>MU223961.1:640410-713815 GCA_018584345.1 Thuja plicata | reverse complement strand
GGGTTGGCTCCTAATAGGGCTCACTTCAGAAGAGTGAAAATTTGGGGTACCGGTCCCAGTGGTTTTTCCCTTAACAGGGTTTCCATGTTAAAATCCATGTGTTATGTGTGTATGGTTTATTACTTTAGTATTTTACATTTCACATATGCATTTCTGGATTGATTGGTATACTCTGCATATTTACTGAGTATCGCTAAATAAGTTTTACTGCTTATCAGTTATCAAGGAGAATAAGGTCAGAAAAGGAAAACCAACAGACAGTTAATTATTATAAGCATTTCATGGCATGCATCTTGTAGGGACTTAATAATCTGAAATTTATTTGATTGGTGGTTAGTGATTAAAGGATAAATTTTTGAGGCCACTGATTCACCCCCCCCTCTCAGTTATTACTAACACTAACATGTCATAAGAATGAGACAAGAAAAGAGGTATGGAAGAATCAGCCTCAAGAAGAGAGCCATAGGGAGATAGAAGAAATCTGATCCCTTGGGCATCGAGGCTACATGCCTCATCAATGTAAAAGTGGCTCACTATTTCTGATGTGCCAGGTGTTATGCTAGAGTAGCACCTTGGGAAGACCACCTGTCAGAACCATCCCTCAATTTGACGTGCCTTGCTGGGGTCACCCACTTTCTGACACCCTTATTAACTACCTGATGATGACTGGTCAGCTCCGAGGAACCTAGACGCAAGTAATTAAAAGAATAAAAAATTGTTAGATATGGGAGCTCACGCTACGAAAGAATAATGAATACAAAAATACACCCTGCTGGTGAACGTCTACATAATCTGGAAAACCTTATTGCTCCTTGTCATTCTTAAATGCCTCGAGAATTTGACTGATGTCACCTTCATCAATGTCCTTGATGTTGCCCCACCAATCGTGAATGATTCTAACCTTTTCTTCAATATCCCTGGCTCCTTCTCTGAATTCATCAAATATCTTCACAGAGTCATGAGCCCGAAGCATCATTTTGGATATTCTTGACAGCTTCCCTCTGTCAAAGTCTTTGGAAGACTGATACTGGTACTCCATTAGCTCGTCATACTTGCTGAGGACATAGTCCTTCGAGGTGCATGTTCCGGTGGTAAAGGGATCAAATTCTGAAACCCTTATACAAATTTAGCGAATACTTAGTCGCCATGGCCTTTTCTTTAAGGGTCGTGACCAGTTGCTTGCTTACCTCAATCCTAAGGTCAAGTCTAGAGTACTAGACCCAGAGGAAATTGAATGATTCTTCTCCTAAAATCCCTGCCTTAGTAACGACCTCTTCTCTGGAGTTCATTATCTCCACTAATCCTATTCTCCACCCTTTCATATTTTTCTATGCTTTGCTCCCATAGGTGGATGGCAGTGTGTGCTTGGCTCAAAATATGGTGGACTGAGTAAATATCCAGGAGGGATACCTGTAAGAATTGCCTTATGACCGCTATTTTCTCAACTATCCATCCATCTACAGCCTACCCCTTCTTCTTCATGGCCCTTAGAGCATCCACATCACCCTGTGTAAGCGGTGATCCATAGGTGGAAGCCTTTGGGTGGATCTTGGCCAGGGGCTGTGAGAGTTCCGCCAGAAGTGTGAGGAGATTTGCATTGGTCTCTTTTTTATTCTTCAACTTATGGGTCTATTTATTGTACCGGGCCTCCCTCAGCAGGTCCAACTCACCCTACTTATCTCTCCTCCCCAATGTTACCTCTGTAATAGTATAATCTTTGGGCCTTACTGCCACTGCATCTGCATCTGGGGGAGGTGTTGTGATCGTTGTAACTGCACTTCCTGTTGGACCTGTCTAGAGGGTATGGACCGTCTGAGCCTTCTTAGGCTTTTTGGCCTCTGCATTTCAGGCCATCATCTCGGCCAAGGAGAGCGGAACACCTGTTGCTACCACTGGGGCCTTTCTCTTTCTTTATTCCACCAGCCATTGGGGTGGCTAGGGTGGCTTTGTTGTTAATACCTGGGCATCAAGATTCCTTTCAGATTCTGGGGATTTCTTTCTCAACGGGGATTTCTTCTTTCTCCTGAGCGACGATCTCCTCTACCGCATGATCTATATCCTCATGTAGGTTCGTGAGCTCATCTACCCCAAAGATGCCATCAAAATTGTCATGTGGGGGAGAGGTATATGAAATGTTCTCAATTTCAGGGGAATCCGAACTGACATCTACTAGGGGCATGTTAGGCATTCTAGGGCCCTCGTGTGTGCTTGGGGTGTGGTTCACCTTCTGCTTCTTCTTCCTTTGTAGTGGGACCCCGATATCCAAAATACTTGTAGACTCCACCTCAGGGAAAGTCTACCTACTCATCATTGTAGCCAATGGTGGGGATCTCATCGGGCGAGTAGATGCTACTAGAGTTGCAAGGAGGCCTTGGGAAAGTTGTGCGCTTATCTTCTGTCTCGCCAGCCTCGATGCCTCCATTTTCTCTTGTAACTGTGCCATTATGGGGATCGGACCTTGGGGAAGTACCTTGGCTGGGGTATCTTCTTTCTCTTTCCCCTTTCTTGTGCTGCATCCTATGGCTTCGGAGGTCGAAGAGGACCCCCGAACAATTTGTCCTTTTCGGGTGCTCTTGGGACACACCCGTGCAAAATACTTATGACTACCTTCTATAATGGGGTGACATACTCCCTCAATTGTTAAATCTTCTAGGGTGGCCCAATCCATCGGAGGGAGATCCAATTTGTCTAACCCCTGCTCTTTATACAATGGGTCCTCCAGCGGCCCATCATCTGAAAAACCCTTCGGGAAACCCTGAATGTCAAGGAATTTCATCGGGACTTTGGACATCCATGAATGTTGGCGGGCCTGGAGATCAAAATTGTCTTGGCAATCCACCCAAAAATCTTCAATATCTTCTATGTGTGGCGGGGATGCCCGGGGAAGTGCCAAGGCTATCTTACCCAGTGGATCAAAATTGTTTCTGGTATGGTGGAATTCCACCAGTCCCAGACTCTTCAGCTTATTGTCTGCCTCCTTTGTTGAGGTGAGGCTGCAGGTATAATTTCCACAAGTAATTGGGAATGGGACATTGGTGACCTTCTCCAATGTGAAGAGGGCGTGCAGCTCCAGAATTAGTCTGCAGAATTCTAAAAGAATGATTTTATCCCTACAATATCAGGGAAGGAGATAGGGTTTCCCGAAGAAGCCGGTCACCCATATTTGTGTTGTTGGAATTGAATGAAATAATTTCCATAAGAACTTACCAAGTTCATCACCTCCTGCGATAACAAGTATCCAAAATCTTGAGTAAGTGTCAAAATATTTTGGTAAATGAAGGCATCATTTATCCTGCAAAAATTTGGGAAACTAAGTTCCCACTAGACTTGGGGATAATGATCCCATGGCGTCAACTGTCCCAGCCCATTCCCAAGAACGCCCACTGCCTACAAATCTGAAAAAGCCAGTCTTTATTGGGCCAATGCCCATAGTACATAAGATGTCATGTGGAACTTTGAATTCTAGAGGATTCCTTTCAGATGTGTGTCCACATGGTTGGCTATGATAGCCGCCCAATTGAAGGTCTGGTTGCGGGTGGTGATGTAGTAGAGAAATTAGTACATCTATGCTAAGAAGTCCCAGGTATGGGGTTCTCTGAAGATCCTGCATAGAAAAATAATTCCTGCTTGTATACATTCTTTGAAATCCCCGCGAGAATCTCTAGCTTCATCTTTTTATAGTCCCTTTTCAGGGACTTCAGCCACTGAGCATTGAGATGTTGTCAGGAGAGAAGGGAAGCTTCCTCAAACTCTTTTAATGACTTGGATTGGGTGAGAATGATGGATCCCTTGAATTGAGGGATCCCCAGCCCTGAAGCAAAAGTGGTAGCATCCAGACAGTAAATAGTTGTCAGATAGTGTAGTGGTCGGGGATCAGCAAGCAAGATAGCCTTGGTGGGAGCGTTGTAGAGCGTCGCCAGTTGGAGTATCAGCTCCAATGCTTACACCGAGCAAGGGAAATTTGCAGCTTTGATAATTCTGGAGGCGGCCATATGTCTAGCCATAACATCTCTGTCAGCTTTTAGTTTGTATATGGCTTGAACCAAGCCCTGCATCTCAGCCCAAATTCTGGGCTCTGTGTCTATTATCTCTTGCACCTTGGAGTCTACCTTGGATCCTACAAGAACACCCTCCCTCGGGTATTTGGAAGTTAGTGGGAGCTTGGCCAGCATCTTTTCGGCCTTAGTTTTTGTAGCCGCCCGAGTGGAGGTAGTAGGCAGCTCCAGGCTATCAGGAGGAATGATCACTTCAGACATTTTGATCGAACTATCTACAACCTGCAAGACCGGAGAACCGTCAATACATGATATGATAAAAATAACTTTAAGGACTCTGGTGAATACATCACCATTTCGCACCTGCCCAAAAATGTGTTAGCATGCATCAAAATTCCAGAATGGTGAAATTAATGGGGTTGGATTCTGATAAACACCTGGGGCTCTGGGGCATTGGACTAAGTGACAAAAATAGAATGAAGACCCAGGGGCTTCTCAGCACCTAGAGTCTGGAAGAACTAGTCGTTGTCTATGTGACCAGAAGTAAGTCGTACTTGGCTAAAACGGGTCGTCACATGGCCACATGACAGGCGACGTAATGGCACTAATGGCAACAAGTGGGCTGACATGGGGGAAATAAATGCCAGATGGGATGGGATTTGAATGCTCACTTGTGGGAAATTAATATTGCCATAAAGATGACATGATAGAGGAGAGAGAAATATGCCATGGCTCAAACCAACAAGGTGCCAAGTTCGAGTTGTTACGAATGTCTCTCTAACGAGATTGACAAATGATTTGGACATGATAGAGCACGATGAGCTCGATGCAACGGAGGGATATATAGGGAATATACACCCAATGTACAGAGGGCCAAAGCATAACGAGGGTCGAAGCACAACTCGCGGGCTGACCACACAATAATGACATATATACACTATAAAACAAGGAATTACATAGTCTACAGAATGTACAAAAGCACCCTCACTATCATACAAAGTATACAAACATATACATTAGATTACAATTGCATAGAGGGTGGACAACCCTTTGGAAGAGCCAACCCACCAATGGGAGGCAATAGGAAAGCCAACGCGAAGGGCACAACGAAACAAAAACAAAACCAAAACAAAATAGAAATGAAATCAAGATAGACAAAAGCAAGAAAGAGCAAACCAGAAAACCAGAGAGGGAAGAGTTGAAGGCTTAGTTGGAAACACGGGGAGTGCAGGGGAGACAAGCATAGGAGGCACTCTACAACAATTTCACCTTCAAGCAACCACAAGCGAGCACTACAAATCACTTATTAGTTAACCACTAAGCACGGAGCAATTTATTGTTCAATCACCTTAATCGCCTTTGAAATTGCTCTGAGTGCTCTAAGTATTTGATCGTAGTAAATGTGGAAATGTCAGGTAACTTCTATTTATACCCTTTGGGTAAAAATGTGTTGCGTTCTTTCCACAAGTTCCGGTACAAGCAAAACCTCCAGACGTCGGGCCCAGGGATTTCGTGCATCCACACCTTCTAACGAAAGAAGACATGACGAAAGAGAATCCTGGAGTCTGGAATTCGACCGACCCAAAAGAAAAAATGAACTCCGAGACCGGGTCTCGGAGACACAAGAAGACCAAAAAGCAAAAGAAAGATGACCCTCACGGAAGAGAAGCCCGGAGGGAAAACAGAGGAAACAAAAGAAACCAAAGAAAAGGGCAAAAAGCGAAAAAGGGGGACCCAACATTTTGCCTACAAAATGTAGGACGGGTATGCAGGGAATAACACCATCGTGGAAAGTAATTATGCCTTGGAGGAATGAAATAGGATCCATTGTACAGTTTTTTTTCCTTTTGTTTTAGTTTCATAGGTTGCAATGTTGATTTTTGAGCTCTTGCCCTAGGCGAGCTTGGCAATAGGCCGACTAGGGATTCTTGAAGAATAGAAAATTTAATTTGTAGGGTTGGATTGGATAGTGAAATCCAAGAGTTAGAGGATTCTCTTTGGTATTTGAAAAGACCCTGAGATAAGTGGTGAAGGCCGATGAATCTATTTCATCTGGTTTTGTGAAGAATTACAAATTGAACCTATTAGCCCTACTTTTAAGGACACGATCCCTAAGAGTATTGAGGTACTGTACATAATATTTGGGGACCCCTAACCCTAGAATTACTTTAAGTATTCCAAAAGGGTATCTGAATCCAAGATCATTTTGGGGGCTTGTTAGCAAAGTTTCAGAGTTATTGTAGATTAGGAGCCTGGATAAGGCTATAAGAAACCACTAGCCCTATTCCTAGAATTGAGGAACTCAATTGATGAAAGGATAGACTAAGACTCTAAACCTTGAATAATGGAGTCAAATGACATAATTTGGTGTGAGCACAACCCTTCAAGACTCTGTGTGTGAGTTGTAGTTGTTTGGTGGAAACCACCCCAGTAGATTCAGTGGAGCATGGATACACTATTGGTAGAGACATTCTTGAATTGAAGGGTAAGTGAACTAAGAGTTCAACCCTTAGATTAGGGTTTGAGAAGTAACCCCATTAGGTCTAGGGAAGAGGCCTAAAAGTGAGTCAAGATAACTCTATGAGAGAACACCTCTATCAGAATGGTATCAGAGAATAAAGATTGGGCTTGGAAAGGTGGATGTTGCATTCACCAAAATCAGTGGGTTCATAAAAAATGGTGACAAATGCAGAATCAAAAAAGAAGATGGAAGACCAGGAGGAGGAGAATAGGATCCTTAGAGAACAAATAGCTTCCATTAGAGACAAGTTGGGAGCAGTAGAAACCATGGCAAAAATAGTAGGAGAGAAGGTTAGAGAAGTGGAAGATAAGGGTAAGGAGTTGGCAGTAGAAGACCAAGTCCTTGAACCTGACCCTGTGCTATAAGAAGAACCTTTCTTGAGAGAATTGAAGGTCATGAGTGACAAGTCCTTAGAAGGGATACCACTATTTAGTGGAAATATGGAAGTATAAGCAGTCGTAGAGTGGATAGAAGGGATGGGGAATCACTTTGAGTGTGAAGGAGTTAGTGAGGCTCAAAGAGTTAGGGTGGCTAAGTCAAGAGTGAGAGGCCCTGCCCTCACGTGGTGGAAATTTATACAAGATGAGAGGATAAAGGAAGGAAAGAATCAAATTACAAGTTGGAAAGATATGGTGGCAAAAATTAAAGAGACCTATCTGCCAGATGACTCTAAAGTATAGTTACATAAGAAAAGACAAAACCTAAGGCAAAAAGAACTAGAAGTAAGTGCCTATACAGAGCATTTCCACAAACTATGTCTGAGGTCACGTGTGATGGAAGAAGAAATCCTAAAGGTGGCTAGGTATCTAAATGGGTTGAGGTGGAACATACAAGTGGAGATCATCCTCTTAAGCCCAAGGATAGTTCATCGATGCTATCGACTTGCTCTCAAGGTAGAAGAGAAGATTAAGAAGAAGCACGATTCAAGCAACAGAGGCAGAGGAAGAAATGGTAGAGGACATAGAGGAGGCTTTGGAGCAAGGAATTTTGAAGCAAGGAACCAAGAAGAGTCCAAGCTCACTAAGCAACAGGGAGAATCACCCAGTAGTAGAGGTGGTTACAATGGAGGTAGAGGCCCTAGAAACAACTACAGGGGAAGATCAAGTGGACAAGGAAGAGGATCTTACTTCTCTTCTATGAAATGTAACTATTGTCACCAATATAGGCATCCTGCATATAGGTGTCCTGAAAAGAGTTCATCATCCCAAGGTGGAGAGAAAAGAATAAGTTATGTGAAAGAAGAGTCTTCTAGTAGAAAGACAACTGAGGTGGCATTGGATTCAGAGATAGGGGAGAATATTATGATCAGAAGGACACTTATCAAGGAACCAGTCCGAGAAGAGACAAATCAAAGGAGGTCTTTGTTCAGAGTTAAATGCAAGATCTTAGGTAAGGTTTTCAAAATTATTATTGATTATGAATCCACTGATAATATTATTTCTATTGAAGTAGTGGATAAGCTTAAGTTGAAAAGGATCCCACATACTAACCCCTGTAGGGTCACATGGTTAAATAAGGACCAACATGTGTTAGTAAATGAGAAACATTGGGTAGAGTTCACAATAAGGAGATATAAGGATAGAGTGTTGTGTGATGTCTTTCCCATGGATGCTCACCATCTTTTGTTGGGAAGACCCTTGCAGTTTGATAGATAAACTCTTCATGACGGAGCTAAGAATTCATACTCTTTTAAGAAGGATGGAGTCACCTTTAAAATTCAATCAATCTTAGAAGAAGGGGAAGTGAAACCAGTAAGTCCTAATGTAATCTTAGTGGGAGAAAAGGAATTTTTTAGTACACTAGAAGAAGGTGGAGGAGTGGGATTTTCCTTAGTGTTGAAACCTAAGGGTGAAAAGGTGGACAAGAAGGTGGAAGTTCCCATAAAGGTATAAGAGCTACTGAACCAGTATAAGGAGATAGTTAGTGATAGACAAAAAGATACCCTACCACCTGAGAGAGCCATTATCCATCAAATTGACTTCATTCTAGGAGCCTCACTCCCTAACAAAGCTTCCTATAAGATTTCTCCACAATATAATGAAGAGATTGCTAAACAAATCCAAGAGTTTCTTGACCAAGGCCTAATTAGGAAGAGCATAAGCCCTTGTGAAATCCCCATTGTCCTAGCACCAAAGAAAGGTGGCACTTGGAGGTTGTGTATAGATTATAGAGCCATTAATATAATTACCATAAGGTATAGGTTCCAATCCTAAGGATAGAAGACTTAATGAATTGTCTAGGAGGATCCAAGTATTTTACAAAAATTGACCTTAAGAGTGGGTACCACCAAATTGGAGTCAAGGGGGGGATGAGTGGAAAATGACTTTTACGATCATAGAAGGCCTATATGAGTGGTTAGTTATGCCCTTTGGGTTGTCCAGTTCCCCAAGAACCTTTATGAGGTTAATGAACAAAGTGTTAAAGGACTTCCTAGGTAAGTGGGTTGTGGTGTACCTAGATGATATTTTGGTTTTTATTAAGATAAAGGCATACCACCTTAAACATTTGCATATGGTTTTATAAAGACTGTATGAGGAGAAGATAACAATAAACTTGGATAAATACGAGTTCATGAAACAAGAGTTAGTGTACTTAGGTTTTGTTATATCAAAAGGGAACTTGAAAATGAATACTAGCAGGGTGGAAGCAATCATAAATTGGCCTAAACCTAAGTCTGCTACAGAGGCAAGGAGCTTCCATGGTTTGGTATAATTTTATAGGAAGTTCATCAGACAGTTCAGTGAGATATGTGCACCAGTCTTGGACACAATAAAAGGAGGCATGAAGACTAAGTTTCAGTGGAATGAGAAATCCAATAGGGGATTTGAGACTTTGAAGAAAAAGATAGTTGCCCAACCAATCTTGGTACTTCCTAGTTTTGAGAAGTTATTCATAGTTGAGTGTGATGCTAGAAATGTTGCTATAGGAGGAGTCCTAAGTTAGGAAGACAAACCAGTGGCCTTCCATAGTGAAAAGATAAGTGATGCAAAAAAGAAGTACCTCTCATATGACTTGGAGTTGTATGGATTGGTTCAAGCCTTGCGAAATGGAGGCACTACCTCCTTCCTAAATAATTTGTAGTATATACAGATAATCAATATTTAAGCTTTCTAAACTCACAAGACAAGTTACGTCACAAGCACATGAAGTGGGAAGAATACATTCAAGCCTACACATTCATTATCAAGCATAAGAAAGGGCAAAAAAACCATGTAGTAGATGCATTGAGCAGAAGATTGCTGACAGTCCAAGAAATGCAGTTAAGAAGAATTGGTATAGACAGTTTTAAGGAGCTTTACCCAGATGATGATGACTTCTCACCTGCTTGTAAGGTATGCAAAGACTTTCAAAACCATTATCACAGTTTGTATTCTGGATTTACTCTTCAAGAAGGTCTTTTGTTTAGGGGAGGGAAACTTTGTGTTCCTAGAGGTTCAATGAGAGAGAACCTAATCCAAGAGAAGCACAATAGATCACTTAGTGGAAATTTTGGTGTTAATAAGACCATAGAATTGGTTCAGAGATATTCTTACTGGCCCAAGATGAACAAGGACATTAAGAGATATGTAGAGACTTGTATTGTCTGTCAGAAAGCTAAGGGAACTCCATAAAATGTAGGGTTGTATCAACCCCTTCTAGTCCCAAATAGACCATGGGAATGTCTTAGTATGGATTTTATGGCTGGACACGCTAAAATAAAATAGTTTTTGGACAATATATTTATGATTGTGGACATTTTTAGTAAGATGGCCTATTTTGTGCCATGTAAAACCACTCATGATTTCTGCTACATAGCCAATATTTTCTTTAGGGAAGTAGTCAGGATCCATGGAATACCCTTGAATATTATGTCAGATAGAGATACCAAGTTCATGAGTCAATTTTGGAAGACTTTATGGCAGAAGCTTGGCACCAACCTTTCTTTTGGTTTTGTATACCATCCTCAAACACATGGGAAGACTGAGGTTGTTAATAGGAGTTTGGGAAACCTCCTAAGGTGTCTCACTAAGGAGTATGGAAAGACATGGGATCAAATCATTGCTCAAGCAGAATTTGCTTATAATGACACCATGAACAGATCCACAAGTAAAATTCCTTTTGAAGTGGTCTGTGGGATTCATCCAAGAGGTATTTTTGAACTTAGACACTAAGAAAATAATTCAATGAGAAGTGTTTATGTAGAGGACTTTTCTTAGTCTATGAAGGAGATACATGACATAGTTAAACAAGAACTTGTGGACAATACCACCAATACCAAGCTCAGAGTTGATGAGAGGAAGAAATGTGTTCAATTCCAAGCTGGTGATCTAGTGATGGTCCATTTTAATAAGGCAAGGTTGTTGAAAGGTGTCCCTCAAGCTCTAGATGAGAAGAATAGGCCCTTGTGCCATCTTATCCAAATATGGGAACAATGCCTATAAGTTGGAGTTGCCTGCAGATATAGGAATCTCTCTAGTGTTCAATGTTGCAGATTTGGTGCATACAAAGGACCAATTCCAGAAGGATATCATGGACACTCTGAGGTTGTAGAGGATGTAGGAGCATTGAAGCTACCAGTCACACCAAGACCACATGCAGAGAAAATATTGAGCTCCTGGGTAGCTAAGAAGACAAGAATAGAAGTGTACATGGAATATCTTATCAAATGGAAAGGAAAGGAAGATTCAGAGGTTACATTGGTACTTGACACAAAGTTTCATAACTTGGACATAGATCCTAGCTTGACCCCTTCCAATGGGATTTGAATTCTTTTTGTTTAGTGAAGAATGGTGCAGGAGAGCCTAGGTTTTAAGCCCTCCATTTTATTTTGAAAATTCTTCTTATGGTTGTTAGAGTGGTTTAGGAAAGTTTAGCGATATTTTGGAATTCTTAGGGATGTTGGTGATTGAGTTGTGTGGCTTTTGGTCCAAGTGACCTTTGTAATGTCCTATTTGACAAAACGAGTCAAAATCTGTGTTGGTCAGTCAAAATGCTTAAGAAGAACTTTTTGGAATGTTTTGAGTCATAGGAAATGGTTTATGACCTTTTGTAATCCATTCATGGAGTTAGAATCATGAAAAAGCAAAATTGTTAAAAAATGCAAAATGTTGCTTTCAAGTAACATTCGCAACTTTTGAAAGTTGCTCGACAACTTTTCCCAAAAAGTTGCTTTGTGTCCAAAATCTATTTTCGATCAGTTTGAGAAGTTTTCCTAGGAGGATGAAGCCTATTTAAAGACTTCCATGGCATTGTACAAAGTTTGGATGTTTTTGTTTTCAATTTACAAGTAGTAGCAAGTTGCATATTCTATATTGTCACAATTTTTGTGATTTTCAATTCAAAAGCATTATAGATGGATTGAATTGATTAGTTTTTCAATGTAATTAGATTTTGATAATTGTTTCTTAGTTTTGTGTGAATTGGACTTGTTTGTAAGTTTCATTTATAAGTTGTAAATAGAATCTTCTTCTAGTTTTGTGTTCTCTAGACCAGTCTGGACTGTATATAGAAAACATGGCTCCTTAGGGATTTCCCACTGTGGAAATTAATTGTGCCTTGGAGGAATTAAAGAAGAGCCTTTGTACACTTGTTTCCCTTTTTTTCAATTTTAGAGGTTGCAATGTTGATTTTTGAGCTCTTGCCCTAGGCGAGCTTGGCAATAGCCCAGCTAGGGATTCTTGAAGAACAAAGAATTTAATTTGCAGGGTTGGATTGGATAGTGAAATCCAAGAGTTGGAGGATGGTATTTGGTAGTTGACAAGACCTTGAGAGCAGTGGTGAAGGTTGATGAATCCATTTCATCTGGTTTTGTGAAGACTTACACAAATTGAACCTATTAGCCATACTTTTAAGGACATGAACCCTAAGAGTATTGAGGTACTGGATGGAATATTTGGGGACCTCTAACCCTATAATTCCTTTGAGTTTTCCAAAAGATTATCTGAATCCAATATGATTTTGGGGGCTTGTTAGCAAAGTTTCAGAGTTATTCTAGATTAGGAGCCTAGATAGGGCTACAAGAAACCACTAGCCCTATTCCTAGAATTGAGGAACTCGATTGGTGAAGAGATAGACTAAACTATAAACCTTCAAGAATGGAGTCAAATGACATAATTTGGTGTGAGCACAACCCTACAAGACTCTATGTATGAGTTCTAGTGGTTTGGTGGAAACTACCCTAGTAGGTTCAGTGAAGCATGGATACACTATTGGTAGAGAGGTTCTTGAATTGAAGGGTAAGTGAAGTAAGAGTTCTGCCCTTAGATTAGTGTTTGATAAGAAGCCCCATTAGGTCTAGGGAAGAGGCCTAGAAGTGAGTTAAGATGACTATGTGATAGAACACCTCTATCAGAAAACCTTGTCCTAAACTATGTTTAGACAAAATTGTACTTTGAGGGTAGTGTAGCACATATGCTACATAAATTAGTATATATAACCTATAGTGTAGCCATATGAGCTACATACTAGAACATATGATCAACAGATTAACACATATGACTTAAAATCCAACACATATGAAACAAAGAGCACTTCCCAAGGGCAGGTTAGAAAATGGATTTTAGATTTAGATACCCTTTTTCCCCAGGATGTTTTTCATATATTCACATTTTAGATGATGCATCTGTATGGCGATGTTAGACCCACTTTTTGATTTGGGATTAAAATGAATCTTGTATTGGATTTCTTGGGGAATGAACATGCAAGCTTAATCATCTTAGGAACACTTCTATTGGTTCTTAAAATGAATCTTTGTTTAGATGGATTCAGAGGATTGATTTAGTTTCCTCTATTTGCATGTGGTGATTTATTGTAAGCTTGGCCTATTGTAGCTCGTTGGACGTGGTCGGAGCTCTTGTTAGGCAGTCTTGTGAATGTGTGTACTTCATCCTGACTGTGGTTCAAGTTTTCATGGAACTCTTGGGAGTGATTGTAAGACTTCCAATTGTGCATGATCACGAGATGATCATTATTAGTTTCTTTATTGCTTATGCAATGTATGTTATGTTTATGCACTTTTGTAGTTGATGCTTATGTTATTGCAAAAAAAATTGTTAGTGCATACTTTACCCTTTCGTTCAGAGGGTTCCTTAGCGGGGCATTACACATTCTAATTCTCGCCTTATTTATGTTGATAAAGCATCATTTGAGTCCTTGATCTATATGTTTGTAGAAAATGACTTGGTTTTGTTGCATAGCAAATACATGCTAAGATCATTAGGACTGCATGTTGCAAGACACAATGCAAAGTAATTAAGAGGACTGTTGTGTTAAAATATAGAGGACACATAACTTTGCACAAAGGTTCTCTTGTGCAATGATCGACAAGTTATGCTCACTTCAAACTTGTAGGTAGGAGAAAATCTCGTTAATGATGCACTAGTCAAAGTTGAAGCAATTATATACAAGAGTGGGAACAAACTACTAGTTATTCCTTTATTTGTTGAGATAAAATGTTATATTTAAGACACGCTTGGGACCCCACCAAATCAAAGCACATGTCAATTATCTTGATAACTCAAGACGGGGGGTGTCAACTTCCCCTTAAAATGCCAATAGGCATTGGCAATCTGTAATTCAAAGTATTGATGTTTGACAGAGCAATAATTAACATTTACATCATTAATTAGCAACAAATCATATCAATTATTGTATCAAGGGTGTGAATTCTTTAAGATCATTGTGCATGGCCCATATTCACATACTAAAGATATGCATGCATGAAGGGTAGTTCATATGTTGTGCTACAAAAGTAAGAAGATGGACATTTGCAATCACTTTCAATTGAATCCAATATCTAACTATCAAACTATTAAGTGTGGCAGTTATTCCAAGTTAAGAATCCATAAGTAGATGCATATTTATTTTCTATTAGAATATAAGTGTGTTTAACAACATTTGCTAACATTTAGATGATTTAGCTATATTAAATGAGAGTCGAAATTATAAATCAAACAACAAATCTTTCAACTCATTTCATCAAAATTAATCAAATACTTAACATTGCATATATAATCATAATCTTTAATTTAGAAAAAAAAAAAAAAAAATTATTTATATATTCAAATTTATTCTACATAATTAATTTCATGAAAATCACATTTTCCTTATAAAATTGTTCACAAAATAATACAAAATCCTAACTTCTAAATATCAATGATTTTAAACATGCATAAATATTTTACAATTTATAATAACTCATCTTAAAACAATTCGTACTAATTCAAAACCATTAATTATATTTAAAAATTCTACAAAATTGATTGCGAAAATTAAATAAATGAAAAAACTCGGTGTTTTTTTTCAATCATAAAAACGAATCTTAATTTTGCTATTCAACTATTCAACGTTTGTTTTTTTACAAATCTTTTGATTCTCTATGGGCATCTCATATTTTGTCGTTTGCGAGAATTCCATTCCCACCTATGATTTGCATCTCATCGAGGGGGACGTCACCTTCCATTTATAGTCAATACAGATTTATTCTCAGAAACTTTTGAGAAATTCTGAATTAAAAATGGAGAAGATTTAACCTTTAGAATAAGGACCAAAAGCTCTCTTACAAGAACCACAACTTTTTTTAAATGATATACTTTTTAAAAATGGAATGATGCCTAATTATAACAAAAAAACGAAAGTATGAAAACTAAAAAGATTCAAAGTATTCATATAGTGTTTTTTTTAAAATTGTTTTAAAACAATAATAATAAATTATAATTATTATGATGTAAAAATAAATTGTGCTTGTCTTATATTTTATGTGTTTTTAATATTACTTTTAAATTATTTTGGATCAATTATTGGTTATATATGTTTTCTGTTGTGTTTTAGTGCTGAAGAAGATTTGGTATTATCAGGGATGGTATGTGTGTTCTTTCTCTAATGTCACATACATTTTTTTCAGGTGACACCTTTTGATGGTCTATTACAAACAGTCTGCTTGAAGAAAAACAAAGAACACTCTATAAAAAGATTAGTTTATTTTCCCACTAAATTTGATTTGATTTTGATAAAGGCATTGTAAGTCTACGAACCCTAACTTAAACACCGATAAATAAATTATGTGTTGCCCTAGCTAGATTGCATTTATTGTTTGGCCATCTTATTAAGGATTTTAGTTTATCGTATAATGTGTATGTGTTAAGGGTATTCTTAACTTACCCACTTTTGACAAGGATTTATATTGCGTGAGACTTCATCAGGGTGTTATGTTTATTGGTAGTCATAATTTGTTTATTTAACATTGTATGGTTTACACTCCCGATTATTAGTACTTGCCTATATAGGCGAGGGCTAATGTTTTTACCTAACACAATCAAATTCTTTCTTCCTTTCAAATCACGCTAGTAGAAAAATTAGAGGCTTATCTTATGTTAGCATAACTGATGCAGTGATGCTAAGTGACACATTGATCAAGATTGGTACGGATTTGATGATAGGTGAATCAATTATTTAGTTGTCATTGATGTCAACTACTTGACTTAGTATTTTCAGTATGTTACCTGATCTTGTGTAAGTGAATCATGAGTTGCATTATATTTCTAAAGTTGTTATTCTTATGGAAGGTTATATCATGTGTAGTGGTGTTAACATTTCCATCAGGACTCTTGATATGGAGAATTAAGTTGGTTATGATTGATGGACTCAAATCGGGTAACTGCTAAAATAGTCAGTGATAGACAGTAAGTGATTTGAATGTTATTTCAGATCAATGAAGTATTTGATGGAGGGGTCATAGGATATCATTGTAAACAATGTCAAGATACTATATGTACGAGCCCAAATCATAATGTTAATCGGTGCAACTAGTTTAATTGACTAGAAGTGGTGTTAACAGAATGAACAAGTAAACAAGACAAAGTTCTTGAACATGTTATGAAGATTTGTAGATCGATGATGGAATTCGACGTGGCAAGAGGATCGGTGATGGTTTTCGTAAAGTATAAAGTTAGTTTTGTGATTTGTGGGACTCACTTGACATCACATTGATCAAGGTATATGTTTGAGGAGGCTTCTTCAGGAAGTTTCTTTTGGTCAAACGAGGTTTTTGAAATGGCTCAACTACCAAGGTAAAATTGATGAGAAAGATGATGCGGTCAGAGGAAAATATTTTATAAGTGTCTAGATACATTGTATCTTACCTAATATGATCTAGATCATTCGTATCTTAGATCTAGGGTTTGTTGTAAGTCGTTGGAAGTAATTCTATATAGTATAACAATTGAAGAAGAACAAAGAGAGAAGAAAACTAATTGTAAATTGCAGAAGGATTCGGAGACAAAGTAAGTAAAGGAATCAATTGTGATCAAGGTGAGGAAGAGTATACAGTATGATGATGTATTCAAAGCTTAAAAGAATACGATCATGCAGAAGTAGTGCAGTTTTTATAGATCATTTTATTTGTTGCTTTCTAATCATTGTAACGGTGAAATCCCCTAACGGGGTGGATCCTAACAAATCTTTATTGTAAGTCCTCTAACAATGTGACACATTAGCTTGTGTTTTAAAGTTCTCTAACAAGGCTTCTCCTAATAGGGCAAAGATCTTAATAGGTCTTAGGCAAATCCCTTAATCGGGTAACACCTAACAATGTTTTTGTAAATCTTTAATAGGGTAAGCTCTTAACAGGACGTATTCCAAAAGAGTATAGATTTTGTGGGTATCATCTCACACTGTGATTTTTTCCCTGTTGGGTTTCCACATGATAAATATGGTGTTTACATTGTGTGGTTGATTACTTGTGGATGTATGCATTGAAAGTTTACTTATGTTAGTTGTTGTTATATGTTTTGGTGCATAAAGTTTAAAGAAGTTAAATTGGTGAATTTGTGTGGATTAATGATTCACCCCTCCCCTCTCATTAATTAGACATGTATTAACAATTGGTATCAGAGCCTTGGTCCCCTGATTGTGAAGGCTTAACAACATAGGGAAAAGATCTGATTATGTATAAGAAGGAAGCACCTAAGTTCTCTAAAGAAATTTTTTCTACATGGGTAAGCAAGATGAAGCTGCATTTGTCTAGTATTGGAGAGAAAGCATTGGATCATCTTACAATGAACTATGTTCAACCTTCTGGCACCCTAACTCCTGCTGAAATAAAAAGAAAGTTGGAAAATAACTCTATAATGATAGAAATTGCAAGTGCTTTGGGAGATGTTGAATTTTTAGATATCAAAGAAATGGATAATGCTAAAGATATGTAGGATAAGAGAGCAACAGTTTATGGTGGTGATGCTCATGTTCAGAAAGCTAAAGTAGACAGTCTCAGAGGAAAGTAAGATGAAATGAGAATGCAGGAAGGAGAAAATATTGGTCAATACAACAAAAGGCTAAAGGAAATTGTCTCTACAATCAAAGGAAATGGTGGTCAACTTGATGATGATGATGATGATGATGATGTGGTAAGTAAAATCTTGAGAACCCTTCTACCACAATATGTTGTTAGAGTCTGTTATACAAGAACTGAGATCTATCAGTCCTACAAATGTGACTCTAGATTCTTTGATTGGAAAACTTACGACTTTTGAGTCATGTAATTTTGATAACAATATGCCTAGAATAGAGTCTTCTTTCAAAGCTTCCCTAACAATTTGTTCATCAAAGAAAGGAAAGGAAGTCTCTAACAGTTTTGAAGGGAAACTTGATTATGATTCTATCTTAAATAAGGAAAGAGAACAAGTAGAGTTGGAGGCACTTCTAGCAAGGAGATTATTTAGAGGAAAAGGAAAGTACCAAGGTACTTCCCTTAAAATGATTTTAATTTAATAAAATTGGTCATATTGCATCCAGGTGTCCTGGCAATGATAGGAAGGATAAGTTCAAGAAATTCAGGAACTTCAAAGACAAGAGCAAGAAAGCATGTTACCTAGCAGAAGATGGAGTGACTGATGAAGAATTGGATGGAACAGATGATGAGGAAGAGATAGTCTTTGTTGCAGTCGAAGAAGATACCTCAACTGATGTAGATGGAGATAGTGAGGAGAAAGAATTAATTTCAAGCATGAATAATAGTGGTGACTGAATAATAGACAATGTGTGTACCCATCACATGACTGATGATAAAAGCAAATTTATTTCAATGGAAGAATGTGATGGTGGCGCAGTCAGATTTGGTAATGGTTCACCATGTGTAGTAGGAGATAAAGGTTCAATAGCACTCAATGATACCACTAATTATGATGATGTTTATTGGGCTGATATATTAAAGTATAACTTGTTAAGTGTTGCTCAGTTGAATAGAAAAGGTTTCAGGTTGGAATTCAGTAATGGTGTGTGCAAGATCTTATGAACGTATGAAGATTTTATTTCTATTGGTAAACAAACTAGAGGTAACCTATTCTGATTGAACTCTACCATTAAACATTGCTTGTTTGCTAAAGTTGAATATAATTGTCTATGTCATAAAATATTTTGTCATGTTAATTTTGGTAATCTGGTAATGCTAAGCCTGAAAAGGCTACGTGTAAAGAGTGTCAGTTGTGAAAGCTAACCAGGTCTAGCTTTACAAGTAAGGTTTATTCATCTCAGAATATTCTTGACCTTGTTCACACTAACTTGTGTGGACCGATGAGAACAAAGAGCTACTATGAAGATAAGTACTTTATCTTATTTGTTGATGATTACTCAAGAAGAAGATGTTTGTTATGTTTTTAAAGGATAAATCTGATGCATTCTACATGTTTAAGGTGTATAAGGAAAGAGTTGAAAAAGAAATAGGTAAATCACTCAAGTGTCTTAGATTTGATAAAGGAGTTGAGTTTACTTCACATGAGCTCATAATTTTCTCTGAATAATGTGGAAGCAAGAGAAAAATGTCAACACCGAGAATACCTCAACAAAATTGAATTTCTTAGAGAAGGAACAGATCCATAATTGATTGTGCAAGAACACTTTTGATACAAAAGGGAGCGACTCAAACTTTTTGGAGATAAGTTGTAAGTACTGTTGTTTATACTTTAAACTAGGCACAACTTAAGAAAGGTACAAACAAAACACCTTATGAGCTATGGTATGGTCATACTCCTAGTGTCAATTACTTCAAAAATTTTGGAAGCAAATGTTACATAAAGAAGGCTCACCAAAATAGTAAATTTGATTCTAAGAGTGATGAAGGAATATTTCTTGGCTATTCTACTAGAAGCAAAGCATATAAGTGTTTGATCAAGCATACTAACAAGATGATTGAAAGTGCAAATGTTTTTGATTGAGGTAACAACAGGTTTTGAAGGGGACCCTAAAACCCTTTACAAACTAGAAGCAAGAAAGAACATTAAAAGCATTAAAAAAAAATGGCTACCTTATAGAAATGACAAGACCAAAAGAGGGCAAACCCTGAGATATTAAAATTAAATCACCATCCTCAAAAAGAGAAAAAATGACCAGCACACTATCTAGCAAATGGAAACAAAAAAGCTCCCAACAAAATAAATCAGTCCAACATTTTGAGGAAATCCTCAGAATCCACCAACAGGGCCTGAATCTTCTAGATAGATTCCTTAAGGCTCATAATATATTTAGACTAAGAGCCCATTTTCTTCTTTGTGTTTGCTCCGGTTCTAGAGCCAGGTCCAATAGTCTTCTCATCCTTCTTAACAACATCATCATCAATGATAATTGTATTTTTATCCGT
Organism: Thuja plicata; assembly: GCA_018584345.1. Classification (NCBI taxonomy): domain Eukaryota; kingdom Viridiplantae; phylum Streptophyta; class Pinopsida; order Cupressales; family Cupressaceae; genus Thuja; species Thuja plicata. The sequence continues at coordinate 693,690 of MU223961.1, read as the reverse complement.
GTGATTTCCTTCCAGCAGAGCATACATCACATTAAGGTTAATAACAGTAGCTTTCATGCCAACGTTGTTGAGGGTCAAGAGCTTCCTGAGCATTTTCTCATTGTTAATTTCTATGTTGAGGATGAGGGTGAGCTTCTCATCTACGATGCTAGTAATCTTATCATTAAGCAAACTAGAATTCTCAAAATCCTCAATAAAAACATTATTATTACCTTTCAAATTATACATAGCAACACTGTTCCTTATTTTATCCACCATCTCTTTGAGTACCTCATTCCTATCATCTAGGGCTCTATAATTAATACTCAGATCTTGGATTTCATGAAACACTCATTTATCCAAATTAAAGGTCATGACAACTTTGCTTCTAGCTGCATTCAAGATGCTCATTTTGGTGACTCTTTTTGTGTTGAAATATTGTTCCTCAAGAGACGTAGCCTCACCTTTTTTCTAATTCTCACTAATTTTTCCCTTATCAGTGTTACCCTCCATAGTCAGGTTCACATAGGGAGTGTTAGGATGTTCATCAGCCTCCCAATTAGCAGCTGAGTCAAAAGTTTTGGAAAGAAACTCCAAAGGAGTAGTGTCCTTTTCATTATCAGCATTGGTCTTCATGCCCATCTCACCATCAACATTGGTCTCCATGCCCATCTCACCAGTATCCCCGTAGTCAACATCATTCCCTTCTTCAGTCTCCCTGTTAATGTTTTCATCTTAAACATTTCCTTTAACATTATCCTCACCACTCCCCTCCTATGCATTCATATAGAGCTGATCTAGAATATTGTGCAGATTAATAGCATCCTTAGAAGTCTCCTGTTGAGGGTCTTTCACAATATCATCTCCAACCCTGTCTTTGAAAAAATCAAAGAAAATATCACCAGTTCCTTCCAGAAAAGGAGGGCTATTGTCCTAGAGATGCTTATCAGACTCCTTTTTATTATTTTCCTTGAGGGTATCATCCTTTTCAAGAATATCCTTGTTATCAAGCTCATCTTTATCTAGGATTTCCTCCTCAGATGTATCGTCATCTTTGTCATCATCATACTTCATTCCCTCCACCTTGTCAAAGATAGACACGGGAGCCTCTTTCTTCCCAAGAGTAACCTTTCTAGTTTTCTTGTTAGGTGAAGGGCTCACTTTCTTCACATAATTAGTCTCCGCACTCTTTCTCTTTTTCTTTGCCAACTTTCTTAGGTACTGGTTCAAGGATCTTGTCTCTGGCATACTCAAATATAAGCAAAATTAAACCTTCACGGAGGACAGGAGAGTTGGGCTTGATTCTATTGTCCATAATACTCTAGTTCAAGGAGCTCAACAAGAAATAGGGGAAAGAGACCCTGGTTTTGTGACAAAAATGATTAATGAGTACAAAATCAAAGTTGTAAAGCCTTGAATATCTTCCATCTAAGGTGAAATAATCCATGATTACCTTCAAGAATTGAGCCCAGAGGAGCTTGATATTTAAAAAAATCAACATTTCAAAGAGGAGATTGAAAGTGCAAATGTTAGAATTGATGAATTTTCTGAAAAGAATGAGGAAGATAGTAAGAAGGAACGAGAAGACTATGAAAGGTTTGTTTATGTTCAACTGGTGGAGATAGAGACAATACCACATGCGACTGAAGTGATGAACGAAGCACAACCGATGAATAATGATGAAGGTAACCAAAAGATAAAACTGGTACTCCTAAGGTATGTGAAACTCAATCATACACACGATTAGATTATTGGATATAAAAATGTTGGAATAATGACAAGGAGCAAGGTAAGTGAAAGCACTTGTGTGATATCTTAATTAGAACCTAAAACTGTTAAAGATGCTTTGGACAATGATGATTAGGTTATGGCTATGAAAGAAGAATTAGAACAAATAAAAAAGAATAACACTTGGAATTTAGTACCCAGACCTATTGACAAGAATGTTATAGGTACTAAATGGATTTTCAAGAATAAAGGAGAAGTGATCATAAACAAGGAAAGGCTAGTTTGCAAAATGTATGTACAAGAAGAAGGACTAGACTACGGTGAAACTTTTGCACCTGTTGCAAGACTTGAAGGTGTAAGGATATTTTTAGCGTATGCTTCTCATAAAGGATTTAAGGTATATCTAATGGATGTAAAATCTACTTTTAGTAATGGTGTGTTAGAAGAAGAAGTATACATTGAACAACTTGAAGGATTTGAAACTAAGAAAGGTGAAGACATGGTATGTAAATTTCATAAAGAAATGTATGGATTGAAGCAATCTCCAAGAGAATGGTATGAAAGGTTGCATGCATATATTATTAAGATTGGTTTACTAGCGACAATAGCAATGAATATCTAAAATCTGCAAGTGAAGACATAACATTGATTGCTGAAATTTTTGTTGATGACATAATATTTGGTGGAAATGAAGCATTGAGTAGGTCATTTGCAGAAGAAATGAGGAAGGAATTTGAAAGGTCTACGATAGGAGAAATAAAATTCTTCATTTGACTTAAAATACAACAAAAAAAGAAAGGTATATACATTAGTCAATCAAAATATGTGAATGAGATTCTAAATTTTTTTGGCATGGAAGATTCAAAACCAGTGGGAACATCTATGGTCACAGTGTGTAAATTATCTAAGGAGGATGAATCAAAAGAGGTAAATGAAATTTTGTATAGATCCATGAACGGTAAACTAAAATATGTTGTGCCCAATAGACCAAATATTACACATGTTGTTGGTATTGTTGCAAGGTTTTCATCAAATCCAAAGGAATCACATTTGGTTGCAATAAAGGGGATCTTCAGATATCTCAAAGGAACTGAAGTTTATGGCTTATGGTATGTTAAGGATGGAAATTTTTATTTGAATGTGTTCATTGATGTAGATTGGGCAAGAAATATTGATGATAAGAAGAACACAAGTGGTGGAGCATTCTTTCTCAGTGAAAGATTAGTCTCCTGGACTAGTAAGAAACATAATTGTATTTCTCAATCTACAGTAGAGGCAGAGTATGTTGTTTCTTCTCTTAACTATTAGCAAGCAATATGAATAAAATATATATTCTTGAATGAATTCATGTAAAAGGTCACAAAACCTATTCTTATATATTGTGATAACACTAGTGCAATAAACATTTCCAAGAATCTAGTAATGCACTCGAAGACAAAACACATTGCAATAAATTATCATTTTGTAAGAGAGAAGGTACAAGAGACGGAGGAAATAATTGATTGTGTCTATTGATGAACAAGTTGTTGATATATTCACCAAGTCGTTACTAAGGATACCTTTGAGTATCGCAGAGGTAGATTGGGGGTTATTCCCCTATCTGAAGTTAATTAGCGGATGATGTTGATTGCATCAGTTCATATGTGTATGTCAGAATATCATATGTATGAATTGATGTAGTGGTGGACAACTCCTAGGGGGAGAATTCTTGATTTTGATGCTGAAATGGTGTGACGAGGAATGAACTTGCAAGATTCAGTAAAGTGTACTCGAAGATGACTGAATGATTTGACAACTTTGGCATTGCTATCAAAGGGGGAGAATATGTATTTCTCCAAGGGGATAATTTGTATGTAATAACGTGCAAGACACAATAGATTAAGATGAAAGATGAAAGGGGGAGTGTATGAAGACGATGGTACAATATAACTGAGTGAGTAGAAAGAAGTGGAAGATCAGAGGCGAAGACATAAGTGGAAACATTTTAATTTAGAATGAAGAGAAGGTAAGAGTGTTGCCATCAATGCCAAAGGGGGAGATTGTTAGCATAACTGATGAAGTGGTGCTAAGTGATGCATTGATGAAGATTGGTATAGATTTGATGATAGGTGAATCATTTATTTGCTTGTCATTGATGTCAACTACTTGACTTAGTATTTCCAATATGTTACCTGATATTGTGTAAGTGAATCATGAGTTGTAGTATGTTTCTAAAGTTGTTATTCTTATGGAAGGTTATATCATGTGTGGTGATGTTTAATTTTCCATTGTGACTCTTGATATGGAGAATTAAGTTATTTATGATTGATTGGACTCAAACTGGGTAGTTGCTAAAACAGTCAGTGATAGAGAGTAAGTGATTTGAATGTTATTTAATATCGGTGAAGTATTTGATGGAGGGGTAATATGATATCATTTAATACAATGTCAAGATACTATATGTACGAGTGTGAATCATAATGCTAACCGGTGCAACTGGTTTAATTGACTGGAAGCAATGTTAACAGAATGAATAGGTAAACAAGACAAAGTTCTTGAACATGCTATGAAGATTTGCAGATCGGTGATAGAATTTGATGTGGCAAGAGGATCGATGATGATTTTCATAAAGGATAAAGTTAGTTCCATGATTTGTAGGAATCACTTGACATCACATTGATTGAGGTATATGTTTGAGGAGGCTTCTCCAGGAAGTTTCTTTTGGTCAAACGAGGTTTTTTAAATGGCTCAAGTACCAAGGTAAAATCGATGAGAAAGTCGATGTGGTCAGAGGAAAATGTTTTATGAGTGTCTAGGTACATTGTATCTTACCTAAGATGATCTGGATCATTCATATCTCAGATCTAGGGTTTGTTGTAAGTCAGTGTAAGTAATTCTATATAGTAGAACAATTGAAGAAGAACAAAGAGAGAGAAGAAAACTTATTATGAATTGCAGAAGGATTTGGAGACAGAGAAAGTAAAGGAATCAATTGCGATCGAGCTGAAGAAGAGTATATAATATGATGATATATTTCAGAGCTTAAAAGGATATGATCATGCATATGTAGTACAATTTTTATAGATAATTTTATATGTTGCTTTCTAATCATTGTAACAGTGAAATCCCCTAACAGTGTGGATCCTAACAAATCTTTATTGTAAATCCTCTAACAAGGTGACACATTAGTTTGTGTTTTAAAGTCCTCTAACAAGGCTGGTCTTAATAGGGCAAAGATCCTAACAGGTCTTAGGCAAATCCCTTAATCGGGTAACACTTAACAGTGTTTTTGTAAACCTTTAATAGGGTAAGCTCCTAACAGGGTGTATTTTAGAAGATTACTAATTTTATGGGTATTATCTCACACCGTAGTTTTTTCCCAGTTGGATTTTCACATGATAAATATGGTGTTTACATTGCGTGGTTGATTACTTGTAGATGTATGCATTAAAAGTTTACTTATGTTAGTTGTTGTTATATGTTTTGGTGCATAAAGTTTAAAGAAGTTGAATTGGTGAATTTGTGTGGATTACTGATTCACCCCTCCCCTCTTAGTAATCAGACATGTATTAACATCTTATGGTATATTTTTTTAAATGAAAATTTTATTGGATGTTTCCTTTTTCCTCATTCATCCTAGGTCATATTTTTGTTGGGGATTTCTGTTTTTTCTATCAATAAATTCTAGAAAATAATCTTTAGGTGAATGAACAATGAGGAAGGGAAAATTTTGAAACATTCCCTAATGTTTTATTTTAAATAGAATCTTCTTTGCATTTTTTATGTTTTTCTAATCTAACCACTTAGGCAGCTATGAAATGGGTGTGGTTTTCATAATTTTGTGGCATCTATGAAATAATTCACATGCCTTTATCCTTTCACATTTTGTGTATGTGTTTGCATCCACACTAGGATGACGACTTCTGTACTGTCCTAAAAATGCATCACTATGTAATTTTAATTTAGCCTGGTCTCATTTTAACATGTCCCCCACATTGATTTCTGATATATTATCTCTAATTCTCCTTTTCATTCTGGCATCTCCTCCTTAATTAGGACCCTTAGGTTAAATTTAAATGGTTTTTGGGGATAGGTCGACCTAGTTGGCCTATTCCCCCATAAAAGCCTCTAAATTTTGAATCGAAGGTTGGTCTTAGCGATTAAGAGGGAAATCCAAATCCTCGTCGACCCTGTTTAAGTTTTGTGCTCTTAAATGTTTGTGAGGGGTATATAAACAACCTACATCTCCTCATTTGGAATATCACATCAAAAGGAATTCAAGATCTCTCCTAGAAATTCACATCTCACACATTCTAAAGTAGATCTCAAGCATTCTAAGGCATCTCATCAAGTTAATCTTCTACATAGATCAAGCTTCTTTCCCTCATAGAAGGCCAAGTAAAAGAGTCCACCATCAAGGAAGAAGATCTTTGCATATAAATCAATTCACAAACATCCAAGCTTTCAAGTCTTCAAGTGTTCAACTCATTCTCCCTCTCTCCATCAAAAATTGTTGCAAACTACAATATTCATGGTGAAAGGCTTGTTTTTTCATGATTTTCTTCTAGGTTTTTGTGATCACTTTCAAAGAAGCATCCCACCATCAAGGTATAAGGTAATATATATTTAAAATCTAACTTCTATTTTATATCAACATACTTTCCTTTCAAGCATATTTTATTTCATTTCAAGGTTTATTCCTCAACCGGGGTTTGATTGAGGAAACCCCCTTCTACATGATATTTCATCTATTTTTGTGTGCAGGAACAAGTGTCACCAATATTGGGATTGGATCGAAAAAGTTTAGGACCTCAACTACAATATGCATATTAAATTGTCAAAAAGTGCAGGGAATATGCTGTTAGCCTAGTCCTAGGAACACATGTTCAAAGTCGTCATAGTCTGAAAGTTTTCATAGTCCCTCCAAAATAACGTCAAATTGATTTTGCAAGTCCGTTACAACTTCTGGATTATGTTTCTAATAACATAATTGGGTTGTCTTCATTATATTAGTGCATTGTGAAATCCTTCTTCTCTCTCTTCCTAGCATCCAATCTTGCATTGTTCAGTCACATTTACCTAATCAATCATCTACTGAAGTGAAGGATCACTACACCCACTTAGTTCTTAAGTCATCTTAGGCCCAGTGAGTCATCTTCATTTTAATGCAATATATGAAATATAATATAGGATCAGTAGTTTACCTATTTGAACTATGATCCCTATTTCTTATGTTACAACTTCATACCAACTCTTCAATGCAAGAATAGATTGCTTCAGGTCACCTTCAAGCCCTTTCTTCAACTAGGCTTTCTATATGTCTCCTTATCTTTGATTGTTGCTTATTTTATTTCACTGGGTTTGCGCAATGAAATGTGGATCACTTGCATCTATGCTTCTACATTTTGCATTATTGTATACTAGGGTAGTTGCATAAATCTACAATGTTTAGAAAAAATGTTTGTAGATGATTGGGTTGAGTTGCTTGCATGGTTTCAACAAGTTTTTTAAATGAATATTTTTTATGTTTTATTTCTTTCTAACTCTTCCTTTAAATGTATGTTGAGTAGTTAGACAATGTTCCTTGCCTCCCAATTACCCAACTCCTCTCATTGCAACTGGTATACAAATTTCTTACAAATGTCAATTTCTTTCATGTGGTTTTTTCTTTTATTTTTATGCTACCGACGAATAGTTTCTTTTATACAAAACCTTGCGACTACTTTCCCAAACTTTGAATACTTTTTTAATTTTAGAACTATTATTTGAACAAATCTTTGCCCATTTAGATTATCATCAGGACTCCAAGAGTTTGTGATATCTTATGCTACACAACGTCTTCCATAAAAAAATCCCAAGTGCTCTTTGGTTAAGGCTCTTCTTCTAGGTTTGGTTGATGTCTTTCCACTTGTCTCTTAAGCTAAATCTTACCAGGAATGAAAAAATCTTCTTCTTGCCTATTCTATACCTCTGGCCTTTAGTTGTAAAGAATTAAATCCACCATTATATTGGAAATGCAAAGGCCTTTGAGGTGGAACAAGATTTTGGTTGTTTAAGATTTGTGCTAATGTTTTTAGTTATATATTTTTGGATGTGGAAGTTTTCTCTACAATGATGTAATTTTAACACCATTGAACCTTGTTAAAACATATTAGGATAAGGTGATTAATTATCTTGATCCTTTGGTAATTGCCTTATATGTTGGGTACATACCCTTAGTCTAATTTAACTAATCTAGCAAATTTCCATATGTTAATTGCTAAATTAAATCTGGCACATTTAAAATTTTTATTCACCACTACATTGTAGTGCCTATTAATTGTTAGTGCACTGTAAATTTTAGTGCCCACCAATTTTTGGCGCCCACCAATTTTTGGCGCACTACCTGTACATGGCTTGCTAAGTCTTTTTACGCTAAATTATTTTGAGGGATTGTCAAGATAAGCATTTTGTAGATGAAGCAAATGAAAAAGTTAGCGATATATATATCTCTCTCTCTATACACACACACACACACACACACACACACACACACACACACACACACACACACACACACATATATTCCTCGCTATATCTATCTCCATATCTCTCTCATTCATATACACATTCCCTATTTATCCCTCCCTCCATCCCTCTCTCCCCTCTCCACTCATCTCTCATACTCTCTCTATATCCCTCTCTACCTCTCTACAACACTTCATATGTCTTAATCTTTCTATCTCTCTATCTCCTCCTCACTCATTGTCGCCCTATTTCTTTCTCTATATCTCTCTTCTTCTATTTCTATCCCTCCATCTCTCACTCTCTATCACCTTTTTTGTTTCACAAGTAATATCTATCTTATCTCTCCTGTATATCTCTATTTCTTCCTCTTTGCATCCTTATATATCCATCTCTCCCTCCTTCTCTCTCCATCACTCCCTCTTTTTATCTCTCTCCACTTCTCATTTATCTTTAATGGATACACATACACATTGCATCTCTCTCTCTCTCTCTCTCTCTCTCTCTCTCTCTCTCTTGGTAATCAAACTTGAATATCTTCTCATTTTGAAGGTTTTCTTTCAGTTATGATTGGATCCTTGTAAATGGATGCATAATTGATTTGAATCTACCACTTTTCCATTGGAGCCTTTGTTGCACAAACAACATCATGGCCTACCAATTGACCTCATAAATTACACAAATTTATGCAAAAATAGACAATTTTTTTCCTAATTGACCTTCCCTCTTGGACATAACCATTACACACCAAGGTGCAATTACTAGTTTAATTTATTATAAACAATCTACTATTATAATATTGATAAATCAATTGATGTACACAAACTAAATCAATCACAACACCGTGTCAAGATAACTACTAAGTGACACTTAATCCCTTTTTCTAGCTATTTAAAAAAATGAATAATTTAAGTGTGTGGTATCTATATTTATTTAATAAAAAAAACCGCATCTTGTCGTGATCAGTCGACTTCCCGGATTCGGTCGATAACAAATTCCACGTTTATTTGACAAAAACGGAAAGTTTGGACTTTTCTCATCACACCTGAGAAAGAAACCCGACGCCGTTAGCCCTAACGCCGTCATATGACATCACCGTCTGTTCACGTTGGTTTCAACGGCACCATAGGATTTTGTTATCGAATAATAATAATTACAGTACATCAGAGGAACAAGGAAGGAGAAGCAGAGATCAATTTGGACAAGGAAATCTGTGAATAATTTATCCACAAATAGTGCAGATTTCCTGTCCATTTCATTTTTAATGGGTTGTAAGATATAAGGCCCATGGTTACATGACAGCCTAATTTGACTCTGCCTCTTTATGACCGCCGATTGTTGTTGAATTCGTCTCAGAGGTGCTGCTTTCGAGTACCCAGAAGGCGCGCCTTGGCCATGCTACGCCGGATCGGCGTGACGTTCCTCTGGAGAGAGGCCCCTGTTGTTTCTCATTTCCATTGTTTTCAAGATTTAGAGAGATTGTTTTATTTTTTTGTTGTATATGAAAATGACGGGACAAAACCACGGGCACGGTAGCAGAGAGCTCCTTTGCAATGCCACCGCTGGGGCTGCTGCAGGTCTGTTTGGATGGTTATCTCTTATTTCTGATTTAATTCATTTTTGCTGTATCCCTTCAATGAGTTGTAGCAGAATTTAAAATTATACGGTTTTGATGCTATGTTCGCTAGGGGTGCATTGGTGGAAGACTTTGAGAATCTATCTATATATAATTATCTCCAATTTTTAGTTGAATTCGTGTTTCTCAGGTTCAATTTGTATATGCTAGGTTTGTTTCTGTTTGGTGAATTTTCCCTGCCGTGCTTACTTCGGCTTAGATGCCTGAACCACAGGGTATCTCTTTCCTCAAATTCAATCATGTTTGTTGGTGTATACCACACCCAGAATTGGATTGACCCAGGGTTGTTTCCCCTAAAATTTGTCCAGGTCTGATGCAGTATAGGCCTGTTCTGGTACACTGCACCCAAAATTTTATATGGTAGTCTACCCTACTCAATGTTCAATGTTTATATATACAAGCATGTAACACGCGGACTAGGGATTCGAATGCGTGTCTCTTCTAGGATATCCTCATTAAATTAATACTACAAGAAAAATATTTACTTTGTTAAATTCGTAGTATAGGAAAAATATGTATATGTTAAATTATTTCTATCTTTAATGTTGTTTTCTCAAGTTCAATTTTATGTGTTAAACTAGTAGCGCAACAAATTGTAAGGCTTTGAGTTTGTGTTGATAGTGCTGCAATACTGGAAGAGTTCCAAGAATTAAGAATACAGTAAGTTTGTTTATTTCCATTACTTGCAGCAAGTTTTAGGAATTAAACCCTGGCATTGAAAATTGTCCGTACATTTGGGAATATGATGATGACAATGAATTTCATCTTTCTGGGTAGGATTGTGTAGAATATATCGTTAATGCTCTGTTCACTTGATTATAGAAAATCTTATTAGGAATCAAACCCTAAGTGTTAAAAATTTTCCGTCTGCTGCAAAAATGATGACGATCATATCTTTTACCATACTCAATAAGGCTTCTCGGAAAAAATTGTGAATACCTAGTTCGTTTTATTGTAGCAGATTCAAGGAGTTAAGCCCCCAAATCTTGAAATAATTTGGTCACTTGTGAAAATGATGATGATAATGGTTTATAATTGTTGGATGAGACCTTGTAGAAAATTGGTAACACATTGTACCCTTAATTGTAGTGATTTTCAGAAATTAAATTCAGTATCTCAAATTGTCTATACATTGTTAAAAATGAAAACAATGACTTCTTTTTAATGTCCTCTAGACAAAGTTGGTATGTAAGACCTATCAAAGCGTGTGAACAATGCAATTTATCTATATTCTTGCAGCAACGTTGGATCTAGAGCTGTCATTGTTGATGCCAATCATCACAAGCCTCTTTCTTATAATTGAGCTTCTCTGAGCTGCATTGTTGTGGCAAGGTAATGAATTATAAAGATAATATAAACCATTAAATTCTGTTGATGTCCCAATATTAGAGACGATTCTTTTTCTTCAAATTCCCTTCCCTTACCCTTAGTTGACTTAAGTTCCTCAACAGTGAAAAAATTGACCAGAGATTCTGCTGGTTCATTTTTTAGAGGAACAAACAAAAAATGGTTTGTGTAGATATTGTTCTCAAGATAGAAAATGGGTGCTATTTATTATAATATATTTATTGTTATTGTTGTTGATGATGGTGGATCCAAACATATTGTTGTGATGAGCTAGGAGATTGAGTAATACCAAAGAGAAACCTTTGAAAGGGGACTTTGAGGCAGACCTCAAAAAGATTAAACTTCAGGACACTCCCTAGGCTAGTTCTAGAAGTAGGAAGAATGGCTAGGATGTAAATGTGCCAGTTGTTTTGACAGACTTTGCAAAGGAGGGGTCAATTCCCGTTTCCATCAGTTATGAAAATTATTAGTTGAAATGTGAGTGTGCTGGAGGCTCATGATAGAAAAGCAGTTTATACAATGTTTTGTAAGTTCTTTAACACATTAAAACTTTTGTTTTGTTACAAGAAGTCAAGGCTGATGATTTTTTGTAGAATGTGCACTGAAATTTATTTAGCTTGTGTTGAGTCTGGCTGTCCTCCATGTAATAGAATTGCCTGGGTTAGGATGATCCTTTAGGGTTTACTATTTGGGGTGTGCTTTGGTGGACATGAATTTTGGAATTGGATGGCCAGCCATTTGGAAAAAAATCTTCGGCTAAGTTGCTGGTATGGGTGTGGGCACGGGTACAAGAATCCGGTACGTGGGTATGGGCAAATTTTTTTTTTGGGTCTGGGTACATCGTTTCGGGTACGTGTGTGTGTATATATAGATATGCATACAATTTTTTTAAAGAAATGTAGAAAATTGTAAAATGAAATTGTTTGATAGTATGATACTTCATCATTGATCAATGCCAAATTCCAAAGATAAATATTAAATGCCAATCGATAGTTCAGAATTTCAGTATTAAGTCATGCCATATCATATATGTCTAGGTTCATGATTCAAATGAAAATCATTGCAATTTCAAAATTGACAATTAAAAATAGTAATTCTCTTCTATTGTCAATGTAGCTCATCAATCATCAAAAGGATTATAATAAAAATCACTATCCTTTGCATTTTCAGCTGCTGAAAGTTCAAGATCATTTGAACCCAAAACAGTGCCACTTGCACTAGCTGCATCATGTGTAGGTATGTCATCACCACCACCCATAGTGACTCTAGCAAGATCTTCAATGGTTGCATCCAAGTTGGTACACTCAAGGGTTGCATCCCAAAGCTTTGTTGGCCCATCCTTGTATTGGGGTTCCTTACGTGATAGAAGATGCAAATTAGAATGAACATAGACCAAGTTTTTTGTTCTTTTTGCAGCCAACCAGTTACACTTCACTGAGTGGATAAAGGAGTACGTACTCCAATTCCGTTCAGCGGAAGAAGAACTTGCAACCTGTTGAAATTGGAGAGAAAACCAACAAAATTTTAAAATAAAAATGTAAAACAAATTAAAGAATGTTAAGTACTAAAGTCTACAATACAAATGGTGAAATAAAAAACCTAAAAAACTTACTTGTGATAGAATCTTGATTGCAAGAGGCTGGAGGAACATAAAACCTTGACCATGGAGGTACCACCATGTAGTAGCATCCATTTTGGACTGGTCATTAACAACACAAGGAGTATTACTTCTTCTTGAGAGGAACAAGCCAAATTCTCACCTAACATTTTCCTCTACTTCTGGATTTGAGAAGAGTCTAGCAAATGCCCATTTGTACCTAGTAGCAACTTTAGATTCTCTATATGGTGGTAATCTCCTTGGCAATGACGTGGTCATCTTGTTCCAACGATGAAGAATGATTGATTCCACCCTTTTGAAAAAGGTTTCTTTGGGGTGATTCTCTCTTTTTTCTATTATGACTTTTATTTTCTCTGTCATCGTGTTCATGCCATCATAGATATCCTCCAAACATGGTGCATTCATATCAGTAAAATTGATAGTCTCGATGAAATCTAATACATATTTCACATGAGCCCACCAATCGTCATCCAAGATCAATGACTTGACCTTTTGGGTCCTCTCTAAATTTGACTGCTTCCAAAACACCCTGTTGGTTGCTAATAATAACCATTGCACTCGATGCCTCTTGCACCTTCAAAAGTTGTCTCATAAAAAATGTATGAGATGCAAATCGGGTCTTAGCAACCTAGGATCATGTTAATAACACATTAAAAATATGTAAATAACACAGAAAATATTATAAATTGATATACATACTGAACATGCCATAAATTAAATCAAATAAATAAATTAAATTTACCTTCAACAATAACTTCGAGAAAGTCCTGAAAATTGCTTGTGACATTTGGTGGTTTGTCACAAACATCTGGATCTCCTCAACTTCTTGGCACATTTCTTTATTCCACTCTATTTGAGTGCCAATTGCTTGCATCAACAAGTTAAGGGAGTGTACGGTGCATGGTGTCCAAAAAATGTGCTCATATCTTTGCTCAACCAATGCACATGCAACTTTACCATTTTTTGCTTTGTCTGTAATGACTTGGACCACATTCTCATGACCCATCTCATAACCCACCATCTCTATGGATTCAATGAGGATTCTGGAAATGATCTCCACATCTTTGACTTGCCCCTCACGATCAACCACCCTAAACAACATTGTCCCTTCGGGGGACATTGCAATAACATTTATTAATGGATGGTTTTTGCAATCTTTCCATATATCAAAAACTATAGAAACTCCTGATTCAACCCAAGGATATCTTAATGGTTTTAGTGACTTCTCTACAAAATTCTTCTTTCTTCCTAATAAGGTGGTGCACACCTTTTCATAACCAGGACTTGTGAAACCAAGATGTGCACTAAAACATTTCTGACACCGTTTCCTGCCAATATGGTGATCTCATCAAGTTGAAAGAAAGACCATTCGCATAGATGCGACATGCAATTTTTTGTTTTGCAATATGTGTTGCTTCCATTTTAAATGCCTTGTCCAATGGACCTCTTTTGCAGGTTTGAGTTTCTACTTCATCTTTCATAGTGGGTATTTGCAAGAAGGGATGTTGGGAGGCCACTACTGAATCAATGGGTAAATTTATTGTTTTTTTTGTGGAAGGATGAGCTCGTAGTTTTGCTCTTGCAACCATTTTATTAACTTCTTGTTCTCTTATGTATCTCGCTATTTGTTCAGCAGGCAACCCCTTCCATTTTGGCTTTGGGCCTTCACACATTCTAATCCCTTTCCCAGAAGGGCCCATAAAGGGAAGTTTCACTCGATAGTATGAGCTTTTAAAATTGATTTTACACTCATTACGATTCCAAAAATATCCCCCACTCCCTAGAAGTTTTTTAGTCAGTTTGGTATGTCTCGATAAGGGAGATGCTTTATCAATTTTGAATCTTTGGTTTCCTTCCACACCCACTGAACTTGAACTAGTGGCCATTCGTGCAATCTGATTTTTTGCTATTATAAGAAATTACACAATTTTAGATTAGAAAAAAATAAATAAATGCAAGCATAAAAGTGCAAAATAAAGATCAAACAACATTATAACAAAGAATTAAACTTGTTTCTTTTTTCCTAAAAAAAATTTGAAAAAATTCTTCACAGACTTGAAAAATTTGTTAAAAGACTAAAGAATAGAATTAAATGCTTACCTTCGACGCTTAAATCTTATTTGTGCAAGCTATGTGGCACTCCACGTTCGATCCCCCTTTGATAAAAACCATTTGCCCTTCAAAATGCCAAAATGGAGATAGAGAGTTGCAAGCAAAGAGAACAAAATGAATATGTCTTAGGTCGTAATGGCCTCATATGGGCCATTTTAGGGTTTCCATAAAAAAGAAAAAAACTGTATTTGATTATGTTTTTGTTCACTTTATTGGGGCGCCCCCCATTGATACCCTGTGGGTACGCCCTGAGTATGCTCGGGTACGCATAGGGCGCGTCCCTAGTGCCCGTGTGCTCTAGGTATGCAGGTGCATACCCACAATGCACCTAGTGCACTTGGGACGCACCCTGTGTTTATCCACAGTGTATCGGTTGTGCGAACCCGCACTATGTGGGTCCTTTGCGTGTACCTTGTATCTTAGTCTTTTGGTCATGGGGGCAATTTTAACATTATCAAGGACATGGAGGATGGATCTTGAGGGTGTCAATTTGAATCGAAGGGTGGTAAACAAATTTTCGGTTCAAATTGGAGGAGGTTTTGGGTGTGACTAATTCCATTTGGAGGAGAAAAAGGACAGGGCAATTTTTTTTTTCCAAATAAGGTATTTATTTAATCACAAAATATATTACATGCTGATATAGAGTTCAAGAGACAGAAACAGATAAAGATGTTGGGCCACGATGGGCCCACAACAATAAAGATGGTCAACAAGACCAACCGAAAACAGAGGCCTTGGATACAAAGGTTTTTGATGTGGGTTGAATGAGGATGAAGAAGTATGGCCACGTTGGACATTTTATAAACAAAGGTGTTAAATCTACTAAGAACATGTTGCCAGCTAATCTGGTCAAAACCATGGAGAATCCTAGAGATTTTTTTTTTTGCAAAAGCTGTAATTGGACCGATTTAAAGTCATTTACTAGAGAGTCATTGAACTATCAACTTGGAATCTCCATATATAGTAAGGCTTGTAATATTTTCCTTGATTGCAAGAATAAGACCAACTTGCACTATAAGTTCATCAACATCGTTGGAGGCCTGTCCAAGATTTATGTACAAGTCTAAAATGTTTCCTAAGGGTTTAGCCACACCACTCCAACAGCCAACAACGCTAGGATTGGCTTTAGAGGCAACATCGAAACAGATAGTAGGATAGTTGAAGTGGATATTTGAACTGGGGCAGATGATTGGAGCTTTGCCAATGAAGTCCAAAAGATTCCATTTTTGATAAAGTGAATCTTAGCACTGGTTAGAAGATTCAGAATTTGTTTCTTAGAAAAAAGTTTCAGCAATTGCCACCATAACCAGCTGAATTTTGTGGATCAAGGTGTGCTTTGGCATAGTATCTTCAAAAATTCTTTTTTTGCTATCAAGCTAAACAAATGACATGCAAAAGAAAGGAAGAGAAGAGCACAAAGTTTTTATAAGTAGGTTGCTTGAGAGTGAGCTAGAGTAGCAAGAGTTCCACTGTTCGGTACAAATTGCAAGACTCAAATGGTTTCGAAACTAAACCCCAGAACAGAGGGAAGGGCCGATTCAAATAGAAACAACTTCTTAATAGTTGAAGAACAAACATGATTGAGTTTTACAAGTCTTGAAACATTTGTAGCAAATATGGGATCCTATGATATTGCTTTTGGTGAGATTTTCTATAGTGAGAATGTTTGGGATGTTGTAATGCCAGATGCTACAGAGATATCGATCAAGAGGTTCATCTTCAAGAAGAAAGAGAGCACCTTCCTGTCCAAATAATGGCTCGAGGAACATGTATTGCCCCAAATGAGAAAACCAGCAGTAAGTAGATTAGTTGGAAGAAGACCCAAATTTTTTCCCCTGATCCGAGTCCACTCATTTGGATAGTCTTTAGTAAGGCCAAAGCAGTGAGTCCACTCATTTCTACCCCTCTCAATGAGTTGATATATTATTTGAGTCTCTAATTGCTTCATGGTGAAAGAAGATCTCTTGGCATAAGAAAACATGAAGGTTTGCGGCACAGAATGAGATCCTTCCCGCAGTTAATGCTAAGACCATTACAGGGATACTGAAAGATGTTCTTCTCAATCAGATCAACAACTCTTAACAATTAAAGACCAAATTTGGAGGCATCAGATTTTTGCTGAATAGAGTTGAGCAAGTGCACACCTTCATATTAATGAACCAAGATTTGCTTCCAAAAGGTAAAAGGAGGGCCCAGGAGAATGGAGACAAGCTTAGCACCCAAAGTGTACTCACTGTCATGACAAATTTGATTCCCAGGCTGTCACTTTGCTTACTTTGGTGAATTTATTAACAATCAACAAAGTGGGTTTTTTCACGTGCTCCCTTGCCAAAAATTGATGCATGAGCATCTGGGTGCACGAGCAATCCTACATCAACTAAAAACCTTTCTTTGCTTTTTGCTTGTTTGTTTTTTTCTTTGTTTTTGCTTGTAGAAGTTGGTGATCAATTTTCAGAGTATTCTAAGAGGTTCATGGACAAGTGACGACTTCATCCTGAAGAAGGACCAAATGGGTGCCTACATTCCAAATTTAGTGAAGATCCAAATAAAATTGAGCAAGTTATTTAATCATGAAACTTTTGCCTGCTACAAGATGTTGTGAAACTTTTGCTTGCTACAGGATGTTGCAGAACTTTGCTTGCTACAAGATGTTGTGGAGCTTTTGCATGCTATAGGATGTTGCTGAATTTTTGCCTGCTACTGGATATATCTTGTTTACCCTCGAATTTTTGCAATTGTCCCTGACTCCTTGATTTTTCTGTTAGAATGTCTAAAGGCACCAAAAACTGACAAAAATAGTTATAGCATGTAATAAACACCCTAGTTTTTTTTTTAATATTGCAATTTGAAATGAAATACAAGCAAATTCTTTTCCACTTTCTGATCACCCAGATCACAGTGTGCAAGGTGAGAGCATACAGTGTTTAGAATTAGAATTAACTGAGATGCATCAACTAAACTGAATGAAAAGCACTAGGTGATAAGCCAGCCAATACCCACTTATTCAGTGGAGTGCATACGGTTTATAGGAAATGAGAATTAAGCATCTTCCACTTAATTCAGTGGTGATTGAAATTAGCATGCCCACTTATTAAGTGGGAAAGCTTGACGGGCACTTCCGCTTATCAGTAGGAAAGCTTATTACATATTAACAACTTTTTTAGTGTGGTTAGTACATCAGAAAATAACAAGAGAAACTCATTGGTGGTATTGCCATCCAGTGTTACAAATATGAATGCATAAAAGAGGTAAATCTTTGGCGATATAAACTTCCAAAGGAATTACTTTAAATATATAAGAAGCAATATTACTATAACAAACCCTTATATATGCAATGGATTTGTATGACTAGGTTTGAATGGTACGACTAGCCAAATCTCCTCTTCAAGTCGCCTCAATTACACATAAATGAAACTCCGAAACTAAAAGCACTGCACCATAAATCCGCAATTCAAAACACTGCAAAAATCTTCATCTTGGCAACCCATAATCTGAATCTTCAATTTGAAGCACAATGGTATGAAATAATTTAGTTAGCTAGAGGGTTTCTGTCTTTGAAACCAGCAACTCCAATAGGATTTTCGTCCTCAAAATGCTTTGGAAGTACTCAGGCTCGTTCTCGCAGCAGAACTATATCATGTACAAGTCTAATTGTTCAAACGAGCCCACATCCTCCTTATATAGTTTTTTGGAGAGAAATATTTAATATAAAAATAAAATAATTTTTTTCCTTCAGATTGACCTTGTAGGAGAAATAATATTATTTTTCACAAAGTCCCCCAAGTCTTGGCATCTATAGTAAAGCATATTTTGATACCTTTCCAACGAGGTATTACTCGAAGACTTAAGTTGTCCTTTTAATATTTCCAACATTAGACAACTTAGGTAGATTAATTAAATAATAATCATGGACTTACTGAAGTTGTGAAAAGTATTCAAATGACTTAATTATGCAATTTTTATCTTACCAAAGTAATATTGGAGTCATAGGACGATGAATTGAAGCAACTAGGCGACTTACTAAAAATAGCCTGCTCCTCCATGAAGTTTGCACAGCTCTTGAAAGGTTGGAAATTGATTTTGAAAGCATCACTAGTACTGATTGAGCTCATTGGCAACAACAATTCTGTGAGACCGATCATAAGCACTCCAAGAACTTTGGAGTTCTCCCCAACTCATTGAGAGTAGCTTATGGGAAAACTTGGAACTTGGGCTAAATGCTCATAAAACTGTTTTTTTTAAATGGGGACATTGCATAACATCTTGGGAAGTGGATCAAGGGTGCCAGTAAGTGCTTGACATGTGTCCCAGCATCCCAGATTGTGGGGTGGTTGTGCCAAATCCTTCATGCTTGCTATTTTAGTGGGTATTTCTATTGATTTTTGAAGGAGTCTGTTCGAGAGTTGAACTAGAGAAAATTATTGGAAGGCTGAGAAAGCTATTTGGTTTGAATGTTTGAATGTTGTGAGGATTGAGAGCCAAGGCATGTATGAAGGCATGGTAGAATATTGAGCTGCGATTTCATTGTATCATCAATTCACTCCTACTGTAACAAGTTTATTGCAAATTAACAGGAGCATCCTTCAGCATTGTGTTTTTAAGTTCAATTTCGCTGCATGGCTCAGTAGTTTGTCAAAACCTCTAGACCTTGACCTATCTTAAGTGGTACTAGAGCAGGTTGAATCTTGAATATCATAGAAGGTTGAGCTCAGAGTCCTAAAGAGATTGTTGTAGGAAGAGTGAAGAAATTGCGATGGCAGAGGATCTAAGGAAACATGGCACAAAAAGGAAGGGGTAGAAGAGCAGTCCCACGAGCTGGAGACATGTCTATTGCAGAGATGCTAAGAGCAATCACAGCTAGGCTAAATGTGATGGAAAGAACGCAATGTAGAGGAGTATCTATAGAGGATGTGAGTGATAATGAGGAAGAAATCAGTGAAGAAGTAAAAGAAGGGGGAGATGAACATGAAAGGACGTTTTTGAGTGCAATGACTAGAATTTCCAGCTAACCTCGTGTAGACACACCACAATGGTAACCTAAAACTGGAGGAGTTGATAGACTAGATTTCAAGATGAACAAGTAGTTTAAATTGGAATCCGTTGAGGATTCTAAGAGGGTAACACTTGCAACTACAAGACTGAAGGGACATGCATCTATATGGTGGGATCACGTGCAAGTTGAAAGATAGAGGGAAGGAAAGGAAAAAATCAAAACTTGAGAGAGAATGGTCACAAAAGTGAAGTAAAGTTCTTACTAGTAGACCACCAAATCACCATGTCCAAAAATTTGCAAATTATAAGGAAAAGAGAGTGCAGAAGTATATAGAGTTTTACAGGAACACATTGAAGATGATGTTGAGGTCTCTAGGTATGTTATATTCAAGATGAGATTAACATGGTAAGAATTTCCAGTGTAGAAGAAGCATATTAATTTGCGAAGGCAAAAGAAAAGATCTCTAGAAGAAAAAAAGTTATAAGGGAAGAGGTAAATCCATAATAGGTAGAGGACAAACTAATCTTGGATGTGTTATCATGATAAGCAAGTCCTTGTGAAACTAATACCCAAGGATGTAGAAGAAGGGTTGATTACCCTAGGGGTAGAGGAAATTTTGGAAGAGGAAGAAGATTTAGTTGAACATGTTTCCAGTGTGGACAAATTGGGCATAGGGCATTTGAATGTCCTCAAGTACAACATAGCAGTGGGAAAGGAAATGAAACAAGGGTCACATCACACAAGTCAAGGAAGAGAGTGTATCTTCACCAGGATGTAGAGCAGAACCCAAAGATGGTAAATCCATGATCTTGAGAAGAGTTCCAAAACTAGAGAAGGTGCAAGGTGAATTAGAAGAGAGAAGAAATCTGTTTAGAACCAGATGTAAGTCTAGAGGGAAATGTTGCAAAGTCATTGTGGATAGTGCTACCACTGATTATTTAGTGCCAAAAGAGATGGTGGACAAATTAAAGCTGTAGAGGCTGAAACATCCAACTTCGTACAAGGTTTCCTAGCTGCAAAAGGGACACCAATAGTTGGTGAGTGAACAATGCCTGGTTAATTTTCATATTAGGACTTATAGAGCTGGGATAATGTGTGATATAATGCTAATGGATGTATACCATATTCTATTAGGAAAACCTCAGCAATATGATAGGCAGGCCATTCATGATGGCAATAATAACAATTGTAAATTCAAGAAAGATAGGAAAGAATATATCTTGAATCCTTTGAAGGATAAAGACGAGGTGGTTGAGAAAATTAATACAGTTTGTTTAGTGACTGGAAAGCAATTATAAGGAGAAGATATGGTTTCCCTTCTTTCCGAAGCATGCAGAGGCTAGGATAGTAAAGGAGAGGAAAGAAGTTCCCATGGAATTCCAAGAAATTTTGGATAAATTCATAGAGATTCTAATGAAGGTCGGACTTGATGGATGTAATGCCCCCTTTCCAAAAGAGAGTTTAATCAATTAACAATAATATTAAATAATAAGTAATAATTAATAATTAAAATAAACAATAATAATTATTAAATATAGAAATAATAATAATAATAATATATATATATATATATAAACTAAAACCGATAACAACAAAAGATGCTTGGATTATTATCCAATCTAAATACTAAAGTATATAATATCACAATAGAAAAATAATAATATCATATTAATAATAAAATAATAAATAAGAATAAAATTAAGTATAAATAAAATAAATAATACCAAGTATGATTTCCTTAATGATTATATAGATTCTAGAATTTCATCCAGATTGGCGGATTGTAATCAACGTGGCAATAGTTATAAAACTAATCACCGATCGAGAGGAAATCCAACAGAATCTATAATTAAGGCATTTGACCACCGTGGGAAGTTGTAATTCAAATAAGTCAAAATGAATGAGGAGTCAACATAACTACATGGCTATTTAGTTGATGTGGTGCGGTTTCAATTTGAATGGATTATTGGCAAATAAGATAATAACAAGAGGCCTCACTTAAGTTACCTCTTTCTAGATATATATAAAGGTGGATATAATTTCATATGGAGGGGATAGGACCATATTTGGAAGTATTCATGTTTTGTGGTGAGCCGATATAGTATGGATATGATGTAAATACTAAATACATACACATATATTAGATGGAGTATTCTCTGAGTACCAAATAAGGGTCGCCTGTGTATCACATTCCATAGACAAAGCTTGGACATTTATTATCGTGAAAATCCCTTCAATCTATATTGACTGCAAGAGACTATACTGCTAGCAAGACGAACCGGGAGGTGCTGTTTTCATTTGGTACACAAGGAAATTATATGACATCATATTCTTTAGGTCAATGACTCATACACGACTTGGGAAGATTCAAAGGTCGATAAATTTATAAGTGACAGGTATTGATCCATAGGGGGAAGAGAAAAAAAAGGGAATCAGGAAGTACGAAATAGACGTGGCAATCACCAACCATCAACGAGAGAAAGAACACTAATTTCCAAAGAGGGAAGTAACGGGATACAAACTCATCAAAGCAGAATCGGATATACAATTGACCCTCAGTAATACTGTCAACATCCTCATAATCCAGTCAACGATACTGTATTACCGTCATCAGTATCTCCAATCAGCGTTAAAAAGGAAGAGCGAACTTGGAGACTTGTATGAAGGAAAGTATATTCGAGCGACACAGAGTTGCATGACTCATACATTCCACCACAATTCATCAAACACCACACAGAGTGAGCCTGCGAACAAAACACAAATTTGAGAACTTATTGGAGGCACAATCCCTTGTCAATGTCCATAGGACAATTAGTGTCTTCCTTCATTCAAACCAGTTTTTGAACGTCCCGACATTTGCAACTTCATAATAGGAACAAATCACTAGAGATTTGTTTTGCAGAGTAGATCTAACAGTAGAGAGCCGATTCCTTTCCCATTGACAGAGACATAGCATCAAAAATAACATCTGGGCTTAGTGGGGTACCAAGTAGAGTTATCACCATAAGCCAATCAATTGTTTATGAGTAATAATTGTGTATGATCCAAGCATGGCTTGGTAGAGGGCATTCCAAGTGAATGTCAGAGGGAGATTGCTATAATCTCTTAAGAGGCAGTATATACTATAGTGGTTAACATATGCATATGTGAGAGAGACAAGAGGCTTGGATCAATGTGAGGGATTTACCAAATTAATGGTAATCCTAGAGGCCTTAGGGAAATGTTCTCAAAGAAGATGATTGGTTAGCTGAGAATTATTCTCACCAGAGAGTTAAACAATCTGATTTGAGTCTTCCCCTAAGGATTTAGTGGAGTTTAGTATGGGCTTAGAATACAGTTTGTTACATTGATGTTTATATATTGCTGCCTACTAACACTTGTCACAGCTTTTCCGTTGTCAAAGGATCAAGAAAGACTCAGCCTGGAAGGCGGGAACATTACAATGGATTACCATCCATGTGGAGCATAAGTCACTGCATGGACTTGATATTGGGTGCAAGCCTATCAAATAAGGCACCATACAAAATGAACTTACGGAGAATGAAGAGGTGGACATACAAGTGCAATAGTTATTAGACCAGGGGCTGATTAGGGAGGGTCTCAGTCCATGTGTTGTACCAACTGTCTTGGCTCCAAAGAAGAGTGGAGAACGGAGAATGTGCACTAATTCAAGGGCTGTAACTAAGATCACCATTAAGTATAGATTTCCATTACCATGAATGGATGACTTGATTGATTGTTTGAGTGGAGCAAAGTACTTCACAGAGATTGACTGGAAGAGTGGGTATGATCAAATTAGGATTAGAGAAGGTGATGAATGGAAAACAACATTCAAGATCAAGGATGGATTGCAAGAGTGGACAGTGATGCCATTTGGGTTGACAAATGCACTCGACAACTTCATGAGACTGATGAATGATGTACTAAAACCTTTTCTTGCCAAATTTGTTATTGTTTATTTGGATGATATCTTAATTTTTAGCAAAACAAAATAGGATCACTTGCTTCACATTAAGGTAGTTGTGCAGAGGTTGAGAGAGGAAAAGTTATTGGTAAACTTAAGAAGTGTAGTTACATGAAGATCGAACTAGTTTATGTAGACTTTTTGGTTTTAGAGGAAGGGCTAAATATGGACTTAGAGAAGGTTAGGTCAATTTATAGATTGGTCTTCATTATAGAGCATGTATGAGGATAGAAGTTTTCATGGTTTAGTGAGCTTCTATAGGAAGTTAATAAGAAATTTCAGTGGGATAAGTGCACCTATTATGAAGACAACGAAAGGTTGTAGGAGAGAATTTCAGTGGCTAGTTGTAGTAGAAAAGACCTTTCTGTTTTTGAAGAAGAAGGTGACGAAACAACTAGTGTTGGCATTGTTAGACTTTGGCAAAGTATTTCAGGTTGATTGTGATGCTAGTTGGTGTGCAATAAGATAATGAGAAGGTAAATAAAGCAAGGATAACGTGCTCATTCTATGATCAAGAATTCCATGCTATAGTGCAAGCCTTGAAGGAGTGGAGACATTCCTTGCTGCCCAAGGAATTTGAAGTGTACACAAAACCACTATATCAACAATCAAGGGAAGCTGAACTAGAAACATATGAAGTGGGTGAAACTCTTAGAGAGTTATTCTTTTGTCTTGAAACATAGAAGTGGTAGATCAAACAAGATAGCAAATGCACTTAGCAAGATATGCTTATTGTTGAATGAGTCAAGAGTCAATGTTGTTGGCTTTGATGCAATGGAGTTGTATCTAGATAATCTTGATTTTATGAAAGCATGGACAACCAGCAAAAGTCTAGTGGAAAAGGACAAGACTCCATTCTTGGAGTGTTTTATTTCGGATGGCTTATTGTTCAAGGGTAAAAGTTATGCATACTTGGGGTTCAATGAGAGAGAACCTCATAAGAGGAAAGCATAGTGGAACCTATAGTGGACATTTTGGAATGGATAAGATGTTGGCACAACCAAGTGAACCTATAGTGGACATTTTGGAATGGACAAGATGTTGGCACAACCAAGTGAAGGGTATATTTGGCTTTGAGTATAGATGTGAAGAGGTTGGTTAATGGATGCAAAGTTTGCCAATAGGCAAAATGAGTAAGACAAAATACAAGGTTGTATCAGCTATTGCCTATACCAGAGAGACATGGGAGGACATAAGAATGGATTTTGCTTTGGAATCACTTTAGACATATAGAGGTAATGATTTAATATTTGTTGTAGTGGTATTGGTCTTCAAAGATGCTTCATATCATACTATGTTGAAAGAATAATGACGCATCCCACATAGCTACACTCTTTTTCAAAGAGGTAATTAGGTTGCATGGATTGCTCAAGTGTATTGTCATAGATAGTGACACTAGGTTTGTTGGTCATTTTTGGTGTACATTGTGGAAGAAGATGGGCATTGAGTTAGGGTTCAGCTTAGCCTATCATCCCCAAATTGATGGGCAAATAGAAGTTTGAGAAAGTTATTGTGATGTTTTGTGGGAGACGAACTATATTAATGGGACCTTCTTGACACAAGGAAAAATTGTTTACAACAATACAATGAACAAAAGTGTAGGAAGGAACCTATTCCGAATAGTCTATGGGTATAGCCCTATGGGTGTCGATGAGTTAAGGGGTAGTGCAGATTTGAAAACGAGTAATGTTGTGGCAGGAGGTTTTGTTGAATACATTCATGAGTTATGTAAGGAGGTGAAGGGAAGTTGGACAAAAGTGCCATCAAATACAAAGAACATGTTGATATGCATAGAAGGGAACACGAGTTCCAAGTAGGCGACTTGGTTTGAAAGATTGAGAAAACTATTTGGTTTGAATGTTTGAATGTTGCAAGGCTTGAGAACCAAGGCATGCTAAAATTTTGAGGTGTAAGTTCCTTGTTTTACTCTTGCTTTAACAAGTTTATTATAAATTAATAAGAGAATATTTCAACATTGTGTCTTCAAGTTCAATTTTGTTGCTTGGTTTAGAAGTTTGTCAAAACCCTTGGACCTTGACTTGCATTATAAAAAGTTCTTGTTTTTTAAACTAAGAAATGAAGAATAGAATCTGGGGCATGAGTGGTAAATGGGAAGACTAAAGATGACTAGTTTGCTCAAGACTGATTGGCTTGTGAGACTAAGCCACCCATTGCAAAGACTTTGGATACCATTTGGAAACTTTTAGAAGATTGAGCCAACAATTATAGCTCTTTAGCTTGAAACTCAATGAAATGGCCAATTGATTGAAGAGATTAGAAATTGAAGAATATGAGTGAAACTTTTCTTTTGAGGAGCAAAATTAATGGTGTAAAATTTGCAAAAGTAGTTCAAATAGCTTTTTAGTCTTCTACCATTTAGTTGAGAAGTTCCCCCTAGCAAGACGACATCATCTGCAAATTGGGCATGAGTGATTTCCTTGACCATGTTGGCCACCTTGATTCCCATTATTTTTGAATCCCTTCTTTCAACAACAAGAGATCTCCCATGGTTTCAACAAGAATGACACAAAGATAGTGGGAGAGTGGACAACCTTATCTTAAACCTCTGTTGGCTTTGAAAAAACAAGCTAGGGACCCATTAATGATTGAGGCAACCCAAGGATTTGTAATGCATACAAAAATCCATTCTCTAAAAGACACAAGGAACACGAAGGCTTTTGCAAGCCTTGTGCCAAAAAGTCGAATCAACTTTGTCAAAAGCATCAGCTATGTCGAATTCAATGGCAATCCTTTTTCTTATTTCCTCTGTTGCTATTGTGCATAAAATCATAATATATTCATAAATTTGTTTGACAATTATAAATACACCTTGTTCCTCAAAGATAACTATATTTGAAGATTTGTTAATTTCGTTGGCTAATTTCTTTGTGACAATCTTGTTAGAGGAGTGGCCCAAACCTATTAAAGGAGGCATCATTCTTTTTTTTTTGGGTATCAAAGCAAAGAAAGTAGAGTTGATGGCTTCGATGAGTTTACATCATTTTCAAACATCTTCAACCAAGTTGAGAAGGTCATTTGCAATGCGATAAAAAATTTGGAGGTAAAAAGAGTTAGAGAAACCCATCAAATGTAGGTGCCTTATCCTTGGTAGAGCTGAATATAAGCCCTTGGAGCTTCTCCATGGGAATTGCTTGACAAAGAAGATGTTTTATGTCCTTAGAGATGCCATTAGGAATGTTATTGAGGAAACCTTGTCCTCGGTAGAGTTGAAAATAAGCCCTTGGAGCTTGCTTCTCCATGGGAACCGCTTGACAAAGAAGATGTTTTATGTCCTTAGAGATGCCATTGGGAATGTTATTGAGGAGAGAAGTTTGCATAGCAGATTTCTTGGAGACTTCTGATAAAGAACTACATAGTGAGCATGGGCTTGCCTTAATATCCTCATTGTTAGTAAGAGTGTTGCCATAAGTCAATTTGAAATATCCTACTTAAAATTTACAGATTTATATGCCCAGATAAATGACAGAAATTTCCCAATTGCTTTTCAAGTTGTAGATATAGAACAGTAATTATCTTCCACAATAATTTCAATATCACAATATAAACCTTAGTTCTTATAGTCCTCAAGAACAGGGTCAAATAAGGGTGCAAATTGACATCTATTCTCAGACCCTTGAACACATTTCAATCCCAAATTCAGATCTAAACATTATATAAAATCACATTTCACTTACAAGCCATTGGCTATACATATCTGAATTCTGAGGGAAGGGCCGAGTATGGATAGAGCACCTTGGAAGTGGCACATCCCATCAACTTATAGCGATTCCACTGTGCAACTCAGCTCTCCAAGATACCTGATCCTAACTGATATCACAGAGCTTGAAACTGCTTAATTTCTGCGACTGGTGTATTAGGTTGGATTTCCTCTGCCTGATCGTTGACCTGTTGCCTTCCCACCTATTGTTTATCCTCTTTTGCACTGGTAGACTAGATTGGTTTACTGGTGTCGACTTAGACACACAACAAAGGAAGGAAATCTCTACCAGCAATCCGACTCAACCTTCCTATACGCATCCACAACTTCTGACCTAAATGATAGTGCGAATCAATAGAGAAGTTTGGCAACATTAAAAAATACTATGGAAACTGAATAAGACATCAATGGGTTCCGTCCTATCAATGGGTTCCGTCCCAGGTTTGCGTCTGGAAAGAAGATTGCATTCGTTTAATGCAGTTAATGACTAAATTCTTCGATGCTTTCTACTGCAACAACACACACACACATGAAACTTGTCCAAGGTTGGCCTCAGGAAAAAGTGCCACAAAGTTGGTTGAAGGGAAACCGTCAAAACTTGATCAAGGTCCGGCCTAAGCAAATTACTGAGTTTCATTTATTCATAATCTGGATTTAATATTTATTTAAAACTTATTTATTTATACAAGAGAAACGCATTAGCAAATAAAGGGCCAACACCATTCTAACTAGGGTCATCACAATTTCTTTGAAATAAATAAATTAATATTTTAAAGTTGTCCAAATAAATTAAATATTAAAAGGATGACTTTATTTTAATTAATTTAATTAAAAGTGACTTCAATTAAATAAGTATTATTAAAAGTCACTTAATTAATAAAGTGACTTTATTATAATGTCAATTTTAAATTATAACATAAAGTTGCTTCTTGGAGGGAAATGAATTAAAAGAAATGAAATGAAGTATTTGTCTTAAAATAGGGAAAAGGCTATTATAAAAGGAGGAAAAAGGGAATTGTGAAGGCATTCTGGAGATTGTTATTTTTATTTTTGAGTATTTTATCTGTGAGCTTGAAGCGTTGCTTGAAGGTCCAATTTTCATTGGTCACTCTTTTTGCATGTCATTCAATCTTCTTCCGTATGCTACAAATGATCATATCTCACAGGCACTTTGATGATATTGGAGTGGAATCATGTGGGTATGTTGCATGTAAATTTTATGCATGTTCTAACATTGTAACACAAGTATATTTGATGTAACAGCCATGCATGTTCTATGTTAGAATCATTTTCAATAGATTTGTCTTTGAAATCACTTATTTCCTTGGAAATCTATATCGTTTCCTATGCATGTTTAGTTTGCATGTTGTTATTTTGCAATTAAATGAAGCAAAACATGTCAAGAATTGAAAACCAAAATCAGATTTGAGACAGTATCCTAGTTTGGGATATTTCATTAAAACTGAGAATTTTAAACTACTGTAGCCCTCATTCAAATAGGGTTTTTATCCTTCCCCAAATTTAAATTTCTGTTTTGTTTCCCGAATTGCCAATTTATTCTGTCATATGCTTTTATTAAGGTCCAGTTAACATAGAATTTACTAGCAATAACTTTAATGTTGGGCAAAATCTAACCTATACATACTACATTCTTCATAAAAACATAGGGTGATGTGTTTTAGATTCTTTTTCTGATTGGCTAATCTAAATTTTAATATCTTATAAAAAATTATTAATCAAGAAAAAACATAATCTATTAAAAGCTTGGCTGATGTGTTTTGGACCATTTGCTAATTTCTGAAAATTAGCTAATTTGCAATATAATAGCGAATTTAAATTTTTTCGTACATGAGTAAAAGGCCTGTTATAGTCTTAATTCACTACAGAAATTTAGTTCATAACAAGCAACTTTTTTCACAAATTATGCTCATCTGGTATCGTCTTTTATAGTTTTTTCTACAGTAGTCCATTTACTTGTGCTGTGATTAGTTGACATCCTTCAGGCTCATGCTACTAGAGGTATTGCAGAAAGGAAATAGGGAATCGATTTTTCTCGAGTTTAAAATCTCAACACTGTCTACAAGCATCCTCTATGCAAACCACCTTTATTTCAAATTTAGTTTGCAGTTTGCACTCTATTGATCATCTTAGAATTTTTTTCACTGTTCTTAAGTTACTATTTTGCTATCCTCGTTAATTTCTTCTGAATCATATTCGATATATGGCTTCGATGTTTCTAAATAATGCAGATAAATGTTCTAACGTTTAGGTGAGTTGTTGAAATGATAAATAATGCAGGAGCTATTGCTGCAACATTTGTGTGCCCACTGGATGTCATTAAGACAAGGCTGCAAGTCCATGGATTACCTAAGCAGAGTCAGGCCGGTATTAAAGGTATGATGGTTAATTATTTTCTGACAATCCATGTAGACTAGTTTTCATTCTGTCTGCAAAGAATGCCAATCTGTTTTAATGAATCTGCTAGTCTGCTTGTTTGTCACTGCTGGTCCCTTCCCCGCAAGTGCAAATAAAAGTAAGCTATTCACGGTTAAAACTTCTATTGTAGAAGAAATTCTGACAATTTTTTGTTTGACTGCCCTTTGTTCTAACATGAGTCTCACCTTTCAGATAGGATTTGGAGTTGAGTTTGAGAAGCATGCAAAAGTTAGGGCATATGACCAAAAAAATGAAAACTTTTCTCACCACTGCATGAAAGCTTTAGCTAGCCAGATGAATAGAATGATCCTACAGTTAGTGTAATCTGAAATCGACATGTGGCTTGAACTAGATTACGATTTTATTTTAAATGATCTATATGCCCTTCAAATATTGCACATACTAAAAGAAAAACAGGCATGTAAGTACATTATCAATTTGTACGTTAGCCCATGCCTTGCCAAATATCAAAAAATTGTGTGTGTGTGTGCATGTGTCACTAGACGAAATAAGTTGTTCCATAGTGCTGACTGACTGTTTTAAATGAAAATGGTGCATATCAAGATTTGATTTTAGTAGCCTACCAGCAACAGCTTTCATTTTCTATTTTTGGGAGCTGATTGTTGTGGTGGCAATTAATGGTGGTGGGCCCCAATGAATTCCATTAAAAACTGCTTTCTCCCTTTTAACATTTTCTAGGGTTATTGGTCAAATTATAAATACTGAAAAATAATCAACCTGCCTTGTGTTTCTACTATTGCAGCATTTTCCTTCTTTTTGAATTGGGGTGTTCAAGCTTTTAAATTATAGTGTTCACAAGTGGTAATTTCTTTGAATGATAAACATGCCCACATCATTTGATGCTTGGACCTGTTTTTCCACAATGCTTTGTAGCATCAGAGAGTCTTATTTTTCCTCACATTGAAAGAATGCACAGCTGCAAAATGTATATGTTAGAAAAGTTGACAAGAAGCTTGTTTTGATGACAGGTGTAGGCTATTTTTTGACTTTAATCTACGTCAAATGATAGGACGCCACTAAATGGTATCATGCCTTAATTTTGGCTAGGGTGCTATTCTATCTGTCAGGTAGGGTAAAGAAGACATTATGGTGGTGGGCCCCAATGGGTTCCATTAAAAAATGCTCTCTCTTTAACATTTTCTAGGGTTATTTCAAAAATAGCCAACCTGCCTTGTTTTACTACTATTGGAGCATTTTCCTTCTCCTCCTGAATTGGGTGTTCAAACTTCTGAATTATAGTGTTCAGAAGTGGTAATTCCTTCGAATGATAAATATGCCAACATCATCTGATGCTTGGACTTGTTTTTCCACAATACTTTGTAGCACCAAAGAGTCTTATTTAAAGTTATTTTTCCTCCATTTAAAGAATGCACAGCTGCAAAACATATATGTTACAAAAGTCGACAAGAAGTTTGTTTCGATGACACATGCATAGGCTAATTGTTGACTTAAATATTTGTCAAATGAAATAGGGCCCCACTAAATGGTATCGTGCCTTAATTTTGGCTAGGGAGCTATTCTATCTGTCAGGCAGGGTAAAGGAGACATTTTTGTCAAATTCAAGTCAAGTGGAGAATTTCTCGCTTCATTCCTAGCTAGCATTCCATAAACCAAACAAATCCAGGTCTGCTGCTCATTCAATTTGAGGGGAAAAGGTGTTTTGTTGGGAATAGTAAGTGTCAATATCTTTAAGATTGTATGACCCGGGATAGACAGAAAATTTGAAATTTTCAAATGTTGCTAATAGAGGAGTCTCTCTCATAGTATTCGACAATCAATGTACTACACAGGCAGTTCATTGATTCTGTATGCTATCATATAATAGTATATAGCTTTGAAATATTTTTAAGTACATTTTTGTGCTGACTGCTTAATTGTGGGATGGATTGCACATCAATTACCCTAGCTATTACCTAATGATCTTGGTTTTGATATCATAATCACTTCCTCACACTAGTTGATGTCTAATCATGGCATATTGAATTTACAGGTGCTACTACGTATGCCATACTTTGAAATGTCCCCAACCGGATATTTTTCCCAAATCCCTCAAAAATATCTCAGAACATTTAAATAAATACATTCATGCAAATAAACCATTGATTCACAACAAATAACCAGCAATATGTTCCAATAAAACCCTCAACACTTATTATTGCATTATACAACAACAATACAATAACAATGGGACTTCAACAATCCAAAATCTGAACTACAACATTCAACAGCAATATCAAATGACAAGAACGTGGAAGTGCAATGGTGAACTCCACCGTGAATCCACCTTAGAGATGAACTGGGTTTCTGTCCAATCCACCGAGAAAGCTTGAAGGTTTCCGTCCTCAGGTTTCAGAATCGAAAGTTGGGAGCTCTCTGGATTCTCCAAGAGAAAATGAATTCATAAACTAAGCATGTCCCAAATGAGTCTCCATTCCTTCTTTTAAAGCAATAGCTGTGAATCTTCAGTTTCCCTTCTCTGTCTTTTCATATTCTCACTTTTTGTCACTTTAAAGTAATACATCCATTTAATAATAAAGTGACATAATAATAACGTATGAAATCTTCTGGCATTAAAATGGATGACCAAACGAACTCGGAATAAGACGTGTGATAGCTTGCCGGAAAGCTCTCGGCGATACACTCCAAGTCCAATATTGAAATGCCATGAAGACTGAACTCTGTCGACTTACTATAAATAGTAAGTATCAGGAAACCCTGCAGAAACTACTCTGAATGGCCTGGAACTGGAATTCCCTTGGCCAAATATCATACTGACCCCAGTCAAGCCCTGGTTAGCCTATCGGGCCAAGATAAAACGGCTAACGAGACACATAAATAATGTGCCCTAAAAAGGGGACATTACATACTTGTGACTATCAATTACTTTATACACAAATTATTACTCGTAGCAATGTTGTTCTATATTCTTTAGTATAACCTTTTAGTTTTCATTCCTTTTCTCATGTCATATGTCCATTTGCAGTCTTTTATTTATACTGCTTTCAAAATTTTTCAGTTGCCTCCATAAATGGACTCTACGTGTCAAGAATCTAAAATGCTGTCTTGCATGCTTGTTGCAAAATCCCATGTACATGAACCTTGGTATGATGTGAAAAGTTTTTTTGCATTGCTACTATGCACTATCTCTACTGACAAAGCTTTGTGCTTCTAAGAAGCTTTGCATGTGAGCTGTATTTGCCAGACTTTTAGGAGGAAGCTCTGCACACAATTTTAGACTGACCTTAATAATATATATTCACACCAAGGTTCTGTTACAGTAGTTTTTACAGATAATATGCACCAATATAGTTTAAACTTAAACCTCAATACATGTATTCAGATTTATTATTTGTTCTTTCTAAAGCAATTATTTCTGGCTCTCTATGTTTGAACTTTGAAGCAGTACTGAATCTTTTTTACCAATGGATGAAAGCAGGGAGCCTTGTTCTTAATAGTCTGAAGAAAATATTCCGTAACGAAGGTTTCCGGGGTATGTACCGCGGGCTTTCACCAACAGTTCTTGCACTGCTCCCAAATTGGGCGGTGAGTTTACTTCACATGTTTATTGCCATGCCTTTCATTTTTGTTTTGCATATACAATCACAAAAGCACTGGTATGCACTGCAAGGGCTTCATAATGGAATGTGTTGATTTCTGATTTATATAGAGATGCTTGGAAAAGAAAATTCAATGTAAAATTTCATAGCTTCATGTAAAATAGTGGTACTGACCTCACGGGCAGATAAATAACTTTACTTAAACAGGTAAATTTGGTCTGGGCCTATATGAACTTCGGTCACCAAAATTCTTACGAAGTTTATTCACCATATTTTTGAAAACCAAACATAAATTAAAGAAAAATGTGAATCTAATATTTTTAGCCATGAATCTCTAATTTCAGAAATTGAAGCTGTCCCCTGATAGTATTGAATGCCACTTCCTGGAATGATTGTTAATTCATATCTCAAGTCAAGTGGCTAACTTTTAGTTAAGTACGACTTAAATTGAAATGGACTCTGACTTTGAGAGTATTTTCTTGAATCCTATTTTTTGCTGTGACTTTTTCAGCGACCTGTAGAATGATTTGTAGAAAGAACTTATTAAGTTAAAGTCAAAGATTATGGACTTGTAATTATGCTATTGTCAAATAGAAAATTTTGTACTTGTATGCATCATAGTTTGCAAACTCGGACTTGGAGAGTACTCGGCAAGTCCAAAATTTTCAACTCAGAAAAAACTTGGGAAATACTCGGTAACTTAAAAAATACTAAAAATTAAAATCTCTTAATGGAACATTTTTTTTTGTAATATTCAGTGACAATATATTAAATTAAAATTTGACATCTCCAAAGAGAAAATGCAAGTTTTTATAGAAAAAACATGTGAAAACACTTTTATCCAGCGTTTTACCTGCATCGACAATTTGACCCATATTTTTTTGCATCTATAAAATCACGAGAGTTAAACTTGTAAAAACTCGCCCAGCAAATGAAAAGAGAGTACTCGCAGATATTGCAAACTATGGTATGCATCATTGGTCTTGTTTTATTTGTTTAAACTTTAAAGCCACATATGAGCACTAGTAGTTAGCAGTTTTTTTAGTGTTGAGCTTTGTTATTGTTGAGGTTTCTAAGATATCCACAGTATGAAATCATCTTGAAGGCTGACAATATGCACAGTTTATTTGATGAGGGTAAGATCAACCAAATTGCGAGCTTTCTAGTCAAGATTCATAGCAGGAGATCAGACATTGAAAGGAATATGGAGATAGCTTAAGGCTGTGAACCCTTGGTCCCATAGCTGATCAGTCTCATGGACGTCATTAAAATCATTCTTTCAAGATGAAATTGTACAAGTGAGAATGCATCATAGCTTTCTGTTTAGAATTTGATACTAGAAGTTTCAGAAACTAAGTAGGATATCTTTTAATTTTAAGGAATTTCTATATCTTCAAGAGGTTTTAGCAACTTAGCAACGGTTTGAAAGTGTAAACCAGTTTAATAAGGTCTTGACAATTTCATGAAACCAAAGTGTAATTCAGAGCTTCAACAATATGGTTACTTATCCAAATCACAAAGTGGGAACTAGTGATATACACACCAAAGAAAACGACATTGGTGTTTTACTCCAGTGATTTATAAAAAATATTTCTGCGCACTAAGCTTTGGAAGTAATAATATTATCAACTTTATTCTTTTATCTTCAATTAATTTTTAGATTTAACATCATTATTCTCTCCTTCAGTAGGCATGGAGTTCTTTTTTCGCTTCAAAAAGAAAAACAAGATTTTTGCAGTTAAGAAACGACCATGAAAATGCCCTCTGATTTTATCCTTAGAATTTTTCCACAATGAAAAAGCCCAATCGACTGGCTCTGATACCATGTTCAGGCAATTACCTGAACAGTTCTTGTATGTACTGCCATTTTTTCTCCCTGTTTTAAATATTGTACCACTGTTATTGGCTTCTACATTTCTATTTTTTGCCTTTCATAATTCTTTTCAAGTAGTTTTCCAGATAATGCTGAATACATTCTTTGTTCATTAGTTATTGAGAAGTTTGAGTCAAGATCATAAAAATCAGTGTTACCCCAATTTTTCGGGATGGGGACGAGTTTCTGGGACGGCAATTTTTTTTGCCAAGTTTAAGGATGGCAAATGGGACTGTTATATAAAATATAGGGAAAATTTAAAATATATAGGGAAATTTGCATATATACAATACATTCATATGAAAATATGGATAGCACATGCCATTTAAACATAATGAAAACCCCGCTTCATATGGCAGCCTATGCTCTAAATCCCAAATGGTATGCAAGTACGGATAGAAGGGTGTGTCCATGTGATGATCCAGAGGTGTTAGATGGGTTCACACAAGCCGTTGATAAGATGTTTCCAGAGGAAGAGGCTTCCATACTTAACACACACTTCCTTGACTTTACAAAACTTTGTGGCCCAACATTGAGTAAACCTCAAGCGAGGTTAGATAGAGTCATATTGGCACAGAGAAGTCCTATTAGATGGTGGACATGGCATGGGACGGATACACCACAATTGAAGGTGCTTGCCTCTCGCCTCCTTGCATAGGTTGATAGTTCCTTTGTTGCAGAGAGGAATTGGTTTATATATGACTTTATCCACTCCCTCAAGTGGAATAGATTTACCTCTAGACGAACGGAGAAGCTAGTGGCCATGCATAGTGCTCTTCGACTTCAGGATCGTCAGACCAGAGTATAGGCAAACTCCAACTTTACATTGGGATGTTGATCCTGAAAATGTGGCCCAAGTTGATGAGGAGGAGACACCACAGGGATTGGTTGGGGTTCCGTTGGCCGTTGGATGAGGATGCACTTGTAGTGGACCATGACAGTGGCAATGACTCAGATGACTCTAATTTTGATGCATATTAGCAATCTAAAGACTAATATTTAATTTTAAATAAAATCAGCAACTTACCTCAATGTGGTCACCAATTGTCATCAAGGATCTTTTGCTTGACTGATTTTCCTTTAGGAGAGCTAGAATTAGGCCATCGGATCCACTATGGATTCACCACCATCAATTGTAGAGGCTCATGCACCTCAAGCATCCTCTCCTTCAAGATGTAGTAAGTGGCATTCCTATAATATATATAATTATAAGGCTCAATGTAATTGGAAAACACATTTAACGATAATTTAAATACTTTATTAAAATGAAGTAATTGGCATACCTTGTCTCAGTTGGTTTGAGGAACTCCTTTGAAAAGGGCCTAAAAAGAGCAAGTGACATGTGGTGGTTGCAAATGAACATTTGAACCTCTCTAGTTTCTGACACCACTTGCTTTACCCAATCTCTCTTCCCTATGTCTTTCAATGCATTATTCAATGCATGAACACAACAAGAGGTCCAAAAGATGTGCCTGTAAGCACCCCCCACCATCAAACTAGCTGATTTGCACACACGAGCTGAATCTGTGATCACTTGTACAACATTAGCATGCCCAATCTCCTCTATGACATCTCTCAAAATGGTGAATTGAAACTTTGCACCCTTACGCTTCCTTGAACAATCCACGACTGTCAGAAAATAAGAACCATCAAGGGATGTGACAATGATATTGATGAGTTACTGATGTCTGACATCAGTCCACCCATCCATCAAAAGAGAGTAGCCTGTCCTCACCCAAGTCCATCTCATATCCTCCAACAACACATTAACCTTGGATTTCTCTTTGTCTAGGAGGGTAGTTCGTAGCTTATGATCATTAGGGGGTATGAATGAGGGACCCATAGTGGTTATATCTTTCACCATTTGTTTGAAATAAGAGGAACGAACCACATGAAATTGGATAGCATTAGGAAAAAAGAGTTTAGCAATGGATGACTTTGTAGCTTCCCGTGGTTGCGCATTAAACATACTTTAAACTGTTCCTCCCTTCTTACCACCACTCACCTTCCTCTTTCCTCTTGTCTCAATAGGACTACTACCTGAAATGTCCCCAACCGGATATTTTTCCCAAATCCCTCAAAAATATCTCAGAACATTTAAATAAATACATTCATGCAAATAAACTTTTGATTCACAACAAATAACCAGCAATATGTTCCAATAAAACTATCAACAACTATATCAAATGACAAGAACCTGGAAGTGCAATGGTGAACTCCGTCGCGAATCCACCTCAGAGATGAACTGGGTTTCCGTCCAATCCACCGAGAAAGGCTGAAGGTTTCTGTCCTCAGGTTTCAGAATCGGAAGCTGGGAGCTCTCTAGATTCTCCAAGAGAAAATGAATTCATAAACTAAGCATGTCCCAAATGAGTTTCCATTCTTTCTTTTAAAGCAATAGCTGTGACTTCAGTTTCCCTTCTCTGTCTTTTCATATTCTCACTTTTTGTCACTTTAAAGTAATACATCCATTTAATAATAAAGTGACATAATAATAAAGTATGAAATCTTCTAACATTAAAATGGATGACCAAACGAACTCGGAGTAAGACGTGTGAAAGCTTGCCGGAAAGCTCTTGGCGATACGCTCCAAGTCCACTACTGAAATGCCACAACGACTGAACTCTGTCGACTTACTATAAATAGTAAGTATCAGGAAACCCGAGGGAGACTACTCTGAATGGCCTGGAACTGGAATTCCCTAGGCCAAATATCATACTGACCCCAGTCAAGCCTTGGTTAGCCTATTGGGCCAAGATAAAACAGCTAACGAGGC
The DNA here is from genome assembly GCA_018584345.1 of Thuja plicata. Lineage (NCBI taxonomy): Eukaryota > Viridiplantae > Streptophyta > Pinopsida > Cupressales > Cupressaceae > Thuja > Thuja plicata. The sequence goes on along the minus strand of MU223961.1, from coordinate 655,449 downwards.
ACAAAAATAATGTGCCCTAAAAAGGGGACATTACAAATCCTCCCTTCTCGGAGATTGCTTGCCCTCAAGCAATCGATATCTGCATGCTGAGATCAGAATGCCTGGATCCCATACCAACCTCAAGGAAGCTACTCCACCAATCTGTTGCGCAAAACTAACACAAACAATTTGTCCAGACTTGTGAAGCCAATCATCAAGACCACACAACAAAAATGCATTAATCAAACTAATGTCGGGGTCCCAAATCTCCCCATGTGTCTTATCAGTCGAATCAACCTGCCCTGAGCTGCCATCATCTGTGAGCAGATCCTCAATCCAACTGGGAGCCTCACTCCAACTGAAATCATAAGCACTACTAAGGTCAAATGAAGGTGGGAACCTAACATTATGCCAACCAGCTCCCTGAATTATCGCTAACCACGAGAAAGTTCCTCCTGGGTCCCACAAACAAAAGGGCCACCCATCTCCCCAGCTGACTGAAATATCCCGTCGATCCATGCCCATAATGAGTGAATTGCCCAAAATGTCCAATTGCACAACACTGTCCCTCCAATATGTAACCCAAACCGGAAACTGTACTGAAGAAGCAAACTACCTGAACTGCAGGACATGGCTTCCTTCGTCACGAAGGGAAGTGTATCAAACCTGTTATCCATCCCATACATAATAGACTCTACCCAAACATCATCATCATGTTCAAAATTTGTGATGATAGAGTTACCATAGGCACTCTGTGTGAAGAGGGGAATGAATCAAGGGATACTCATCAACACTGTCTTCTCTCCTTAGGTACCCCTTGGTCATACTGATTACCAAGTCTCTATCCAAGGCTGATTTGTAATCAGCACTATGTCCATCTGTCAAATGTGACAAGACAACTGCCTCCTGGATGCCATCAATACTAGACATCGCTCCATCAGTGAGAGATAAAGCAATGAAAAGCGTATCCCCCATCATGCAATAAGTCACAACTACCCATCCTGAACCGTTTATGTAGAAACCAAACTGCTCAACAACTGAACTCACCTTGTTACTCCAATCTGGTGACCAAGACTCATCTCTAGTAACTAAACCTGGGTCCCAAATACTGCAATCAATCTCATCCTCGTCATGGGGATAGGAAATACCTTACTCATCTAGCTCAAAAAAAGGATTATCAAATGTCAAATCGGCATCCATCTCAAACAAGAAATTGTCAACCGACTAGAAGTTATTCAACTCATAAAGAAGCTCTGGATGCTCTAGAGATTTGTTATTTGATCTTTTGGGACAGCTATCCAAGTCATAAGACTGCTGTATGCTATCGAGTTCCTGAATTACTTTCTGAAAGAACTCATACCTTTCTTGGTTGTCCTGTTCCCTGTACTGACTAGTGGCAGCAATCTGATTTCTTGCTTCCTGAAGAGCAAGATGAGTGTGCTCCAATGTTTCCTGAGCAACATTAAGCTCTCTGTTGAGCTTATTAACCTCATGACCTTTTTCCCTCAACTGCTCAACATAATTGTCAGCAACCTGTAATAGGTAGCCGCGATCTGAAAGTAAACATAGATATTCTGATTTCCAGACCTCACAAGCTGTTTTGACCCCCTGTAAATCAGCAACATAAGATTCACTCCCAATACCATTTTGTCCTCTTTCCATTTGAGCTTTCCTGTAAAGATTTTCAAGAATCCCGTGAGTGCTATCATGATGCACAAGAGCTGCAATAATGACATCATCACTAACCTTCAGCTGATTTTTCAAAGTACGCTCCTCACCGTTGTCATTTTGAAATGCATTCTGTGATTGGTCATCCAAATCATCATTATGCATACGTGATGTGCTGCTATAGAAATCACGTGATTCCTCATATCTTGTAACCTGTATATTTGCTGCCTCCTCTTTAGCCTCTCTTTCATGCATTGAGTCAATATTTGTTTTACAATCTCCTTCTTTGATGACAACCTCATAAGGCTTGTCTTCAATAACTGGTTTAGTTTTTTGTTCACTTATGGGCTGAATAATGACAGCTGAAAACTTTTCATATAAATTTATGCACCTATTTTGTGCAAGTAGATCCCGAGCCAACTCATGGTATTGCTTCTTTTCCACCAAAGTCTTGTGTTGTAGCTTTGGATGAAAGTCCATGAAACTAGAGAAGGTAAAATATTTCTGAACCTGTGGAGGAAGTGTGTTATACTTTTCATACATGCCGAGTATTTCAGTCCTATCAGGTTGTGAAGTCGGGACTAACCGTTGTTGTATCTCAACAAGATCCTTCAAGGCTTTTTCCAAACCATGCATCTTTAGCTCTTCGGCAGTTGGCGTGTAGGAAAACTTAATATCCCTTACCCGATACCACTGTAATGATCTCGAATGCTTATGCCCCAATTCTTGACTTTAAAATTTTTGAATTCTGAATACTCAGAGAGGGTGCTTGCTTAATGTATATGAAGTTTGAAGAGTATCTTATCTCTTATTCACTTTCTTATTGAGGGAACATAAACGAAGGACATATATGAACTACTGCCATTAATGCTAGGTACATTCATTAACAAGAAACTGGTGGGATAGCGTAATGCAACAGTGATAGAATTGCAAAGGAAAAACACATCTCCTTGATAATTTTATAACATGTTATAGATTCAACATCATTACGCATTTAAATATATCAAGACGCCAACCGGAAGTAATACACATTAATCATATGGAGAAGAGTATTAATCAACTCGTGCACTTGGCATATGAGATGTCGAGTAGTGCTGTTGGCCCGCAACTGTAATGTGGTGCTGGGCTGCAATTGGGAAGTGTTGTAGGTGAACACGGATGATAGTGAAGTGAACGCCTTGTATTCTGTCCTTCTATATGCCCGAAAACAATCTTCAGAACTACGTTCCAAGCCAACTCGCGGAATATGATGGTGCCTGGACAAGTTCACTTCTTATAACAAGAACTCGAGACCACCAGCATGCCTCCAATCACCTTGTATACTCCTTGTGTCTACCAGTGTTTACATACATGGGCTGCGCCTGCTAAGGAGGATTCGTAACCAATGTGTCCACTGTTGTGTCTCTCTCTTTCATTGAAATCTGAAAATCTAGATGCCGTTATCTGCATGTCAACACTGCTATTACTTATGAGCAACTCCAATGCTAGTGTTTTGTTGTTATACAGATTGACCTCCGCACCATACGCACAGAAGACAGTCTGAAATTTCACTGTGATGATCCCTTCCTCAACTGGCAGTTTTTCTGTTCTTCCCTCTGCACGGAGCTAGGTGTGTATTCAAATAATTCTCGTGGAGGCTGGGATTATACCGCCTGGACTCTATATAGTTCTCATTCCGTCACCATACATCACCAGAATATATAGACCATCTTGCTTTAAACCATATAAACTCTGAATCAATTTCCCCACATCAGATACCTAGAACTATGATATACTGACTTAGTCTCTGAATACTGGCAGACATTCAACACACCATACGTTACAAGCAGAGACAACACATGCGTTACACAACCACCATTGCGCTAAACGTCTTTCTTCTATGTTTAGTCATTCACGATAGCGCTCAAATTCTCAATGCGTGGAGGAAAATGCAATAACATAAATTCACTAAGCTTCTATTTGCTGGGCGCATTTCATCATGTATTCTAACCCAATGGAAAGGTGTTGCAGATGCAGTCATTCAAGGAAATTGCATCATATAGAGATCTGCAGTGTGACGTCTGGTGATGGGCCTGCTCGTTGCCAATGGATACCGAGACTGGATGGTAGTAGATACTCCCCGAGTCTACACCAAGTTCCTCTAACAGTAATGGGCCTCCCCAAAATACGTGGTTAGCGAACAATCACCCAAAAACCCGGCTGGTATTCAAGCCGAGAATACTAACACAGTCTGCAACTAAGGACGCGTGCAACCCGTCTACCCAATGCTCCCTCTTAAACAATATGCCAACATTCATAATCGCACTGTCATTCCGTCAGCAGGCCGACTACCCGCGATAACTTCCCAAGAACCGCTGAGGGTGTTTGCCACCTGTAGAGACACGGGGTCTAATGACCACACCCGAACCTGATAACCTGTCAACCACTATGCAACAACACTCCACTCTCCTACGGTGTCTTCAGCAGCATACGCATTCAAGCATGATGTCTAGCACATTAGTTTGCTGGGACACTTGATACGTTCCAATCTGATATCATGTATAGTCTATTATGCACGATTAGCACTGTTGTTAATGCAGTCCTCCATAAAATCCCCAATAAATACTGTCACCCGTAAGGGAGTAGTCGATACCCCGTGCAATGGATGCCTCCTTCCTCTTCACATGAATCAAAACAGTTTGCCTAGACACTTCTATTCCAAATTCTTCAAGCACGACTGTATTTGTAGAATGATAGCCGACTTAAAACCCTTCATTGCAATCTGCTTCTTTACCCGTACGTTACAGTTTGAGGATGCTGAATTATAGGTCTTCTTTTACCTACGAGTCCCAATGTTGTGTGACTCCCAAAAGTCGATTAAGTTCCAGCAAGCAATTTCTTACTCAATACTCACTCATTTTCCCCTCTAAAAGATATTTTAAATATTAGACTTCAAATACTTCAAACTCTGATTCCCATCAAACTCACAGGCTGGCAGGAAGACCAGCTCTGATACCATTGAAATGTACCCAACCGGATATTTTTCCCATATCCCTCAAAAATATCTCAGAACATTTAAATAAATACATTCATGCAAATAAACCATTGATTCACAACAAATAACCAGCAATATGTTCCAATAAAACCCTCAACACTTATTATTGCATTATACAACAGAAATACAATAACAATGGGATTTCAACAATCCAAAATCTGAACTACAGTATTCACAACAATATCAAATGACAAGAACCTGGAAGTACAATGGTGAACTCAGTCGCGAATCCACCTCAGAGATGAACTGGGTTTCTGTCCAATCCACCGAGAAAGCCTGAAGGTTTCCGTCCTCAGGTTTCAGAATCGAAAGCTGGGAGCTCTCTGGATTCTCCAAGAGAAAATGAATTCATAAACTAAGCATGTCCCAAATGAGTCTCCATTCCTTCTTTTAAAGCAATAGCTGCGACTCTTCAATTTCCCTTCTCTGTCTTTTCATATTCTCACTTTAAAGTAATACATCCATTTAATAATAAAGTGACATAATCATAAAGTATGAAATCTTCTGGCATTAAAATGGATGACCAAACGAACTCGGAATAAGATGTGTGATAGCTTGCCGGAAAGCTCTCGGCGTTACGCTCCAAGTCCAATACTGAAATGCCACGAAGATTGAACTCTGTCGACTTACTATAAATAGTAAGTATCAGGAAACCCTGCAAAAACTACTCTGAATGGCCTGGAACTGGAATTCCCTTGGCCAAATATCATACTGACCCCAGTCAAGCCCTGGTTAGCCTATCGGGCCAAGATAAAATGGCTAACGAGGCACATAAATAATGTGCCCTAAAAAGGGGACATTACACTACCAATAGTGGATGACATAGGCCTAGATGATTGTGCACTTGAAAAAGAAGGTGCCGACATTTCCAAACCTTGTTTCCCCATTTCAGCTTCCATGTGCAATCTATGACACTCTATTGCCCCCCCTCTTCAAGTAAATTGGACAAACTATAACCCCATGGCATGCAATACCCAAAAAATGAGACTTCACCCTTATATAGCTGCCCCTAATGTTACCCAAACAAAAATTATGACAATCCCACACCCTAGCCCCCCTTGAATTTTGTTTCTTTTGACCCCTAGGTGTAACATTGGAGAAGAGGCTTTTTCTTGTTGAAAGGGCCCTTTGCATATTTACTCATGATTTTTGAAGGGCACTTAAACAAGTCAGGTTGCTGCCCGCTTCTAGCCTCAACCACCCATTTCCTAGTCATCCTCACTACTACCACCCTCATTGCTGCTCATTTTGATTTTTTTGGAGATTGAACAATGAATAGTGATATTGACATGCAACAATTCCCGAAAATATTTTGTGACGTCCGTGGGTCTCAGGGACGTCCCTTGCCAGTTTTTGTAAAAAGGGGACAGGGTGGGGACATCCCCTGGCTGTCCCCCCGTCCCAGAAACATTCCCGGTACGGGGACGGGGGTTGTCAGGCTAGGGACGCATTCCTGGGTAACATTATAAAAAATAGATGAATAGCTCACACAGTAAAGAACACTCACTTAAAATGGGCATTGGTGTACTACATAATGTGTTCACAGCTCTATAAATTTAAAGAACTCAAGTACAACTTTCTATAACACTAAGTACAAAGTTCCATTCCGCAGCCTCTTCATATGTAATCCAAAGGTTAGGGCATGTGGGCATGGTTGGTGAAAAAGGCACTTGTGGATACAAGTTCATAGGTTATCAGTAGAGATAAGGTTGGTCATTGGATGGCTTTATTACATGACAAGTGTCACACTTCCATTATTCAACTTGCCTAGAGCTTTTGCATTAAGCTGTATCATGTATTATGCATTGTTGTCTTGGAGACATTGACTTTAATGTTCAATGAATTGGTAAAATATGAGCCCAAACACTGATCCGCTAGAGAAAAAATTATTACAATCAACATTGACACTAGCGAGAAGCTCTCTCGTTGAGCCATACACATTTTTCTTCCTTAGATACACAGTTTATCACAGTTTATCATTATTTTTTTGACAGGTAAATAATGGTTCTATTGATGCTCCTGTTAATTGCTCCACCTCATTATTAGTCTTGGACCCAAGAAAGAAAGGTCCACCCTTAATCACCTACCCTTGTAAATCCCACAAAACACAACCAACCTCAGCTAGGCCAAGCTCCATTGAAATTGAGCTTGAGAAACTCGTCAGGATGTTTCATCCATTTTGGGTTTTCCTGAAATCTTCTTGTTGATTACCCTATAAATGGGTTCAGGGGAAGTAGATTATCATAGATGATGTTTATGAATTTTTTTTGTGATTCTTTTTTAATTGTTAAAAATCTTTACCCATGTGTTTCTCTTGACCAAACTAAAATCTGGTGATTCTGTTATAGCTCTTTCTAATTATCTAAACTAGTCAATATCTCATCAGATGAAATTGCTCTTATCTTAGCTTCCCATATCTAATTTCTTCTTGCACTATATTTAAGGAATTGGCAATGTCAACGATCTGATTTGTAGGGTGGTAACTGTCAAGACATATTTTTTTCTTGGTGGCTTCCACCTTGAATTCATGTCTTTCGTTGTCCAATCATTTTTAACATTTTGTTTAATTTTGGTACAACATGTGGGGCAGTTTCAACTTTTGTTGGAAATTGAACAAGTTAATCGCTTGTTTTGGAGAGATACTAGGAAGACAAAAGTACATATGTTCTGTGCATTATAAAAAGATTTATAATTCTTCAATATTGGAGTCAATTTATAATATTGTTATATTTTTTGTTAGCCTTTTATGCACGCCTTTAAGGACAACACAAGATTAAAAATGCGAGGAAAAAGCTTTATTTGAATAATAGAGGCTCCCTTGTAATAAAAATATATTCTCAGGACTTTAAACAGTTTGTTTTTTTGTACTTAAAACAAATGCTTGTCTATTTGGTTGTCAGGCAAGGGTACAAGGTTATTGGCACTTCCACCCAAGACAGGAATTTTTTTCGTCTAACTGCTAACAAAAGCTTTGCTGTGGAGCTAGAATTAGAGACTAGATAGTGTGATGCATCACAAGAATCGGATTAAAAACAACAAACATGTGTTCAGCAAACTGGTTAGATGCTATCATATAGAAAGCCACAATAATTTGTTTAGTGAAAGTTGCAATAGAAAGCCTGCACTCTTTTAAGAAAGGCTATCGAATTTGACAGGTGAATAAACTGAAGATTACACAAGACAACTTGAATAGTTATTTAAATAAAAAATAAGGTCAAATTACCATTGCAAATCTGAGTGCAAACAACACTTATTTATTAAGTGTTTATGTAATGTTCCCTTCCCGAAATAGGAATGAGTATTAAATAATAATAATCAAATTATAAAAATAAGTAAACAAATAAATAATAACAAAATATAATATGTTGTAACTACAATGTTAATAGAAAAGATAATAAAGTATCAATCCGATAAGCATTAGTATGTTCATGAAGAGTGACTCATATACAGCATTTATTAATGTTGCGATCTGCTTAACATAGAGAATTGACGACTAAAGGAAGTAAGGTTGCTTCACATAATTATGTCTTTATGATAATTAGCAGAGGAACACTGCGGCACTTTGACAACGGGAGTCATAGAACAGTTCGTACACAATGATCCAACATATATTTGTATATATATATTCCCACGTCTCCATCGGCAATATGGAACAGAGAGGGCAATATTAAATATTATATGGATTCATGATATCTACAATAATTCCGTTAACACTACGGAAATCTCAATTGCTTAGAGACGTAATTAAAGAGAGGGGATTGGCTAATCGGAAAATATCTCAGGTGGATAACCATGATAACAACTAACGGTAATGATTGTCGCAGGGGATAGACAACGATTAATACTAAGAGGGACGATATTGAAAGAGAAACTAAACTTAAGGAGCGACTATATAAGCAACTATTAGTAATTGTGCATTATGTAATTATAATGAAATGGTGCAATAAAGCGTTGCCAATTGGGCTGCAACGAATTGATATATCTATTCCACCTAGAGACACAACCCATCAATTCCATAGTATATTTAATGGGGATCGAATCATAGAACAAGATACGGAGAGGAATAAGAAAAAGAAGAAAAGCAGAGATACAGAACAGTATTGGTTCTGCAAACCACATGATATCTAAATAAATATATATTTCTCTTACAGTCGGGAATCATCCATATAAACAAGCACCAGCTATTGTGTTTATAAATATATAAATTTGATATCAGGTATGTACAGAATATCTTCCTGTTTGTGCATCTTAATAATTTTAATGAACATTATTATAGTCAATTATATATGCTCAAGACTAGTTATTATTATTAAGTCTGAGAAGAAGAACAGAGATGTATTCAGGGAGAGGCCTGTGTAAATCCAGCCAATTGGTCATTCCCAAGATAGGGTGGGGATCAGCGACCCCAAGCGCCTTGAGGGCATCATACCAAGAAAGGCTTAAGGGCATGATCTGTAAACTTTGAGGGAAACCATTGAGTTTGGTGTCTAAGCAATCTGTTTACATCTTCAGCATTCTCCTAGATTAAGTAATAATAAGGATAGCCTTGATTTCTTTTCAATCCGCATACAGTTATTATCATTATAGCATGGATTAAGTTAATATAATCTAAAGAATTTAATTCAAGTATATTAAACATAGGTCCATTTATGCATAAAATGGTTGAACTTACTTGGGGACATTACAAATGGTATCAGAGCTTTGATACTGCCATCCTGCAGGGTAAAGGGATAAAGGAAGGAATAATTCTATTCAATGAAAGGAAATCTAACAAGGTGTGAATTATGTGTATGCTTCGTGTATGCTCCGTGTCTTCATGCATCAATGTGTATACTTCGTGTATGCTGCGTGTCTTCATGCATTTGTGTGTATGCTTTGTATATTCATGCATATGTTTTCAAGTGTATACTTTATGATGATTCTACTTGGTTTATCTAGAATAACAGAATAATTTGAGAGATAAATCTGAGACATATTATCAGGCAAATAGGATTTTTTCAAATTCGATTGGCAACAAGATGGTCTAAGATCATCTCTAGGAAATGTGAGAAAACTTGAGGAAACATGTAATTGCTTGAGGACAAGAAATTTTGGGGAGGGAAGGATTGTAATGTTCCCTTCCCGAAATAGGAATTAGTATTTAATAATAATAATCAAAATATAAAAATAAGTAAACAAATAAATAATAACAAAATATAATATGTTGTAACTACAATGTTAATAGAAAAGATAATAAAGTATCAATCCAATAAGCATTAGTATGTTCACGAAGAGTGACTCATATACAACATTATTATTAATGTTGGGATATGTTTAACATAGAGAATTGATGACTAAAGGAGTAAGGTTGCTTCACATAATTATGTCTTCATGATAATTAGCAGAGGAACACTGCGACACTTTGACAACGGGAGTTATAGAACAGTTTGTACACAATGATCCAACATATATTTGTATATATATATATTCCCACGTCTCCATTGGCAGTATGGAACAGAGAGGACAATATTAAATATTATATGGATTCATGATATCTACTATAATTCCGTATACGCTACGGAAATCTCAATTGCTTAGAGACGTAATTAAAGAGACGGGATTGGCTAATTGGAAAGTATCTCAGGTGGATAACCATGATAACAACGAACAGTAAGGATTATCACAGGGGATAGACAATGATTAATACTAAGAGAAACGATATTGAAAGAGAAACTAAACTTAAGGAGCGACTATATAAGCAACGATTAGTAATTATGCATTATGTAATTATAATGAAAGGGTGCAATAAAGCGTTAACAATTGGGCTGCAACGAATTGATATATCTATTCCACCAAGAGACGCAACCCATCAATTCCATAGTATATTTAATGGGGATCGAATTATAGAACAAGATACGGATAGGAATAGGAAAAAGAAGAAAAGCAGAGATACAAAACAGTATTGGTTCTGCAAACCACATGATATGTAAATAAATATATATTTCTCCAACAGTCGGGTATCATCCGTATAAACAAGCACCAACTATTGTGTTTATAAATATATAATTTTGATATCAGGATTGTATAGAATATCTTCCTGTTTGTGCATCTTAATAATTTAACGAACATTATTATAGTCAATTATATATGCTCAAGACTAATTATTTTAAAGTCTGAGAAGAAGAACAAAGATGTATTCAGGAGAGGCCTGTGTAAATCCAGCCAATTGGTCCCACCAAGATAGGGTGGGGATCAACAACCCCGAGCGCCTTGAGGGCGTCGTACCAAGAAAGGCTTAAGGGCGTGATCTGTAAACTTTGAGGGAAACCATTGAGTTTGGTGTCTAAGCAATCTGTTTACATCTTCAACATTCTCCTAGATTAAGTAATAATAAGGATAGCCTTGATTTCTTTTCAATCTGCATACAATTATTATCATTATAGCATGGATTAAGTTAATGTAATCTAAAGAATTCAATTCAAGTATATTAAACATAGGTCCATTTATTCATAAAATGGTTGAACTTACTTGGGGACATTACAATTTACAATATTTTGGATGAAAAATAAATGAAAAAAGCAACCATGGCTCCTATGCTAGGTATAGTTTGTTTGCACACAAATAAAGCTTAAAAAAATATAGTTTTCTCCACATACATAAACTAGAACTAAAAATCTCCAAATAGATTTCTGAAGAGGACAAATATCTTTATACATAGACTTTCTTAAAGTCCATCTAAAAATAGTTGTCCCAAAGAATTGCAAGGACTAAAAATAGCATAAGCTAAAAGTACCTAGTTTGAAGTTGGCTCCTTGCGGCGCTTCCTCATTTTAACCATGGTTGATCCTTTGAAGAAGACATGGATCCGTAATGACCATCGATGATTCATTGGCAATCTTGGTGAGTCGTGACTTGAATATGAACCCTTTCTTGAAAACTTGTGAAACTCTAGTGCCTTAGATCTTGTTCACGATGAAAACATTTTTCATGACAAAACTTCCATCTTGAAGTGGTTTGCATAAAGAGTGAAGGCAACGATAATGTTCCCTACAATGATTGTTGTAGGTGTTGGAAGGATGAAAACAATTATTAATCATCAAACAACTATGACAAAACTTGAAGAGTCTGCCATTGAACCACATCATGCTAGGAAACTTGCTCCAATGACGTCCTATTGTGTTTTGAAGGTGAAACTTGTACTTCTCCATGCAGAGGGCATTCTTTGGAGCCATTTCACTATATGTTTTAATTTGACATTCACTTTGGCACTAAAGTGACTTTCTCTCTCTAGGAGCAGTTTTTTTGCTTGCACAAGCAACTTAACACATGTTTTTGATTTCACTTTTGACATGTAACCCTTCCTAGGCACATTTTGATTTGGGGACTTAGAAACACTTTTACCTTATGTTTTTTCATTGACAACTTGACATCCAAGTCTCTAAGGGCATGCTTGTGTGTATTATTGAACTTTTGTTCTCATTCCTCATTGACATTTTAGCTCTGAACCTCTAAGTGGAACACTTGAATATTCGGGAGCACTTTTTGTTTCCATTTTTCATTGACACTTTGACAAGGAGGTGTGATGCACTTTTGTCATGTTCACACTTTAACATATTGATGTTTTAAGTGGCTTAGCACACACTTGACAAGTGCGTTGTACTTTTGTCATGTTTTCACTTCGACATATTGACATTTAGGTGGCCATGAGCATGCTTGGTCACTTAAAAAATGCACCTTTGTGCTAATTTGATGTTGATTTTATCACTTGAGTGAAAAAAATACCTTTTATTCTAATTTGAACTTGACGCCGTCACTTATGCAAATAAGTTTACTCTTTGTTGTTATTTGATTAGTGAAGAAGTTCACTTTTTGTTTTGATTTGAAGTTGATTTGCAATAGACCTTCCACTTTTCACTCAAGTGACCAAAAATACGCCTTCCAACGTGTTATAACATTTTCCACCCTCAAAAGCACCTATTTTGTCCTGCTAAGCCTTATTACACTTTAACATATTGATGTTTTAAGTGGCTTAGGATCTTAGCACACACTTGACAAGTGCAATGTACTTTTGTCATGTTTTCACTTTGACATCTTGACATTTAGGTGGTCTTGAGCATGTTTGGTCACTTAAAAAATGCACTTTTGTTCTTATTTGGTGTTGGTTTTATCACTTAAGTGGAAAAAATTATCTTTTATTCTAATTTGAACTTGACGTTGTCACTTATGCAAATGAGTTTAGTCTTTGTTGTTATTTGATTAGTGAAGAAGTTCACTTTTTGTTTTGATTTGAAGTTGACTTGCAAATTTGCAATAGACCTTCCACTTTTCACTTAAGTGACCAAAAACACGCCTTCCAATGTGTTATAACATTTTCCACCCTCAAAAGCACCAATTTTGACCTGCTAAGCCTTTTTACACTTTTAACATATTGACGTTTTAAGTGGCTTAGCATGCACTCGACAAGTGCGATGTACTTTTGTCATGTTTTCACTTTGACATCTTGACATTTAGGTGGCCTTGAGTAAGCTTGGTCACTTAAAAAATGCACTTTTGTTCTAATTTGATGTTGATTTTATCATTTAAGTGAAAAAATTACCTTTTATTTTAATTTGAACTTGACACTGTCACTTATGCAAATGAGTTTACTCTTTGTTGTTATTTGATTAGTGAAGAAGTTCACTTTTTGTTTTGATTTGAAGTTGACTTACAATAGACCTACCACTTTTCACTTAAGTGACCAAAAACACGCCTTCCAACATGTTATAACATTTTCCACCCCCAAAAGCACCTATTTTGACCTGCTAAGCCTTATTACACTTGGAAAAGTGTCTCTCCTCCTCATAAGCATGCCGACTTATAATAGATTTGCTTTGTTTTTATTGTTGAAGCTTGTTGTTTTCCCTCCTATGCATGCTTCACATCACTTGTAGACCCTTCCCTAACTTGAAATCATTGGAAGCACTTCTCCATTATCATGATATACTCCATGTTGAGAAATGGTGAATGTAATTGCATATTACATGATAATGAAATAGATATTATTATGTTTGGGATAAAGAACAATTTTACATTTGCTTGAATTCCCTATAAAGTCATCAATTCCCATAAACTATCTTACCCGACTAATAGGAAACTTCTTGCGCCAAAACAACATTACTTGCTAATACAAACAACATTACTTATTAAGATGCTACCAATGGGGTAGTGTCCTTTTATTAATATTGAAATTTGAATCACATCAGCTTTCTCCATAGAGGATGTTATATTCTAGAAATATTTGCAATTGCAAGCCTTTGAATAAAAAGCAGGCTAAGGCCTTCCTAATTTCAAAGGCCCTTTCAATTTGTTGAGGAGAGAGGAGAAAGTCATGGTGTTCAGAGAAGAATTTGAAAATTTACATGGTTCCTCTGGAGTCAGTCACTAAGCAAGGAGATTGCTTGTTTTATGTCTTCTACTTCTCTTTCTTTTGCATTATCGTAGAGGCTTGTGAGATTAGGTCCTTGGTCTTTTGTTGAATATAGAAATTGCAGACAACACTAGTGGTGTTAATGGCTCTTTTTTACACTTGTACAAAGCCAATTTTCCCACGTGTTTTCTTTCGAGAATCTAGATAAAATTGCCCAAAAATAATTCTATTATCTGGTTGTTGCAAGTGTAGCACCCATCTAAGAATATATTGTCAATCACCTTCCTGATCACACTTTCAATATCATCTTCATCTATATTAAAAATCCTCTTGAGTTATTTTGTGGTCTCCTCCACCAGGCCGAGGCACCTGAAATTACTTACTAACTTTTGCTTCTTCATGATTGCCTATTTATTATTTACTAACCTATGCGAATATACTAAGAAGTAATATGTTTCCAACATTTCAAAAACTTCGATGATCATTTCTTGCCTTACGTCATCAATGCCTTTTACTTCCTCATGCAAGTTTTTGTGTTCACTTTGTTTGATGCTTTGGGTAACTTGTCTTGTTGATTTTGGCATCTGTGAAGGTGTTAGTTAAAAATGACGGCAACAATGACAACAATCAAGGATTCAAGCATGACTTACAAACAGTGAAACCTGGGGACTCGCACCCCCACCAAAACCTCGAAGTACACGCCCCCAGGACGTCCCCGCACCGGGTTTTTGGAGAACCTGAGTACCCCCACCTCTGCCATTCTGCAACCACGTCGCCGCTGGGACGGATACTTGAATTTCTATTTGAATTTTAATTTTTGAATGTTACTATTGGGTATGTACTATATTACTATGTTGAATGTTCAATGGTTCTGGTTCGTGTTGCAATTTTGCTATGTTCAAGTATTTCAATTTGGTATGTTATACAAAAACATCATTTCATAACTAGCATTTCAAGTTCTATATGTAATATG
>MU223961.1:541620-638486 GCA_018584345.1 Thuja plicata | reverse complement strand
GAAGATGATTTCTGAAATCCTGCCGAGCTCGTTCTCGCTCATTTCTTAACCAAATTGCTCGCCGTTTGTTGCATTAGGACCGTTGAGACCTGTAGAATCGATCCATACCAGTCTTCGATCTCTGCCTGAGAAAGAACATCGATTGGGGCACAAATCTTTGCCGAGTTAGGATCACAACCTACCCAAAGCAATGAAACTCTGATAACAACCCACCCGGCTAAAACAAGATTGCAAAGGAAGGGGAACCCGGCAAAGACTTCCTGTCCTAGGGAAGACTTAGACCTAGACATCAGACTGACCAGACCAACATGACATGACCATACTATGACTTCTAAATCCTCCACTTTGACAGCATGGGTACAGGATGAAAAGTGGGGCAACACCTTTCAATCAGCCAAAAAGCTCAATAGATCCCAGTATCTTTCACCAGTCATCCAACGAATGTCAAAATCTTTTCCATGAACATAGTCATAAATTTCTATACCTCCACTTGATGGTTATTGAAGGAAATAATGGGAAACATTTCTGAAGATGTTGAACTTTTGAACTGGGACAAAAAAGGAGTGTTATTCTATAACGGGATATGTTTTCTCCTGGATCTGAAGCTTGGGAAACCCTTTCACAACAATCCTCCACCTTTGGGATTGCATACCCACTCTTACTTTTGTAAGAGAACTAAACTGTCATGTTTTCTTTCTAACCCACTTACAACAGTCAGCATCTTCATATTGGTGATCAAAACTGTAGCAGTAAGCCTTACAATATAGTTATTTATAATTGTGTAGTTGCAAAGGTTGTTACCTGTGCATCCACCCTCTGCCAAAGTTCCAAAGCATTCTTCCAAAGGAGCTTTATAAAATCCAAAGAGGGTGGGTTATTGAGGGCAATCTTGTTCAACTCGAACGTTGCAATCATGATAAATTGTTGGTTAGTGTTAGATGTTTTTTACTTCGATAATTTTAATAGGAGAAAAGTAACATATGGGGAAAGTTTTGTTCTACAGTTAAGCTTTTATTATTTTTGGATAAAACAATAGTTAGGGTTAGCTTTCATTGGCCTAATAAAACTAGTCAAATTTTTTGATAATAAAGTTCCCTCCTTGATCCTCTACTCCTATGTTGTTTATTCGAAACTGAGATTCGTTTGAAATTCTTAATGTTAGAATGTGCTCCAAACAGAGATTAAATTTGAAACCTTCAATTCCAGTAAATGTTCCAAACAGGGATTTTTGAAACATGCAAAGGTTTTGGCTTTGATAATATTTTGAAGTTCTGTCTGAGATAAATAATATCTATATTGGTTGGAATATAGCTTAGTCAAGAGCCTTTTCTGCATGGAAAACTTTGACAGATGCATTTTACAATACTCACAAATGTTTATCAGTCTTATTTTTTGTTCTAGTATATTTGTGCTGTAGGACCATTCAACATTCTTCCCTAGTTTCTTTTATCTTTTACACAACACAGTTATTGGGAAAATATGTATCTCTAAGGAACTAACATTGAGGCAAAGGGTTTTGTTTTGAGGATGATGCATTTTGTATTTCTTTTTTAGCAATTGAAGTTCTGTCTGCCTTTGAAGAACCAACTGGTTATTTGTGTGTTCTTTCTGGAAAATAATGCAAAAACATGAACTCACAGAGCTCTTAGAAATGCTTACGTTTGAAGTTTCTTGTGTGGTACCATAAAGTTATAAACCATCTTGATGCACCGTCAAATTGATTGTTCAAACTTCAGATGTGTAGATTCTGTTGGCTTTTGTGTATTTCTTGTTTTCTGAAGATGCCTAGAGCTTGTTTTTGCTGTCCTGATGCTCTTATATGCAGTCGTGGGAAATAGGTCCATTGACCTCAGGCTCATATGCTTTCCCCTGATCCGAGCTGTATAGCTTCTAACTTATTTAGCCCTTTCTTAAGGAATGTAAGAATATGGTGGCTTGCTGTTTATTCTTTAGCTAATTTGTAGTAGAAATGATTCAAGAATTATTTTGTTCACAATAGTTAAGGTGAGAATCCAGAATTTGTTAATCTTGTTTATTATTCAAAGTTGCATGTACTTTATTTTTTAATTTTTTTCTTAAAGTTTCATGGCTTGTTTAGCTTGACAAGTCATGACTATTAGGCGTGCCTTAAAAAAAACTGATAGGCAAGAATTTAATTATGCCAAAAAAAAAAGAAAAAGAAATTAATCACGAGGTGATGCCATGATGAGTGGATTATTGCAATTTATTTTTAAAATGGCTTCCAATTAATGCACATTTTTCCAAATACAGGTGTACTTCACTGTCTATGAACAATTGAAAAAATTGCAACAGCCTCAAAATGGTAACATATATGCTTCCATTTGATTATATTTTGTTTATTTTGAGATTTATGAATCATTTGTACTGTAGGTAACTAATATTTCCTTGATCTGATATAACCTAAAGACAGTGAGTTTTTGGTAATATATTTAGTCTTATATTATTGTTAATATGATTGTCCTTCATTCAGATCTGCATCATGAATTCTCAGTAGGAGCCAATATGGTATCTGCATCAGGTGCTGGTGCTGCCACTGCTATTGTTACCAATCCTTTATGGGTTGTAAAGACAAGGCTTCAGGTATGTCCAAGTACATGTGAAGCACATAATTGGATGATTAATAATGCTCAATCCTCTTTTGACTAAATGTGCTGAAACTGAATCTATTATGGAGGTATTGAAATCAATAGTTATATATAAAATTGGAGTAAAATAATGAGGGATATGTATCTTAATAGGTTTTTGTCGTGAATCAGCTCCTCTGGTACATGCTTATCTTGGGCAGGAGAAGTTTGTCAAAGAATCACATATAAGCATAACATTTAAAACTAGCCATATTCATAGTTAGCATTTAAAATACAGCAGTTTAGGTTTGACCGCTTTAGCATGACTCCATACATGTTTTCAGTATTCTAGCGATATCTTGTGTTAGTTGCTCCTCTTGAGCATAATACATATTTTAATTTCTGTAATTATCTGTTGCCATTGCTCTATTTTTTCCTTGAAAAATTGCTTCATGCATGAATAGCATACTGTTTGTTCGGTATGTTTGATCCCTCTTTTACTCTGTTAAATTGAAAGGTATCATATGGTAGCACAACGTATATAGCAATCGATATGAATTTTGTGCTCATTCAGAACTATAGTGAAATTTTCTGACAAGCCCATTAACAATTGGTGTTTTTTCAGACACAAGGAATGAGGCCCGAAGTAGTTCCATACAAGGGTACTCTTTCTGCACTCTGTAGAATTGCTCAAGAAGAAGGAATCCGGGGTTTGTATAGGTCAGTATGCAAATTTTATTTTATTTTGTTTCTGTTCACTGATTCTATTCTTTAGGTCAATTTGATTATCGTTCAATGATGTAACAAATTTCCTGGACAGTGGACTTGTGCCTGCGCTGGCAGGAATCAGTCATGTTGCTATTCAATTTCCCGTGTATGAGAAGATGAAGGCTTACTTGGCAAGACGGGGTGAGATATCATTCCAAATGTATTGATGCTCAATTCACTTAATAATATTTTATTCATTTTGTCCCCGGCTCATTTTTCTGCTTATCAATGTGAGTTATAATGGTACAGGTGGGACAACTGCAGACAAGCTTGGTCCTGGTGATGTTGCTGTCGCCTCGTCCGTGTCTAAAATAATGGCATCAACATTGACTTATCCTCATGAGGTAGAATTATTGACATCAACACAAAGCTGTTTTTCGGTCAAATTTGTTATGAGTTGTTGCATACTATTCTAGGCATATTTTGGTAGTTTTCCCTTCTTAAATTTTGCTGTTTAGATTTTTCCGTAGATCATCTATTTACCATCCTTTTGTATCATCACTAAAACATTCTAGTGTATTGTAGTGTATTTTTGACTCCTGTTTGCTTTTTTTTTTTTGGTTTTCAACAGGTGGTAAGATCAAGGCTTCAGGAGCAAGGTCATGCTAGGGATTCAAAAATTCGATATACAGGTGTAGTTGATTGCATCAAAAAAGTGTTCCATAGGGACGGTATTACTGGTTTTTACCGTGGCTGTGCGACAAACCTTATGAGAACAACCCCAGCTGCGGTAATAACATTTACTAGTTTCGAGATGATTCTTAGGTTTCTACAAACACTTGAATCTAGTCCATCAAATATTGAATCGAGTCCATCAAATACTGGCAATTCTGAACAACAGCCAAGCTCTGCTGGAACGGAACAAGAAGATGATTCTGTTTTCAAATCTCATCAGGCAGCATCCAAGATGGGATCTTTGGCCTTGCCTAAGAAGGATCAGTTGACTGCAAGGCATTGATTTAGATTCAATTTCCTCTAAGATTTTCTGGTCCAATGACTTGGCATTCTACCAAAGTTGCGGGGCAGGGATATAGTATTGCGCATTTATTTGTATGATAATGGTCAGCAAGCATTACAAGGCCTTTAATGTTGATATGTAATTCAGTGTCAGATGTACCGTTGTTTCCTCTTTCCTAAAAATTGAGTAGAGGAGGATGGTAATCATATCACATCATTTTTTCTTGAGAGCGTTGTAAACTGGCTTTTTCAATTGAATGAACTTATTCTGCACTATTTTTTTTGTTAAAAGGCCGAGGAACTTCATTGTAAGTGAACTGTGAAACTTTGACCTTCCATTCAAACATTTTACTGACACTAGCATAGATATCTCAAATGCACGGATCTTACCTGTTTCGAGGTGTCTATCTATCTATCTTATGTAACACATTTAAATACGTGCCTATCATTTAAATAGGTGCCTATCTATCTTCTGTGGAGATAATGGATTTCCACAGGCTCTATTTAAAATAGACATTTTTTAGATAGATGCATTTAATATATTTAAGCATTTAATTTTTAGGTAAGAACTATTTTGTTTAGGTAAAGACCTATTGTTTTTTTTACAATTTTCATAAATTAAATAAAAAAAATTAACTACCACAGTACATAGCTATTTTAGTAACATATATTATTTATAACATACATACAAAACAAATTTGTTTCCTTCAATTAAAAATGTATTTTATTTTATTTATATTAGTTATTTTATTTTTGCTTAAAAAGTTATTTTAATATTTCTTAATCTTCACAAATTAACTAAAAACAAGATTTTCAATAGAATTACTATTATATTTATTAAAATATATAATCATTTCAAAAGTTTTACATATTGTTCTATACAAATTTAAAGCTATTTATATTTATTGTTTCTTTTATATAATTGTAAATAAATATTCTCTTCATATATCATATCGGATCTATTTTTTTTTTTTTTTTGTAAAACTATCACTCATTATTAATAATATCATTTATTTGTTGTATTTGTTGAAAACAATGATTTTTTTAAAAATATTTGCTTAAAATTTTTATTCTATGCCACTACAGTTCCAAAACACCTTATACTCTCCACCTTTGCAAGACATTTCCAAGAAAAAAATTAATAATGTTGTTTCCATACTTTGCATCAACCCTTTGTGCATCTTGATCAAAAAGATCTTTTTATTTTTAGGTATAGTAAGGCTTTTCATAAATTTTTTTAGCATAAATTTAATGGATTCCTAGGATTGAAAAAATTGGTGAGTACCATTTTTATGTATGATACCATTGCATTGATTCATTTACTCTACACCCTTTACTCTTACGAATATTTTGTACCCAACTTTTCCATTGCATGTGAAAAATGCCATGACATTCACTCTTACAAATCTATTGTACCCTAGTTTGCCATTGCATGTGAAGATGTTAGTCTGACACCTCTTAGTGATTCTTATGCTATTCCATGTAAATGAAAAGTCCTATTCCAGGAAAGGATCTTTTATACCACGATACCATCCATTTATTTTTGGGTTTGCATATAGTGACAGTAATATGGGACTACCCTGTACTATTTGCGAAGGACACCTAACTGTGCTACAAATGAGGCATACATACCCTACCCCTTGTGGGATTTGAACTTGTGACCTCTCTTTCAAGAGCACAAGTTCACTACTAGGCCAACTCAGGATGACATAGAATGCCTCAAGTGAAATATTAAGGGCATTAACAAATAAGATTCTTATAAAGAAGGCTTTTCTATGTAAAATATTTTTCCCCTTAAGAAAAAATTTCATCCATAGAAATCACTTGTAACACATTATTATCCTGTTTGTACACTATATTTTCACTTAATGTTCTTACCTTTAATGGTAATTATTTTTGTTACAACCCTTAGCAGTTAGAATATCATTAGTTTTTCGTGTGGGTGGATACTAGCTATTAGTTTTTGATCGTTGGGGAAGATTTCTATGCAAATAGGAGTTTTTTCTTTATTTTTAATTCTAGTTTTTAAACTTGTGGGGTTTAGGGCCCACATGTAAACCATTTTAGTTATTGACATCTACAACAACTTAACCATCACAACATGCAAATGTCAGTTGTCTCATATTTCTAACTTATTTAAATGAAAATATTTTTTTCTTAAGGTTAATCCGATTAATCAAACTAAATGCATATGCTTCAACATACTTAATATAGGCCAATCAAATCAAATGCATATACATTAGCATTACTCTATTTAAATAAATGATAACAATTAAGTATGATAAAGGTAGACAAACGAATGCTATTTTAGGAAGCATATGTAAAGAGGATTCTAAATAATATTTTTTGTATTTACAGTCTTAAAATTAGAATAATTTGTAAGCTTTGTGGAAGGTTGAATTTTTTTTTAGCTCTAGACAAATTCTATATGGTACAGATCTTATCAATTTACTTTTTGGTTCATAGTATTCTGTTGTTGTTAAGGATTGGTTATGTTTACAAATACTTTAGGGGATTGTCAAGATTACAAGGTCCAAGTTCATTTAGGTTGACTCTATTGATTGGACCAACTAAAATTGTTTTATTTTAGAGTCAAATTTTGTAAGATATGAGATTAAACTTTGTTATGAGATCTCAAGACAATGAGAAACCACATCAAGGTTAAGAGCACATGCACATGCTTGGACATGGGGGTGTTATAAATGTCAAATCCATGTGCTTAAAGAAAAAAATGGATGAGATAATATCATATGTGGGAATGTGTGGAGGTGCAGAAGGATTGAGAAATGAATCCAATTTTGTACAATATTATAAAATTTATCAATATGTAACTATATTAAACTATTCCATCAAAATAGACTTAAAACTAAGTGAGAACTGACATGAATTTATGTCATCTTGAAACTATGCTTTTGTTTCTAGTTGTGTAATATTTTTGAATGCATCAACGTTTTGGATCACGCTCCGCAATCCATCATCTTTTTAAAATTTTGTTCATGCTAATTTGAATCATTTAGTTTCTTTAATGACAATTTTGTTATCAAATTGGTTCCCAATCTTGTGTTGGCCCTTTCTTGACTTTTTGTTGTTGCTTTGATACCATTATATTGATAACTAATTTGACAAATTTGATTCAATTGCTTTCATTGAAAGCCTTTATCAAACATTTTGTGAATATCGTTTTAACCTTATGTACTCTTTATGGTGTCCATTGACTTTTTGTTATTGCTGTGATACCATTATATTGATAACTAATTTGACAAATTTGATTCAATTTATTTGATTGGAAGCCTTTATCAAACATTTTGTAATATCTTTTTAAGCTTATGTACTATTTATGGTGTCCATTGTAGTATTAATGGTGTCCATTATAGATAAGTATGTTTTACATTGCATTTTGGTATTTTGATATGATAATTTGATAGATTTTGAACACCGAGCATGTTCTAAGGATGTGGGTGCCGAGTAGTGATCATATATAAATATATGTCATGTATAGATGTATACACATTGGAGCTTTTGTGCTGTGGGGGATTTTTTTGTCTTGTTTTGATGAAAAGGCCCTCGGAGTTCTCAAGGTTGTCAAAACTCGTTTGGTTCCTCGGGTTTGGAGGATTGCAGATGGCGCTGAGCATCAGATGTCCTCATCAATGACAGTGACAGTGAAGCTCCATGCTTTGCTAGTCACATGTAGTGGGTCCCTTGTCTTCTATTTGTTTGTGGGCACATGGATTACGTTTGCAAAAGACTATCATAGCCACAAACGCACAATGGTTTTGGCGTAAATTATGCAAGCGCCGTTGATTTTCATGCGACTCAGAGGATTGTGTGGACTTTAGTATCCCCAAGATTGCTAGATGCAAATGTGGTTAACGATCCTTTGAGGTCAAATGGAATATTGGTGACCAGATTGGATAGTTTTGATTGATGATGGGTCCCAATTTTTTTTTTGGTTGTTTGTGTAATGATTGAATGAGTGACTGACTGAGGGTCTACGTCTATTGGATCAAACCTGTCATGTTGTGAAGTCTTGCACCTTCTCAGCGAGACGTCTACAAGATCAAACATGTCATATTGTGAAGCCTTGCACTTCCTCAATGAAACATCTATGAGATCGAATCTATCATATTGTGAGATCTAGCACCTATTCAAATATCTCATTTGGATTGTTCACTTATGAATGAATGAAACTTTCCCTAATGTGAAGCCTTGCACCTCCTCAATGACTCCTCAATGAGACGTAGATACGAGATCAAACCTATCATATTGTGAAGTCTTGCACCTTCTTAATGAGACGTCTATGAGATCAAACCTATCATATCGTGAGGCCTTGTGCCTCCTCAAATATCTCATTTAGATTGTCCATCAATGTATGAATGAATGAGATGTCTATGAGATCAAACTTGTCATTTTCTGAAGCCTCGCCTCCTCAAATATCTCATTTAGACTGCCCACTTGCAAATTGTTTTCAAACTGAGTACAAATATCTATGATGAAGTATTGCTCAATTTTAACCACCCCTTAAGTGCAGAAAATGCGAGTTTGGTTTCCCTAATCTTCCTTGGGGACTATACATCTACTTTTCTCACATATAAGATAATGAGAAATGATCCTCAATCACGAACTAAAAATTTCAGCTTTTCTCTTTACTGTGACCCTCAAATGAGCTTTTTCATCATGTTCCCCACATGGAGTTGAACTCTTTGATATAGTGCACATAATTTTATAACTAATTTGTTTTGTCCACATGTCAATCCAAAAATTTCAAACAAATGTTTTAATCTCTTCATTAGTGTTAGGACATTCTTGCAAATTGATGTCCCATTTTCTCACCCACTTCTTGTTTTACTTCATCCAAGTTTTCTTCGTTTGGTCTATGTTGGTTGTTCCGATTGATTGCCCAAGTAATCTCTATGAAGTAGCCAATTTCAATCAACAAGCACTTGGATCAGTGGCCAACTTGAGAAGATTTGATCAATGACACGATTTTGATCACAACCCCAAGCTACACTTTAGGCTTTGTTAGACCTAGGTTGGTGTACCTTTATCAATACCCTTATAATCCTAATTCCTTTTCAAGTGGGTATTGGAATAGATAGGCTCTCAACATAAGAAAATCAAATGGATGTCTGATTTCAAATGAATTTGACTATATCCCTTGATTCTACGACATTAAGAACTTGACAACAGATAATTTGAACCGCAAAACTTGAACTCAAAACAAACCTAATGCTAAATAACGTGAAAAGGAAATACTTTTTGATTTTTAGAAATATGTTGAAGTTGCAAAACAAAGGAGGATGATTGGTGCCTATCTTAGGGCTGATGGAGTCAAGAAAAAAGTAGAAACAATGAAACAATTGTAATATTTAACCAATAACACACAATCCTTTTAGCTAATGCCTTACATTTGTCAAGCCTTAACAATGAGTTATAAGCTACACTTTCTCATCCAACATGCGTCATATAAAATTTCTATTATTAGATTTGACAATTTAGTCCATTACTTTAAAGGAATGAAAAATCAAACACACATAAGCAACAAAGTGCATAGACAAAATCAAAAGATTCTTAATCATCGATTTCGCTAAATCTTAGACACAAACATTGGAGACAACCCACAAATCATTAGCTTTGATTACAAGATGCTCTGATATTACATTTACTTCAATATCTCAACTGTATTCATGATCATACAAACAAACTAACATAAACAAAGATCTTTCATACTTTTGCTTACAAAATTACATACTATTAAACAACTTGTACATGAATACTAAGGACCTATTCAAATGAAAAGAAGCCAAAAAAAAGGCCTTGAATTCCCTTTTATAGAATAAGGGAGCGACAAGCTTTGGGCCTTTTATAAAATATAAGTGGCAGTATGTAATCACATGACATGCTAAAAGACAAATTTATTTTGACCTACTGAAAGAAGACATGCATTCTCTTCATTCTTCATGGGTGGTAGTTGTTGATATCCTAGAGCTTTCTTTCTTCGCATAAGTCTACCTATCAATCTGGAAAAGGATTTGATAAGCTAGTAGACATATTAAAGTTACCTGATAGAGAGCGACTTGTTGCAAAATTTTTAAAATATGCAATTAATATCCAAATCCTTCCATCTGGCCCAAAAATTATCCTTTGGCATGATCATGATTGACATTAAGAACAAGATCAGATTGCTTTTCAATTCTTTCTAAGCCAAAAAGAAAAATTTGCAAAAATTCAAAAACTGGTGGGAGCCAACTGCTAGTTCCTAGTTCAAAAATTTGAAAGTGAACTCCTAAGCCAAAGGGAATGACTGAAACAGATTAGAGTGCTTTAAATCCCCCATATTTGAAATTTCGAATACTTTGGAGGTTCCTCTTGTAATCTTCATCAACAATTCTATTCTTAGAAACCTCCACCTTACTCGATCTTGATTCAAACCCAGATAAGGCATCCAAATATAAATCTAAATTATGCACCTTGACAATTTCATTTGCATGAGTAGGGTATGCCCAGGATCATGGTATGCCAAAAAGTGGCAATGTGAAAAAATGACCTTTTCACCGTCCAAAAAGATGAAATCGCGTGTTGACTTTTTTGGTAGGCCTGGGTGTCAGTACACCTAGCCAAAGGAAACACCAAGGCAAAGGGTATCAGGTATCTGATACCCGATATCTATCAGATACCCTATATGCAACGCCTCATAAAATTGATTCTATATGATAATATAATATTATGAATATTAGATTATAACATATAATAATAAAACATTATACTATAATACTATATTATTTAATATTATAATATTATATTATAATTTATTAATATAATATAATATAATATACTATAATATATTATAATACATTACAATATAATATAATATAATATATTATTCAATATATATTATAATATATTATTATTATATTATAATATAATATAATATAATAATATTATATTATAATATATACATTATAATATTATATTATTTAATACTCTCTCTCTCTCTCTCTCTCTCTCTCTCTCTCTCTCTCTCTCTCTCTCTCTCTCAGGGGTCCTAAGGGGTCATAAGGTCATTAATGTGTTCTAGGACCCCTTATGACCCCTAAGAATACATCTTAGGGATCCTAAGGGGTCATAAGAGGTCTAAAGGGGTCCTACCTATATCTACATAACATAAATAATCCAAAACAACACAAAAAATCAAAGTAAATAAAGAGTAAAATTAATACACCCTTTAAGCCTTACACTATAAGATAAACATCTCTTTATTCGATATGAAATAATAATAATAAATTAAAAAAAATGCTAGTGATTAAAACATCAACAACTAAGTAAACAAGCAAATAGCCCAATTAAAAACTCTATTTCCTTTTCCATTTTTAAAAAATCATTAAAGAAAAATATTTCTATAATTAAATAGAATTTGATCCTACTTATTAGGAATTTATACTGAGAATTTAATCCTACTTATTAAGAAAAACTCAATCCTTTATACTTGTTTAATTTTCATAGAATTTATGAAAAAAAAAGAAAAAGAAAGAGAAAGAGAAAGAGAAAGAAGAGAAGAAAAGTGCAATCCCTTTATACTACTTTAATTTCTAATTACTTAAAGAGTTAACATTTTTCTTACTTAAGACTTATGTAAGAGAGAATATTTTTTGGGTCCTAAGGGGTCTTAAGGGGTCCTACGACCCCTTAGGATCCATAAGAATACATTCTTAGGAGTGCTAAGGGGTCCTAGGACACATTAATGTATCCTAGGGCCACTTATGACCCCTTAGGACCCCTAAGAAGAGAGAGAGAGAGAGAGAGAGAGAGAGAGAGAGAGAGAGAGAGAGAGAGAGAGAGGTCAATACTGTGTCCTAGGATCCCTTATGACCCCTTGAGACCCCTAAGAATACATCTTAGGGATCCTAAGGGGTCATAAGATGTCTTAAGGGGCCCTACCTACATCTATATAACACAATTAATCCAAAACAACACAAAACTTTCAAATTCATTAAAGAGTAGAATTAATACACCCTTTAAGCCTTATACAATAAGATAAACACTTCTTTATTCGATATGAAATAATAATAATAAATAAATAAAAATTGTCAGTGATTAAAACATCAACAACTAAGTAAACAAGCAAATAGCCAAATTAAAAACTCTATTTCCTTTTCCATTTAAAAAAATCATTAAAGAAAAATATTTCTATAATTAAATAGAATTTAATCCTACTTATTAGGAAGATAAAATTTAATCCTTTATACTTGTTTAATTCTCATAGAATTTATGAAAAAAATGAAAAAGAAAAAGAAAGAGAAAGGAAAAGAAGAGAAGAAAAGTGTAATCCCTTTATACTACTTTAATTTTTCTTAGGACCCTTAGGACTCAAAAATTTATTCTAAGCTACTTTAATTTTTCTTACTTAAGACTTACGTAAGAGAGAATATCCCTTATGACCCCTAAGAATACATCTTAGGAGAGATAGAGAATTAGGTTAAAATATTAAATTTTATATCATTTAATATATATAATTTTATTAGCTTTATATAATATATATTAAATATTATATAATAATATATAATATATCATATAACATAATATAATATTATATATAATAATCTATTATTATATATAGTATCATATAATATAATATAATATAATATAATATAACATAATATAATATTATATATAATAATATATATTCTATATATAGTGTAATATAAAAAATTATTATGTATGCCTGTTCTACGTATCATGTATCTGATAGCTATTGGGTATCGAATAGGTATCGGGTATCCGATAGCTATCGGGTATCGAATAGGTATCGTGTATTCGATAGCTATTGGGTACCCGATAGCTATCTGATACACGTTACCTTTGACACAATCAACATTTGCTTTGGGTTTTCACTTTGGGATGCCAAACCTACATGGTCAACCCCAAAAATGTGTTTTCCCTAGTTCCTCTGATCTCGAGACTTTGACCATGTAGCTGACGACTTTTTTTCACCCGAATTTGATGAAACAAAAAGGGTTTCTTATCGAGATTCTCAGCTTTCCATCAATATAATTGCTGTCAAATTTTGAGTCCAATAAGTAATTATTATTTATTTTCTAATCAAGCAACCTCTAAAGTCCCGAATAATAGACTGATTGAAAAACAACTATAACTTTCAAATGGTAAAGCATTTTAGAAATCCGAAACATGCGTCACATTCTATGCTTCACCTAGTACAAGAAAAAAAACAATTTTATGAAGTTTAGACCAAGTAAAGGTGGCCAGACATGGGAGTTTTTTTATTCTGGAAAAGTTGTAGCAGAAAAATCATAATTAATTATTTACTTGGAAAAAAATTACAAAAATATGCATCACATTTGGAGATGAGTCTACCACTTATATCTACAATATTGTAAAAACATATTATTATTTGATTGTGTTTAAGGTGGTAAGACATACACCTACTTCTTTTATTTTTCCTGAAATTTTCATACTGCTACATTGAAATTTGAAAATTTTACCATATAGAATTTTTTTTTTCAACAAAAAGGGCTAGTAGCTTAGAAACTGCATTCAATTCTCTACAGATTCTCTTCTTACATTTTTTTGATATAAGATTGACAACTTGTTCAAATTTTCATGTCAACTTGCCTAACCTTGATTTTCTAAAATTTCATTGCCACTTATGGGCCTAGTTTGGTACACCATGATCTTGAACATACCCAGTATCTACCAACATTGGGTCCACAAATACCTTGATTTTTTTCTCCATTCATAATTTGGCCTCAGTTTGTTTTTGTCATCAAACAAAAGGGGCATATGACAACTTGTGTTACCTTGAAAATATGTAAGTTCCCCTTTTATTATCCTAGTATACACTTTATGAGTAGCAAACATTTGGATCAATAATTTTAGCTTTGCACTCATATCACTTATCGTTTCATGTATGTATTCACTAACTTGTTTCTCAAAGTAAAACTCTAAACCCTTTATAAATCTTTGCAGGGAAGAAATAGAGCATGCCAAATACCTTTTCCATGCCAAACGAGTTTGATAAAAATCTAGTAGCTCCTCGTGTTCTTCCCATTCTATATTTGCATGACTTAAAATAAAATTAAATCTATAATCTAATAGAGTTTCTATTAATTCTGTCATAGTTTTGACTTCATTCCCTCTTATTTCCTTGTGTAGTTTATCTATCTCTTCCTTCAATTTTGAATTGCCGATCCTAGCACTAGCTAGGTTATTTTAGAGACCAACTATTTATTTTGAAGTCTTCTAATCAGGGGGTAGAAAAAAGTGAGTAGGTCTTGAATTCAACATATCCTCCAATTCTCTATTTCTTCCCCTCAAGAACTAGAGACTAGAGCTCTACATCTTGTTTCTTAGATAACTTGTGTGAAAACTTAGCATTATTAACAGTTGGGTTTGTGGCTTAGACAACTAAGGTATTAGAGGTTCTTCTAACAAGAAGCTAACCATACAACTCATCTTGTTGTTGAATCATTGCATACTTTTGTGTTGCTGGGTATAGGGACCAAATAATCGGTATATCCAATTTATTGTCAAAAGCAGAGCCAAAATACAAATCCTTGGCCTATTTAGGATCAATATTAAAATGATATTTTGTCTCCCCCTCAGATTATCAAATGTTATGGCTAAGGATATATCATATCATTCCAAAAGTAGGACGTCACTTTTCTTCACAATCTATCTACCCATTTCAAGAGTCATAACCTTCATATTTTCTTCTACCATGTCCAAAAAATAATCTTTTAATTTTAGTGTTTCTCTCTCACTAAGGCCTTCATTTGACAACCCTATCTTATTTCATAGTTCATCAACCATATATCTAGGCTCAAATTATTTAAACTTGTTTGTTTCAATGGATGCTTGGTCACTGATGAATTATTCACATACAAATAATCTTATATCATCAACAAGGTCACCTCCCATCCTAAAAGCAGTCCAAGTCCTTTCAAGAGAAGTATCTTCAATTTTCACTCCCAAATGAGTATCATATCTATGTGGTGGTATAGGAGCTTACACATCAGTATCAAATCCTTCATAAGATTCAAAAGGAATCTCT
Organism: Thuja plicata; assembly: GCA_018584345.1. Lineage (NCBI taxonomy): Eukaryota > Viridiplantae > Streptophyta > Pinopsida > Cupressales > Cupressaceae > Thuja > Thuja plicata. The sequence goes on along the minus strand of MU223961.1, from coordinate 623,108 downwards.
CAGCTAGGGGGTAGTGTATGTAGTGGTGTAATGGTTCTATGGATATTAGGGAGGATCATTTGTCATTAGCCCGATGAAGAGAGAGAAGACATAGGCCTTTTTGAAGATAAGGCAATGGAAGACCTAGGAGGTGGAAGTATAACCTCAAGGGGAGGTGGTGATATTTCACAAGAAAGAGAAGTAGGTATTTCATAACCTAGTGGAGGAGATGATGGAAGAGGACTAGGTGGTGGCATCTGAGAAGCATACTCATATTGGGAACCGAGAGATTTTGGAGGGACTGGTGATGCCATTTTAATTGGGGGAGATTTTTTTTTGTAAGTTGTGGTTGAGGTTTTGGTTGGGCATGTGGTAATGGTATCCTATCCACATCTATATAAGCATTAAAATTGGCTCTTAACCTAGCTTCTCAAATCATAAGATCATTCTAATAAGGTACCTATGACAGATCATTTTTCTTCTTCGAGTTTTCATTATAGTGGATTTTATACCATCTTTCACTTTATTTTATCTTCTTTATAATCATTTACATATCTAATGAGATCTTCTTCTAAGTCCTCATCATGGTTTGGAAATTTTCCTTTAGTTACACTATTAATAAACCATTTTGGATTATAGAATCTATATTTGGAAAATGAAAGATTATACTTGTACATAGTATACTATCAAGAACTTCAAATGATTTCTTATTGAGGAAGTGGTATTCTACAAACTGAACTTGTGATGATAGGAATGATCCCTTCTTGTGTGTTCCTCAAATTATAGCCTTTCAATTTTATGCAACTAATATATTATCACCAAGAAAGCAACTCTATCATGCACTATAATAGGAAGGATACTTAGAATAATAGGGCTGCCAAAAACTCTTATAATAATATGATCCTTGAAATAGAACCAAGACTCCCAATGTGTTCTATATACAACTTTGGAGCGAGGTCTTTAGGACTCATAAATTTCTTTGATTTTTCACTCAAACCTTAATGCATATTTCCTTAAATGATCAAAGACATCATCTTTCTAACAAAGTGATTTTCAAACACAACCTAAATAGATTAATTACAATTCATATGCTAGAGATATGTCCATTATTGGGTAGGAAGATAACTCCCTTCAACCATAGGATCAAACCTAAGATCTACATCCCACACCTTAAGACCAATATACAATAGTATATGCATGAGAATAGAGTAATATTTTAAGTGATTAGTGTGACTTCCTTTCAAATGACTCAATGCAAAGTGCAACTTTTTTGCAATCACACTAGCATAATCAAAGGGCCTGTTATGATGCCTACTCTGGATATCCATACACAAAATCATCATCCAATTAGGGATAAATGGTTCAACATATACACCATTTATTTAACAAAGAGAATAATATGTTTCCTTGAAGTATCCTTCAAAAAAATCATTGTCCCTAGGGGATAAAGGATTTTCATCGCTATTTACATGCTTAGATTTGAAGGTAGGAATTCTGCTTCTGTATAACTTATCATGTGCATTGAATTTCAGCTATCTCATTGTCATCAAGCTGCCATTTAGCATGCTGATCTAACATAAAAGAACCCTCAATTGTCTTCTTGCCAATGATAACTAGTCTTCCTCCATCCTTGGCTAGTATTTATTTGGTATCTTTCTTGTATCTCATAGTTATGGCCTTCATTAAATCAAAATTGACAAACACATTTAGGACCACTAGTCTTCCCAAATTAAGGTCCTAAATTTTCCTAATAGGGAAATTATCCTTCTTATTGTGGCATCTCCTCCATAGTTTATACCCCCAAGAATCTATGATTGGGTCCCTATAACGTGCATTGAGTTCTTGGAGAAAATATTTGGGTCGACTACCAACCCTAGCTTGTTTATGAGTGTCAGTAGATCTAGGAAGTTGATATATAATTTCCTAATAGAATTTCCTTTTGAATTGGGGAGTAAAGGATTCCCCCATGATAGATTTGATTGCTAGGGTTTAGTAAGATAGTAGAATACTATGCTAGGGTTTCTTGGTTCAAATAAATCTTAGCAATTATGCCCTAGTAGAAGTCTAATGGGTCCATTTATAGTAATGGAGGCTCAATAGAAAATTAAAGCAATAAATTGCAAAAAAATGAAAACATAATTCACTAATATAGTTTACATAGGAAACCGTACATGCTTAAAAGAAAACCCAAATATTGACAATTTCAAGCTCAAAGGATATGAAAATCAGTTGGTATCAATATAGGATACTGTAAAATGTTCAAACGAGATTGAATGAGCTCAAAAATGACTTTAAATATTGCAATTGAGTGCAAAATTCTTGCATGTCACAATTGTACTGGCACGAACTAGCTGTTATTGTTTGAATTTGAACTTTTGATCTTTTTGTAGGACAAGAAAATTGGGGAAATATGCATGCTAAGGAAACCATCAAACCATAAAATCACACAAAAAAACATCCTAATCTAACATTAAATCCATGAAGAAGAAAGCATGAAACATGAAAGTAAATTCAACAAAACTCCCTTTTGCTGGAAAAATTGGAAAAGACAAGAGCAGATCTGAGACAACATTTAAAGCCACAAAGACAGAGGAAAATCTAGAAGATGAAGACTCAGATGGGATGGAAGTAAATTTTGCAAGGAATCTAAAGAAGGGTATGGGAAAATACAAAGGTATATTACCCCTTAAATGTTTTCGATGTGGAAATATTGGTCATTTGGCCACTAGGTGCTCAGAGAAAGGTCCTAGGAAATTTTTTAAGAAGTTCAATAAGAAAGCTTACTATGTTAATGAAGAAGCTAGTATTTCAGATGATGAGTCATAAATAAAGGATTGTTTATTCTATGCTAAAGAAGAAGAAAAAAATGGATTTGATATTTCTAAAATTTGCATGGAAATAAATGATAATTTTGAGACTGCTTTGTATGTTAGAAGGAACAATAATGAATGGATGATTGATAGTGGTTGTTCAAATTATATGACTAGAAATAAAAGATAATTTGTAACACTTGAGAAGTATGATGGTGGTCCTGTTAGATTTGGTGATGATAAGGCAACATATATTTTTGGTAGAGGTTTTATTACCTTTTATGGGTAGCATAACATTGACAAGGTTTGTTATGTGAAGTGTTTGCGTCATAATATTTTTAGTGTTGGACAAATGTGTGAGAATGGCTATGATGTTGTGTTCAAGAATGAAGGTTGTGAGATTCATAAGAGATAAGGAAAAATGATTGTAGTTGGAAGAACATGAAGGAACATGTATCAACTTGAAGGAGCTACATAAAGATGTTTACTATCTTGGATTGATGACAATTGGCTCTATCATCGAAGGATGTACCACATCAATTTTGACAAATTGATAAGAATAAGTTCATCATGTGCAGTAAGAGACTTACCTAGATTGTGTAAACTAGAAAATATTATTTGTAAAGGACGTTAGGAAGGAAAGTAGAGAAGAGAGTAATTCAAGGTAAAATATTACTCATCTACCAGTTTTCTGGATCTAGTACACACTGACCTGTGTGGTCCTACCAGAACAAGAAGCCTACAAGGTGAGAGATATTTCATAATTTTCATTGATTATTATTCCAAATTATCTTGGGTTACATTTCTAAGAGAGAAATCAAAAGTATTGGAGAAATTCAAGATTTTTAAAGTAGGATTTGAGAATGAATGTGGTAGAAAGATTAAATTTTTGAGATCTAATAAAAGAGGAGAGTTTACTTCTGATGAATTTGAGAAATTTTGTGAGAAACATGGTATTAAAAGACAATTTTTAGTGGCTAGAACACTACAACAGAATGGTGTAGTGGATGAATTAGACAATACAGGAAGAAACAAGGACAATGATTGAGGAAGCAAGTTCACTGGAGAGAAGCAATCCATACAAATGTATATACACTTAACATAATTCTTTATCAAAAGAAGTATGGAAAGACATCATACAAACTATGACATGGGAGAGCACCTACAATGAAATATTTCAAGATTTTTGGAAGCAGATGCTACATTCGGAGAGATACGGACAATCTTGGAAATTTTGACAATAGAGTAGAGGAAGGTATATTTCTGGTATATTCTACAAAGATAAAAATGTACTGGTCTTAAAACAAGAGATTGAATAAGAGTGTTGAAAGTGAAAATGTGAAGGTTGATGAAGGCTTTCACAAAACTCCTAAGAAACACCTTGAGTATGAATTTGATACAAATGACAAAGGAAAACAAGACAAGAAAGAAGAGGAAGAGACAAGACATGTTCCAAAATCTACAACTAAGGCACCAAGGTATGTACAAAGAAATCATTTTGAGAATAAGATGATTGGCATTGTTACAAGAAGTAGATCAACATACGAGAATTTTTTGTTGTGTTTAATTTTTTTTTTTAATATTATAGATCATTTATAAATATTTTCTCATTCGAGAATTAGAAACCTTTTTATTCAAGCATCAAACTAAGACAAATACGAGCTCCTTACGAGAAAACACACTAGAAATAATGAATGAAAGACCAAGAGTCACAACTTATAAATTCGCCTTTTTACAATGAGATAAATACAACCAATGGAAGACCAAGAGTCACAACTTATAATTCCACAAAGATGTCCCTCTTAGGATTTGAATGAGGGTCTACATAATGAGAACTCATTGCTTCAACCAACTAAGCTAAACCCCTTGGACTTGTGTTTACTTTCAAAAATTGAGCCTAAATCTATAGAAGAAGCATGTAATGATCAGAAATTGGTAAGAGAAATGGAAGAAGAACTTGATCAGATAGAGAAGAATCAAACTTGGGAACTTGTTCCCAGGCCGATTGACAAGAATGTGATCGGTACAAAATGGGTTTTTTTGGAACAAATTGGATGAAAATGGTAAGATAATATGAAACAAGGAAAGATTGGTTTTTAAGGGTTATACTTAGATTGAAGGAATTGATTTCGATGAGACTTATGCCCCTATTTCCTGAATGGAGGCGATTAAGATATTCTTAGCATTTGCAACATTTAAAAACTTTAAGGTCTATTGGATGGATATTAAGTCAACATTTTGAATGGAGAACTGAAGGAAGAAGTTTACATCGAACAAATAGAAGGTTTCAAGTCCAAAAAATATCTAGATGCTATGTGCAGGTTGAAGAAAACATTGTATGGATAGAAGCAGACACCCATGGCCTAGTATGGTAGATTGAATAAGTATATGATTAGACAAGGATTTTAGAAAGGATCAAATGATAACAATCTATATTGCAAGATTTATTCAGATCATATTTTGATTGTTTTTGATTAAGGTAAAAACAGGTTTTGAAAGGTACCTGAAACATTTTACAAAAGGAGATTAAAGATAATCAATGAGAACCCATACAAACATGATATGCCTGCTTCAAGAAAAAGAGCAGGACCCAAACAAACAACCCACAACCTGAAGAAACATAAAACTAGACAAAAAAGCATAGTTACCAGCAAAACTACAAGCAGACCTTCCAGCGCAGCTCCCTGCCTACTGCATTTTTTCATAGGCTTCCTCAGCCTCTTTCTGCATGTTTTCCATCAAGTCAATAGACTCCTTCAACTTTAACATCTTGTTAGGGATCTCTGGAACTTTTCGTTTGACGCCTCTACGAGTTCTAGAGCTCGGGCCCCCACTCTCAATATCACCCTCCACCGTAAAAGTGGTTCTTTCCAGCAGACTCAATTCCAGGTAGGCGTATAGAGCTTTGAGATTCTGGACAGAAACTTTCAGCCCTTCATTACTATGTTTCAGAATGATATTTATCATGTGCCCATTATGATTGATCTGGGATTTCATCTCATTTAACTTATCTTCCATAATTTCATTAACCCTAATAGTAAGGTCATCATCTTTATTTATATTGTTTACCTTAATCTTCACCTCCTTCTCCATTTCCACCATTCTGGAGTTGAGAGGCACCATAGCTTCTTGCATGTTCTTGAGGTGCAGTTTCATCATATTCATTTCCTCCCCAATCCACTTCTCCATGTTAGCCTCATAGTCTTCTGTACATTTCGGGATTCTCTCAACAGCCTCAAAACCCACCATTTTGTAGTCGGAGTCGAGTTTTTGATTTTTCTTCTTCTTACCTTCTTTCCTCAGGCTTCTATTCTCCTCCATTTTGGTTTCTTTGTTCTCCTCCTCTTTTTCTTTTTCATCCTCTCCATCTTCGTTCTCCCTGTTTTCATCTTCCTCATTCTGCTTGAGGTTGTCCGCTTCCTTCTCCCTGTTCTCATCTTCCTCATTCAGATTAATGTCTTCCGCTACTATGTTATCATCCTCTTTATTGGAGTCCTCATCATCTTCGGCCTGGTTCTTCTTGGGGTTTCCCGATTCAACCTCCTTTATTTCAAGCTCTTCCATTTTATCGTCTTCCTGGGTTTTATCCTCCTCATTGCTCTGGGTGTTAGGGCTATCCTCCATCTCTTCCTTTATGATCTCCTTTTTCTTGATCTTTCTGTGAACCCTCTTCTTAGTTTTCACTTTCTTAATATCCTGATTCAGCGTTTTGAAATTCCCTTTGACCCTTTGAGGGATTGGGTCCGAGACTTGATTTTTAACACAATCAGAAATAAGCAAAATAAAACCTTCATGCAGAACAGGGTTCAATGCTTTTTTCTTGTGTTGAATAATACTATTATTTAGAGAGATGAGCAAGTAGTAGGGGAAAGAGACAAACTTCTGGTGCCTAAAATGATTAGCAAGGACGAAATGGAGGTTATAGATTTTTGAATACCTACCATCCAGAGTAACGTATTCAATCATCACTGTGAGGATGTTAGCCCATTGGATTTTAATCTTCTTTATGTCTACATAACGTCCCCTGCTTTTGGTCAGAAGGGCTTGCTCTTCTTCATTTTTTGGGAAGATCTTGAAGCCTTGAGTACCCATCCTCTTATCATCTCTATAAAACTTCATTCCTTCAGCAGGAATGCCTGTAATTTCAAATATGAGATTCAAGGTAAGAGGGATAGATTTACCCCATAGATTCACCCTCCCATTCTTCCATCCATCTGTAAATTTCTTCGTGATTTCCTTATCGACACCGTGCAGGCGTTCCATGAAGTTCGTAACTCCTCAATTTCTAAGTCTTCTCCAAACTTTCTTCTTTTTCTTCCATTTCGAGCAATCCATCGGCTCCTCCCTCTTCAAACCTCCCCCCATTGTTGAAAAATTTTGAGCTAACAGGCTACAGTTTGACAGAGAGTAGAGCTTAAGATTTCTCTGGTTTCGCTTACTATTTGTGACCCATAATCCATGTGAGTAGGCAATTTCATTCAAACCCACAAGCCTCTACTGACAGTAAATGCCATCATTAAACTTAGCTGTCATAATCATTATTAATACTTATTTGCGGTAAGCCTTCATTTTGATTCACTTTGTCATACTTGATGAGATGCGAAATCTCAAAACTTAAATCCACCTCCCCGTTCCATGATGTCATTGTTTCACAATTAACACCCGCATTGGCTAAACTGTCCGCAACCCTATTTCCTTCCTTGTACACGTGGGAAACATAACTTTCTTCAAAAAGAAGCAGAGTCGATTTGATTTTGTCTATTATATGAGCTATAGTCCAGGATGCTTTAACTTTGCCTTTGATACTGTTAGTGATGTTTAATGAGTCTCCCTCCAACCAGAATTTCAAAATTCCTTTTTCTTTAGCTTGGCTAACAACCATAAGAGCCGCCATTGCTTCGGCTACATGGTTCATTTGATTTCCAAAAGGAGCTGCAACTGCTCCCAGACAATTCCTAGCACTATCTCTTATGCATCCACCACCTCCAGCTTTTCTCAGATTCCCCTTAGTAGCTCCATCGAAGTTGCCTTTCGCCCAACCATAAGGCGGAGTAGACCATCTTGTATTTTCCCTCTTGTCTAAAGTCTTAGTCTCTTGTTTTCCAGTGTTCCCCCATTCGGAACTTGATATTTCCTGTAGGTTCAAAATGTTACTCCTTTGATTGTTGTAGTTTACGTTGATGACATTATTTTTGGAGGTTTAGATGATTTGTGCAAGTACTTTGCAGAGGATGTGAATAAATAATTCAAGATGTATATGATTGGTGAGTTGAATTTATTTCTTGGATTGTAGGTAAATCAGAATAGTAAAGGAATTTTCATTGCGCAGTCCAAGTATGTTAAAGAATTTCTAAAGAAGTTAGGTTTGGAGAATTCTCAACCGGTATGCACTCCTATTGTTACTAGATGTAAATTGACTAAAAAATATGATTCACTAAAGATTGATGCAAGTAAGTACAGATCAGTGATTGGAGGATTGTTGTATTTGACTGCTACTAGACCAAACATTATGTATGTAGTATGTTTGGTAGCCAAATTTTAGCAAGAATTAAAAGAGCCACATGTTATGGCAGTAAAGAGGATTTTTAGATATTTGAAGGATATAGAAGAGTTTGGATTATGGTATCCAAAAGGTTCAAATTTTACGTTGACAACTTATAGTGATGCTAATTGGGATATATGTCTAGAAAACCGGTGAAGTAATAGTGGTGGAGCTTATTTCTTGGATCATGGTTGGTTTTTTGGTCAAGCAAGAAGTAAGATTTTGTAAAATTATCAACTGCAAAATTAGGATACATTGCAATGTCCTTGTGTTGTACTTAGGTATTATGGATGAAACAAAATTTTAAGGATATAGGGTTAAATTTTGATGAGCCAATTTCAATAAAGTGTGATAATACTAGTGCTATAAACATTTTAAAGAATCTAGTAGTACAAAATTCGAGGACAAAACATATATCTATCAGATATAACTCTCATCAACATTCTGCAAGAATTCCTTCTAAATGAAAGTGGGTTGGAGAGGCCTTGATAAAGTGCTTGAGCCTACTACTATAGGATGCCTTTGACTATTAATTTACGACTTGAAGAACTTCTCTTAACATTGATTTTTTGGTTATTCCATGAGACCTTTTGATTACCACATGTGTATTATTAGGTATACTATGATTTTAAGACATCACACCAATCATGGTTTCAAATCTCATTCTAATCCATGATTTTGGCCTCAAATAATGAGCTCTCTCCCCAGTTCTATCTGCCATGTTATCTATTGTGTTCTCACCATCTCTGGGAGGTTCTTGATGCATGACTAAGATCTCTAAAACTATCTCTCCCTTTGGAACTTGCGGGGGCTCCCAATCATTTTTCTTTAATCTCTAAAAATTATCTTTGTGCTATCTCACTCATGGAAAGCTCACATATAATTGAAGGATACCATCACAAGCTAGCTAGAAAAAATTACTCTGATACCAACTCTAATAACCACCACTATTTTTTTTGTTATAGATGAAACAATATTGAAACTAAAGTAATAAATCCTGATTGTGAGCTCCTAATACATTGAAATACATAAAATAAAAATGAAATGCTCACAAAAATAGATATATGAAGTGGGGGTTTTGAAACCATCACAAATCATAGAAAGAATAAAGATTGTATGTTGGTAAAAAATGAGAGTAGGTTGAGCGCTCATCTCTTTGTTAATACAAAACATGAATTGCATATACTGAGTTAAGTGGAGGTTTGACACCATTGACACTTCATCATAAAAATAGTATGAGATAATTTGAAACCCTTCAATTATGGAGTTAGCTTCAATTACAATATCAAAGATAAGAAACTAATATCAGAACTTCTGATCAATTAAATTAGACCATAAAGCATGTATCAAAATCACATAAAATTGACAAGAAATGACACGTAAATGTAAAAAACCCAAAATAATTTTTTTTTTCGAACTTAACCGACAAACACATTACATAAAGTTACCACAATGAGCAATTTTCAAAATTCTGAAAAATTCTAATTTTTAACTTAGTCTAAAACACTAGCTAGGGAAGATTTGAATGACCTCCTTGAGGGGTGATATTCCTTGGAAAAATAAAATCTTCTTCAATGATTGTAAATAAATTCTCAAAATGAATTAGTCAGGCTAGGAAAGAGGTATAAACCAAAACCCAAAAGCAGATATGCCTTCCTTTAGAAGATATGGGAAATACATTTTAAATCACTTCCAAAATCACACCAGACTATTGAAACCCTCACTACACACAAAATGCTAGAACCCTAGATTAAAAAATTTCAAATTGATTCAAAACAAAATCTTACTTAAATCTTCAAGAGTACCCAAAAACCTACAACTATGAGAAATAACTAGTTAGGGTGGGTCTTTCACCACCGAAACCACCAATGTGAATGAGGGGTATCATCCTTAACTAGTCAAAACATGAACTCCAAAAACATTCTAGTAGCATAGCATTATATATCAACTTCAACATACCAAATGAGAGCCCCAATCCCCATTTTATAAATTTTGAGAGCTATTTTAGGAAAACTATTTTTTTTGCCATTTTCTTGAAAAAACAATTTTGTTTCTTTTTCTCTATTTGTTCAGAAAAGCATTTTCAAAAAAGTACTTTTTTATTTGTTGCTATCTTTTCGTTTTTTGGAAAAAAAAACTTTTTAAGACTTAGTAAATGAAATAAAATAATTTTCTTAAAAAAAAAATTCACCAAGTCCAATTAAAAATAATGTTAGTAAATTGAAGAAGGAATTGAGACCATGGCCAAGTGCTAAAAATAGTCATATGCCAAAATAGTAAACTTATTCAAAATACTAAAATCACTAAAAGTGTTCACCTTTGGACAACGAGTCCCGTAACTAGGTCCTCTTAGCTTACGAGAACTCGGGAGCAGGCTAATGGAAACCTTAATTGAGCTAAGTGCAAGATGGGGACTTTAAAGGTTTTTTTTTCTACAAAGAAAATTCATAATTATGAGGCTGTTTTGAGAAAATTGTTCTTGCTTGATTTCTCTTTGTGATATGTTATGTTCTTGTAGATGATACTTGGCTTGTGGATTGAAATAATCATAAAATTTTATAGGACATTTCATAAAATAAAGTCAAAAAAATGTAGAGGTGACAAAACTCACTAGCACCACATTCGACAAAGCCTAGATATCACTAAGATCACCAATACAACCATCAAGTTTGCAACCATGAGGACTAAGTACAAAGTCTAGTTCACATAACATGAGGGATTACATATATTAGTTTTCACACACACTACTTATTAGATGGTGATTAAAGAGAAGGATGTGGATTTATGTGAAGTCCTACAATAAGAAATATGATAGGAATTCACATAAATGAATGACATATGATAGGATTTATGGTGATTAAAGGGAAGGAGGTGGATTTGGTACTCTTGTAATCTAGTTACTTTTCTATTTCATGAATAAACTACCGACATATGCGGGGAAAATGTGGGACCCTACCAAGTTGGTTATGACACAGATACAAGACCATGTCTTGAATTTCAAGTATATCTCTTCCTTCACAATTTTGTACTATAGGTTTTCTCAACATTTTAGGAGAACATGCACAATAGAGAAATTTTATGTTATGATATGATCTAGAAATAAATGGATAACATATTTTTTAAGTGGATAATGACTTTACCACGATGGAGGCCATATAATCTCAAGCCTCACTGATCCCCAAACTACTGTATGAATTTTTAGATGCCAAAATTGATTCATATGAAAATACTCTACGTAGTCTCCCCAAGGACCCTCATGCAGAATGAAACCCCAAAACTCAAGAAATCATGAAGTTGATGAAAATGGAAAATAATAGTTAGCAGATGGATTATACAAAAGAGAGGTGTCATGCCAAATATGGATTTGGTATAATGGAAATAGAAAGAATAATTGGAAACCACCTCTAAGAGATCCGAATATTACAACTAGGATCTACACAAGGAAAAATTAGTGAACCATGAAAAAGGCCACCTCAAAATGCCCCTTTGAAATGATATCTAATTGAAAGAGAAGCCATAGAGGCACTATTAAAAATGAGTGCGAAGAAGAAACACAAAATAATAAAGGAAAAATAACACAAACCTGTCTCCCAACAGGTGCATGTCACCACGAAGAAGTAGAAGAAGGTTTGATAGAGATTTTGGGCACAATACAACTAGGGCCAATTATTGAAGATACACTATACATTGATTATTAACAACAAGGCGATGTAGGATGTCCTCATGATCTACCTTGAGATAATCACATCTAGATAGTGGCAAAAAAAAATCTAATAATCAAACATTTGGTGGCCTCCAAAAACATTTTGGAGGATTTGATGCACATCTTTCTGACTCCCTGCCTAAAGCATTAAAAGTAACAATAATGAAAATAGAAAAAGAGGAAGAGAAATTAAAAATAAAAGCAATTGATGAAGTAGCTATGATAATTACCCCTCCACAAAAGAGGAAAAATTTGTATATACAAACCAAAGAACTCTGGACCAAGCAACAATTGGACAGATTGAGGCTAGAAAAATCAGAGGTCCTAAATACAGTCAAGGCAGATATTAGGAAAGACACTATGAATACTTACCAAATATTACATGAGGAAGAATAAAATTATGAAGCCACTTCATTAGAACAATATTTTACATCTCCAAGGTCCTCAAATACACCATCCTTTTCTGCACAATCAACAATAGAGAATATTAAGGAATTCTTTACAAAACAAAAGTAACAACTAATGGTATCCCCTCCACAAGTCTTGGAACTTCCTTTGGGTGAATCAAAAGTAGATTTTATTAGTACCTCACTAGTACAAGTTTTAATTAGGAGATAGCCCACACAAGACATCCTAGGAGGAACTTCTTAATTAGCATGTGGACAATGCATATCAAATACTAGATTTGATCAAGGAAATACAACTTAAGCTCCCACATATCTAAGGGGACACATACTACCACCATTGGTAAAATTAAAGATCCTAAGGAGGAAGTGATTAATGATAGCATAGCACAAAAGGAAACCTTTTAGCAACAAGTGCCTACCAAGCTTACCAAGGCCTAGATATGAATAAAGATGAAGGTGTAAAAATGGCCACTCCACATTAGAGAACCATATCAACACAATGAATAACAATAAAGGGGATGTAAACATCCTATATTGGTTTTTATTAAAATGGAAAATTATAGTGGTCCCACTCAAAAATTATCTGGATAACTTGGAGTTGGATATAACAAAAAAAATCATAGAAAATGATATACTAAATGATCTATAAGGGAAGACCATAGCACACATCAAAACATTGAATGACCAATATCAAAACCTGCAAGAGAAAAAGGAAAAAAAACATACAAGTTTCATTATCTATAATTAGTTATTACTCCAAGATTCCCAAAACTTCCCCTAAACCCTCCAAATTACGACCACCATTTCAAAGGCAAAATGATAACTATTACAATTCCAAATCCATATTCAATAGCTATAGTTGGCGAAAAATTAGTGGGATGATAATGTTAAGATCCTTCAAAAGGTATACAAGGATATCCTTCCAATTCAACAAGGTTGACTTGAGGAAAAATAAATGTTTAGAAGGGGGATGATATTGTTAGGAACATAGAAGCTAGATAGACTTTCAATAATCATGCCACATATCACTGCATAAAGGCCATCGAAGCACAAGAATTAGAACACAATATATAGGCTAGAGGTACTATATATGGGTGAAATCCCATCTTGTATCTATTACTATATTGTAAGATGCATTCAATGATAGAAGCGGGAATATAGGGAGATATACTAAAGGTATAAGATAGATAGAATGTACGAAGGAAATAATATACTACAAATGTGTAAGGAGATATAAGGGTGTATATGAAATACTATATGAATTCAATAAATACAATCAATTTTGCGTCTCAATCCTATGTGTTGTTCATATTGTGTATATTGTATTAACCAAATTATTGATCATCAGATCTAATTCCCTACATTACTTAATAGGATTGAGTCTGGGGTGCAAGGTTATGAAAAAAACTCATTGGGGCTCAAAATTTTGGTTTGCATCCTCAAATTTCTTGGTAAAAAGGGATAAGAGTGCATACTTAGAAGACACATATGTCATCAATGTTTTCTCATTAAAGATCATTTTTAATTGTCATTAATAGAGTTCCAAATTTACTTTTAAGCTCTTCAAACATTAATTTTTTTTTATAGTTAACCCCTTTAAATATTTTTAATGATGTCTAGTATTGCATGTGTGAAACTTCATGTGGTACCTCTCTTGTTTTCTATCTGTATGAAACCCCAATGGATGTGGCTTCAGTAGTGTTAGTGCCTCTATGCAGGTGGATGCGATCTCTTCTGATACCTTGGTTTGGCTCAATATATTTTCCTTGTTGCTTTATGTGATTGGTTGAGTTTACCTTATTCTTTGATGGATATATTCTTATATCATATGATCATGTTGGATCCATGATGTATTGGTTCCTTTTTGATGATATGAATTGTTGTATTTCTTTGGCAAGTTTTTTATGTCCTTATGTGTGGTTGTGAGAACCATTGTGTTGTAGTTTGTTGCATACTTGATTTGGGATGCTAGACTGCTTGAGATTGTTTTGTGAGTTATGTGGATTCAGTGGGGGTCCTTGGTCAATTGGATTGGAGCTTGGTTATTTTAGGGATTCGATGACTGTTCTTATGCTATAATTATATGCAATCATTGTGAGATGCACTTGGTTCAATTCATTCTTGTTTTAATTATTAAGGTTATGATGACATATGGTTTATATGGATTATGATACATTATAGATTATATGGATTATGATGTGACATGATGCTTTATGATGATATATGGTGTATTTTGTAGTCAATAATATTGGATAATATTACCATGATGATTATTACTAATTTCCTGTTATATTGTGCCTTTATTGTTGATTGTTATTTCATTGCAATTTTCACTGATACATGCTCGTATTGTTGTAAATGATTATTTAATACTTAATTTAAATGAGATGTACATTGAGGATTCAATATGGGATGACTAGTGCCATGACATTCTAACACGTACAAATGATCACGTCACTAGAGCACCACTGTTCCATTAAGAGCACTTTGATTATTCACGTTTATGCTTCAACTAATTACACTGCAAGAAGACACACTCGATGTGTGTGTGTTTTAGTGAATAAGTACTAGAAATTATATTTTCCTAAGCTACAGGTTTAAGTCTATCTTATCCTCAATAGTGACATAAAATATTGTTTCATTGGTCGTTCATGATTTAGCCAATATCATCTATGTATGGATAATGTATCTTGGTAAATTATACCTCTGGTACTGTGTGGGTAAATCTGAATTTTATTTACATATTTGTGTTGGACCAATATATGTTTGTACATTTAGAGTTCCTGCAATTGCTGTGGTCGAGTCTTAAACTAAATGCTGATTTTAATGTTTTTGCAGTTAATTTTAATGACCAACAAATTTGTCACAGATGAATTTCATTTAATTGGAATTGATTTAATTTATCTAGTGAGATTTTTGGGAAATCTATTGTTTTGATTTAATTATTTTAAGTGATTTTTTTTTTGCCCTTTTTGGCCTTTTTGGCAAAAAGCTGTGACTTTATATTGTGGAAAAAGATTCATTTGCCACACTTTTTGTTTGAGGAATTGGATTTTGCTCCAAATTGTTTTGGAGAAAATCAATCATTTTCTCATTGTGTTTGATTAGCTTGTCATATTTTTGTGGGTAGTGGCTCATTGGTTTCATGCCACAATTTCTCCATCTTGTCTGGAGGCATTTTCATTTTCATGGAGAATTCATTTTCTTCCTCCCATTTCATGTTTCCACCATTGGGTGAGGTAGGGCATCTTGTATCTTTAATTTTCTACGTCTTTTGAATTGAAATAAATTGTTTTATTTCCATGGGTTGAAAAGTAGTATTCCCTCACAATTTTATTGGATTCCATTGTTTGTTTGGGCTTTTGTAATTATTCGATGTTTTTGGAATTTTAATTATATGGTTTGGAATTTCAATTATATGGTTTTATAGTGTTATACTGCCCATTTTTTTGTGTGCTCCCAAAATGGTAATTTTATTAGACCAATGTGTTGTTGGGTGCCATAGATCAAATTAGTTTTCTCCTTTTCACTTTATTCAAAGTTTGAATTTTCAGAAATTTTTGAAGGATAGTCAACGGTGATGACCTTCGGGACTGAAATTTAGCCCTTGTACATTTCTTGGATTTTATTTTAATTTAAGATTGTGAATTAATCCCATGATTGTGTCCAATGTGTGGTTATAGTGGGTAGAGATTATATTCACCTAAGATTTTATACTCTTGGAAAAGATGCCAATTGAGTGTGTTGTGTGCATGAGTATTTGTCATTTTCTTCATTTTGATACTTGTTTAATGTTTGATTGAGATCACATCTTTATTTGGTGATGTTGGTGTTTAGACTACGTCACAAGCACAATTGAGTGCACCTTGTTAGAATCCCGAGGGACACGTGCTCTTGGTTGAGGCCAATAGAGCTTGACTTGTATCTTTTTGGTTTTGGACTTGGAGTCCTTATTTCTTTGCGCATGGTACCTCATTGTGAGAATGAGATGACCTTAGATGTTTGGGTATTGGAGTGGAGTAGCTCTCTACGGTGGGCCCAAACACACAAGGGTCGCAAGGGAAACCTGTGGAAAGTCTTAACCAAGTGAAAACTAAATAAATAAAATTGGGGTAAAACAAATTAATAATAGTTAATATGTCTACCTGACCATCCGAGGACGTTGATTGAAGGTAAGTCAGTGCTTTTCCATTCGAGGTTGTTGATTTAAGGCATAGTATCTGGCCATTTGAGGACATTGATCAAAGATAATTACTAAGTCTGGTCTTCTGTAGAAGTTGATTAAAGACCCAATGTTACATGGGCCACCATGTGCCATGTAATGACACTCCATTCTTGAGTCCCTACACTATATTTTTAGTACTTAGTAGTGACTCTTTGTACTTGTGTCTTATTGTATTTTTACATTTGTGTTTACATTGGAATCATTGTACCATCCCTTGAGTTATGCATTTGATTGGTGTGTGTGCTATCCATTCCTTGTGTGTGTGTACTTTATGTTTGTGGCGAAGTGACTATCTTCATAAGCATGGTGGTGTGGGCCTAAGGGTATCATGTGGTTTAGTGGAATTGCATGTCACTACTTGGGACCAGTATATTATAGGTGGTAGACTACTTCTATTGATAGAGTTTGAGCATGTTGTGCTCACTCTATCCCTATGCTTTACATTTCAGTGATTTACATTCATATGTAGATATGTTTAGTAGATTAGCTTTCATATTTCCATTTATTGATTGTATCAAGTGTGTATGACCTTGAATTATGCTATCTAGTACTCCCTAGTGTGGAGTTGCTCATATTTTATTTGTGCATTGGAGCTGACAATAGTTATTTTTCAAGTTTATGCATGCTACACAATTCTTGAGTATTTAAACACTATTCATGCACATTTTTCCTTTATGCATGTGCATTCATGTTTTATTCTTGTGCAGTTGTATCTGTAGATATGCACATCCATTTCTGTACTACTCTGGGTAACCTTATCCTATGCATTTGCACTGAGACTGATTCTACACATTTAGAAAAAATTGTTGTCCCCTTGGGTTTGTGTAAAAATGGACTTCATTGTTAGATTCCCTATATTTCTAGTATTATTTTTGTATATCAACATTCTATTTTCTGATTCAATTTGATGTCATTTAGTTCACTTTTTGATCTGGGCTCAAAATGAACCTAGTATTGGATCATGTTGAGGATGGACTTGTCTCCTTGATTGGCAATTATGGACAATGGTTCAATCTTATCTTGTGAGGTTCATGGACATGATCCAGACTCTCATGTGGTGGCTAAGTGCGTGAATGACCATTCTTTCTACTGTATGGGTTTTCATGGAACCCTTGGAAGTAGGTTTGAGTCTTTTGCTTGTGTACGATCATGTGTTGGTTGTAGTTTAATTCTATTTATGTTTCTATCTTTACTTATGCTTTATATTTATGGATGCACTTATGTTCATGGTGCAGTTGCATGCTTATATAAAGCTTGTTTAGTCCATATTTGAACCTATGTTTCAAGGATTCCTTTATGGGGCATTACTTTTGGTATCAGAGCCCATGTTCATACATTGTGATCTCTTGGTATATGATGCCCACATAGGTGGTGTTGTTGGCACATGAGTGCACGCGTGTAGTGTTATGAGCTAGTGGTATCTTGTTTCTTGGGTACCTAGGTATGGCATTTTTGAGAGGTTCTAGAGAAACCGACCCAAGTAGTATATGCTAGAGAAAGAGGACCTCCCATATATTTTCACCTGTTAGGGATGGATAATACCCCTATGTGAGAACCTCTTGCAAAGGTTTTTTACCTATTTTTTTTTGTGTTGCTTCTAGCTTGTGAGTGTTTAGAGACTGTTGTGTGGTTTGCATGTATGGATGCCCTGGAAACCATGGTTGTATTGCCATTTTTTATAGCATGATAGTTGATATGTATATGTTGATTCTTGGTGCTTCAGATGATTAGTGGACCTTGAGTGGCTTGTTTTCTTATGTGACCCTACTTGGTTAGGGTGACTGATTGGTGTCCATGCATGACCTTGAGTGCCTATTGATTGGCTCCTAGTAGAGCATGGTGCATTTTATTTAAGGTGAAAGAAAATGAATTTATTCATGTTTATTATGTTGGCATTTTAGTAATTGCATTGAAAATTCATTCCATATATGAAAGTGATAGTTATGCACCCTTTTTTTATGAGAGGAAGTATTCATTGGTAAAGAGGAATAAAATATCATTATCTAATAGATCATTTGGGTTAATGACTTATGTCCTAAAAATGCATGGTTTCTTTGATCTCATAAGAAATTATATGTTTATTGCTATGAAGAATCTTGTATAAATTATTCCATTCTATTGTATCATATGAGGAGCATGTTGTTAATTGTACCATTGTATCTACTATGCACTAAGTTCCATGAGGCCATAGTGGTCGTAGAGAGAAACCTTAACTTGTGTGATGTTGAGATTGTGACCATACCCTTGTGATGTATGTATGTGTTATGATTTTTCATCCTATATGGTGACCCAAGAGGCATGTTATGCATGCCCCTTGTATGAGAAGGAGCCTATGTCGTTGTACATTAGTCATTCCCCATCCCATCATTGTGTGATAACCTTGGGGTGAGCATGTTGAGCACCCCTGTGAAAGATCAAAGTGTCATGCTATGGTCTTGTGTATGTATCACCTTGTGATTGTAATTAACCTCGTTAATGTTGTGCTCTTGGTGAGCTTGTGTGGCACATTAAATATATGTTTTGGAGCATGTTCTTAGACCTCCTTCTGATTGAAACCTTTCATAGTTAAATTAATAAATTGCATAGGAAAAAGTAATGGAATTTGAATTGAGAGAGAATATTTTTGCATTTATTAGTGTTATAGTGTTGTATATGATTGGAATCTTAGATGGTTCAATGTTTGGCGTGTTTAGGTATCTTCTCTAACGTTATTGAGATTTTGTGTTCCTCGATACTATGCAATGGTTGATCCCTCTATTGTGACTAATATTGGTCACAATGTTTCATGAATTAATTTCATTTTTGGTAATTTATTTTGTTTTCTTAGTGGATTATTCCACTTGTTGTGTGGGCTAGCATTGAATTTTTAGATTTTCTTATGCTTGGACTAGTCACCAAAAAATTTCATCTATCTATATGTGACATTCGTCATGCTTGATTTATTGTTGAAATTGTATGCATTTTTGGTATTCACTATTGGAATTAATGGTCCCCCCATTCAAGTTTTCACCTATTCAGTTTCATGGTGACTATTCTGAATGTTTGGTATTATTGGCCCTATTTTGTATTTAGTGTGATTCTATCATGTTCAATGCGGACCTCTGATAGTATGTTCTAGGGAGAACATCACAAAGAACATTCTATCATGCGTTTATGGATAAGTAGAAGAATGTTAATTATAATCTCTTCCTATTTGAATTATTAGAAACATTTTTTTGTACATGAAATAAAGTGCAAGTTATCAATAATGTTTATGTATGTTAGCATCAATTTGATTCAAAGTTGCACTAAATTATAAATCCTCCTTTGCATGAATGTTATTAGATACAATGTGTAATTGATTGGTAGATGTGTACCATGTTGTATGAGGTTAGAAGTTGTATGATCTTCATGTAAATTTTTAAGAAATGAATGGCTGAGCTTGAATGATTTCTTTGGATTTTGTGGTGTGAGTGAACTCTCGTGTGTATGCTTTCAGTGCTTTTTTGATCCCATTCCTATAATATTGAGGGATTGAGTGTTTCCTTTCTTGGAATTGTTTATTTTGAATGGTTGGGTGTGACTTAGTCCACCTATGAGGTTAATCCTTGTTGTGGGTATTGAGACCATACCTTTCCTTTGTACTTGCCTCTTTTAGAGAGATTTTGGAGGTGCTTGATGCACCACTATTTTTTTTATTTTTTGCCAGTGAGTATTATTTTAGCCACTTATGTTGTGGGTTCCCTAACTTCTCCTTCGGTTGGTGTAGTGTGGAGATAGAGCACCTCATTTTCCAATCTTCAACACTCCCTTGGCCACACACACACACACACACACACACACACACACACACACACACACACACACACACACCAGTTATATTATTCCTTTTGTGAGACTCCATGTAGGAGATCAATTTTTCTGAAGGATTTCCTTGTGGTGTGTTATTCCTAGCTTTAGGCTAGAAGGGCGTAGTATTTGTGGACGTATCTTACCATCCTAAGCTTGGTTATGTAGTTGAGTGTAGGATAATGGTCACCATTAGGATTCACCATGATGTAGGAGCATCTAGGGTGTAAGAGAAATCTTGCATCAACCAAATAATAATAATAAATAAATAATTAATTAAGTAAAAAAATAAATAAAGAGAGAAAAGAAAATTCACAAAAAAATAGGGGATTCAAAAAAGTAGGGAATCCCAAAAAGAAGGGAATCATGAAAAAGTAAGGAATCCTAAAAAAATAGGGAAAAATTAAAAAAAGGGGGTTTTTTAAATATAAAACTAAAAATCATATTAGGTGTCATTTAATATCATACACCTTGTATTTAATATTTGTAGCAGGGTAGTTATATTTACTCTCTCTAAAATTTATCTCAGATTGGTTGTGGTTGTAATATGTTGGGTGGTAAGTGCCTATATAAGCAAGACAAATGAGTATTTTAAAGGAGATCTCTTCTTTAAGAAGCTGTAATGATATCATATTGTAAGAAATTGTAATGATCTCTTTCTCAAAAAGTTGTAAGGATTTCATGCTCAAGCATTTTGGAGGCATTGCAATCATCTTCAAGTATTATGAATCTATGCTTTGTGAAGCATTTTTACTCTCTTTGTCTCTATGTTGTTTGGTATTTGGTTATGATTTTTTAAGGGTGGTGTGGTCCTATCATAAAGTGGTATCAGTGTCGAAGCTCCTTAGTGTATTAACAAATCACTGATCGTGAGGCAGTTTGCACTAGGACTATAGTTGTGGGTCTAAGAAATAAGCGAGGAAAATGCCTCCAAGAAGGAACCATGGTGGAATACTTGATGGTGTGACAGAAGAGGGATTTAGATTCATTTAGAAAAAATTACAATAAATACAAGAGGAGTTGTGTAGAGGAGCTAACACAAGGGAAATAGATGAAATTAAGGATGAATTTGAAGAAGAGAAAGAAGCGGTCATAAATCTTGTCGAGGCTAGGTTTTTTATGACCATATATGAGTTTGGAAAGAGACCAAAGATTGAAGTTTCCACATTTTCTAGAAATATTAATCTAGAAGAGTTGATTGATTGGATCAATGATATGGAAAAGTATTTTGAGTATGAAGAAGTAGAATATCCTGAGAGGGTTAGGGTTGCAAAGGCCAAATGAAAGGTCATGCTAAAATTGGGTGGAAAGAAGTTTAGTTGGAGAGAAATAGAAGAGGGAAGGAGAAGATACCAAGATGAGATTAGATGGTGGAAAAATTGAAGAGAAAATCTATTCCTCTTGACTATGAGCTTGATTTGTTAAAGAAAATGCAAGGGTTGAAGAAAGCAAAAAAAATTATCCAAGAATATACGTAAGAGTTCTATAGAGTCTTTACTAGAATGGGTCATTCTGAAGCTAAAAAGGAGAAGGTTTCTCATTAAATACACGTGTTGAATAATAGCATTCAAGAAGAGTTGATAACAGTAATAATGTCTACCATTGAAGATGCACATTAATTTTCTTTGAAGGTAGAAGAGAAATTAAACAAGAAATTTGAGAACAAGAAAAATGGAAGAGGTTGTGGTGGAAATATTGGTGGATGATCTTATGGAGGTCAGGATGAAGACCAAAAGAGGAATGCTTAATCTAGTAATGGTCATAATTAGAGGAGAAATAATTCCTATCATGAGGGTTCAAAATAATGGTGATCAAAGAGGAAGAGGAAGAGGACTAGGACTAGGAAGAGGAGGTTTTTGTTGAACATGTTTCCAATGTGAAGAGGAAGGACATAGAGCCTATGAGTGTCGCAACATCAAGGAAGAAAAAATAGGAGAATAGAGGGATATGCATGAGTTTCACATGTAGTTGAGGATGTTGAGTCTTTACATTATGAAGATGTTGAAAGAGGAGAGGTTCTTGTTACCAGAAGAGCCTTTCTAAATGATGTGAAAGAGCCAACATAAATGAATAATTTATTTTACACAAGATGTAAGTGTAATGGTGAAGTTTACAATGTCATTATAGATAGTGGTATTACTGATAACCTTGTTTTATAGGAAATGGTTAATAAGTTTAAGTTAGAGCATTCAAATCCTTATCATATATCTTAGTTACACAAGGACCACGAGACTTTAACCAATGGACAATGTCTAGTAAAGTTCAAAATTGGAAACTATCACGATGAAGTATTATGTGATATTATTACAATGGATGTTTGTCATATGCTTTTGGGAAGGCCATAAAAGTTTGATTATCATGTAATACATGATGGGTATGAAAATACCTATTATTTAACAAAGGATGAAGTCTGACACAAGATGAATCCATTGAAGGAAACAAAGGAAAAGGTATGTAGTAATGCAAGAGTATGTTTGATTGTTGGAAGAAAATTTGTAGAAGGTATGAAACATGAGAATATGTGTTTTTCTTTAATTCCAAAAGTTGATGAAGTGGAAGTAGAATATGTACCTATGGAAGTTGCATATTTGCTAGATGAGTTTTAGGATATTGTATATGATAATGTACCTAATGGATTATGACTAGTAAGAAAGCTAAGTCTTCAAATGGATCTAATTCCTGGAACTAGTTTTCCAAACAAGGCATCTCATAGGATCACTCCAATTGAGAGTGAAGAGTTGAACTGACAATAAAAATATTTGTTGCAGGAAGGATTGATTCGAGAGAGTTTGAATCTACGTGTTGTACCTACAATACTAGTACCAAAGAAAAATGGAGAATGGAGGATGTGTATAGACTCTCGGGATATCAATAAGATTACTATCAAATATAGGTTTCCCTTGCCAAGGATGGATGAAATTATGGATTGTCTAAGTGGATATCCCCAAATCCAATCTAGATAAGGAGATGAATGGAAGATATCCTTCAAGAAAAATAAGGGTTTGTACGAGTGGTTATTCATGCCTTTTGGGCTAGCCAATTCACCGAGAACATTCATGCGGGTCATGAACAAGGTATTGAAAGAGTTTTTGAGTAAGTTTGTTATTGTTTACTTGGAAGATATCATGGAATATATCATGATATTTATTAAGAAATTGGAAGAGCATATGATGCATATTCGTTGGGTCCTCAAGAAATTAAGAGAAGACAAGTTATTGATTAACTTCAAGAAGTTGAGTTTTGTGAAGGAGTTATTGTACTTGTGATTTGTTGTCTCAAAAAATGGTCTAAAGATGGACCCAGATATATTGAAGGCTATCCTTGAATGACCTAATCCAAGGAGAGCTACTAAGGTGATATGTTTTCATGGTTTGGCTAGTTTTTACAGGAAGTTTAACAAAGAATTTTGGTATTATCTATGACGCCCTAACAAAAATAATGAGAGGGAATAAGAAAGAGCCTAAGTGAACTGTAGAAGTAGAAAATAGTTTTGATTTGTAGAAAAGAAAAGTTACGAAACAACCCGTTTTGGCACTTCCATATTTTAGTAAGGTATTTCAAGTAGACTATGATGCTAGTGACAATGCCGTTGGAGTTGTTTTGAGTCAGGAAGGTAAATCCATTTCTTATTTTAGTGATAAATTGAATGATGCCAAAATAAAATATTATGTTTATGATCAGGAGTTTTATATTATAGTTCAAGCATTGAGGAAATGTAGATATTATCATTTAACTAAATAATTTGGCTTAATTAATGTTAATCAAGCCTTATAGTATTTGAATAGTCAAGGAAAGTTGAATAAAAGGCTTTTAAAATGGGATTGAGTTTTGTAGAGTTACACTTTTGTTTTAAAGAATAGGAGTGGAAAGTCTAACAAAGTTGCAGATTCCTTGAGTAGGAGGAATAACTTGTTGACAGAAATGCCGATCAAATTTGTTGGGTTCTATGAACTCAAGAGTTTGTATCTAGAGGATACTAAATTTGGTGAGGTTTGGAGAGCTCACATGGAGCTTGTTACTTTAGACATGACCAAGTGGTTGGATTTTATAATCCAAGATGAGATGTTATTCAAAGGAAGACAATTATGCATTCCTAAGAGCTCCATGAGAGAGAACCTAATCAAAGAGAAGCATAGTAGAGGATTGGATGGAAACTTTGGTCAAGATAAGATGATTACTTTGGTTAGAGAGAATTATTGTTGACCACAATTGCAACAAGATGTTAAGATGTTTGTGCAGATTTGTAGTTTATGTCAGATGACAAAAGGAACGAAACAAAATACAAGGTTATATCAACCATTACCTTGAATAGAGAGGCCATGGAAGGATATCAATATGGACTTTGTTCTTGTTCTACCAAGGAACCAAAGAGGACATGATTCCATTTTTGTGGTGGTAGACAAATTATCATAGATGACACATTTTACTCCTTGTAAGAATATTAGTGATACTATTCATGTGGCAGAATTGTTTTTTAAAAGAAGTGGTGAGACTAGATGGTCTACCGAAGAGCATAGTTTCGGTTTGAGACACTAAGTTTTTCGGGTACTTCTAGAGGAGATTGTGGAAAAAGTTGAAGACAAATTTGAAGTTTAGTTTAGTCCACCTTCCATAGACTTATGAACAAAAAAAAGTGGTGAATAGGAGTTTGGGAAATTTGTTGAGATTCTTAGTAGGAGATAAAATCAAGGTGGGGATATGATTTTACCATAGGAATAATTTGCATACAATAATTATGTCAATAGGAGCACTAGTAAATCACCATTAAAAATAGTACATGGAAGTAATCCTATAAATGCTTCATAATTAAGGAAATTGGACAAAGGAGAAAATAGTAGTGCCGAAGCTGAAAAATTTGTAGAACACTGAAAGAATTTGTGTGAAGAGGTGAAAAATAATATTATTAAAATGAATAATCAGTACAAGGATAAGGCATATCCAAATAGGAGATAAAGGCAATTTAAAATTGGCGATGAAGTCATTGTTCATTTGCAAAAAGAGAGGTTTTTGATAGGAACATATAATAAGCTGAAGATGAATAAATTTGGACCATGCAAAATCCTGAAGAAGCATGATTCTAGAAATGCTTATGAGGTAGAGTTTCCAGATGGACTTAAAATTTCACCTATGTTCAATATTTCAGAAATGGAAAAGTATCATGAAGGAAGCAATGAAGATTAAATAGGAGAAGTACAGTGGAATATTTCAACACCTACTTTAGCGGTGAAAGAGATAAAGGATATCTTGGATAGTCGTACATGAAGAAGCACAAGAAACAAGAAATATGAAGAGTTCCTAGTTAAATGGAAAGGATGAACTATTGTATATTCATCATGTCTATTAAATGAAGAGTTTAATTGCTTTTTTTTTTCCCTCTGAACACTTGAGATGTGACAAGGTCACTTCTCAAATTACCCTAGGTGTTTGATGTAGGAGCATCTAGGATGTAAGAGAAATATTTCATCAACAAAATATATAAAATAATTAAGAAAATAAGTAAATAAATAAAAATAGAGAGAAGAAAATTCTCTAAAAAATAGGGGATCCGAAAAAGTAGGGAATCCCAAAAAGGTAGAGAATCGTGAAAAATAGGGAAAAAGTAAAAATAGGGAATTTTTAAAAATAAAATAAAAACCATATTAGGTGTCATGTAATATTATGCATATTGAATTTAATATTTTTAGTAGGGTAGTTATATCTACTCTCTCCAAAATTTATCCCACATTAGTTGTGATTGTAATCTCTTGGGTGGTAAGTGCCTATATAAGCAAGACATATGAGCATTTTTAAGGAGCTCTCTTCTTCAAGAAGTTGTAATGATCCTATATTGTAAGAAATTGTAATGATCTATTTCTAAATAATTTGTAAGGATTTCATCCTCAAGAATTTGGAAGCATTGTAATCATCTTCAAGTATTATCAATCCATGCTTTGTGAAGCATTTTTATTATTTCTTTGTCTCTATGTTGTTTGGTATTTGGTTATGAGTTTGTAAGGATAGTGTGGCTATTCATCACATCGTCAACTTGTTGAAGGTGAGATTGTGGTCTAATTGGGTTGGGTAACCGTTGTTTCAAGCTATAGTTGAGATCTCAAATTCAGAGAAAATATATTGCTCTTATGCTTGGTGGTTAGTTGGCATTTGTTTATCCCTTCATGTGGAAGGAGTGAAATGTGGAGACTCTATAGTATGTATGCTCTTAGTTGTGAGAGGTCTTGTGTGTTTAACTCTTGGTACCCTAAGATGGAAGTAGTATCGCTTAAAGATTATATGCTAGCATTGTGAGATTCACCTAGTTTGGTTCATTCTTGTGTTCATTTCCAAGATTAATTTTGAGTTTATGGTGGCATCTAATTTATATGGCTTATGGGACATACAAATTATATGAATTTTGATATGACATGGTGCTTTATGCTGATATATGGTGTATTTTTTAATCAAGAACATTAAATTATATTATCATGATGATTATTACTTGTACAATGAGAAAAGGGAAGCAATGCAAAGGGGTAGATTTCTCCTCCTTTTCAAATTTTTACACTCAGAAGGAAGATGTCCTAATAGGCTTAAGTAGGACCCAAGTGCTAAATGTGAGAATGATCCTTCACTAAAGATGTGTAAAAGTGTGAAATGGAAAGAGGGAAAATGAAATGATATTGCAATGTAGAAATCTAAATAGACAAATTTAGAGAGATCTAGAAATTATAGATTAATAACTAACTGCCATAAACCAAAACGAGTTGAATCGAGATCTAGACTTTTGTACTGACCCGTGATTTTAATTTGGGCTGAAGTTGCGGGGAACAAAACATATTTTTCACTCTGTATCTAGGTACAAAATGTTATTTTTTCTCTATACCTAGTACTTTTGACTGAAATTTATAAGGTGTCTCCAACTATTCCCGATCTTTCTGAAAAAGTTCCAAAAACTTTGTAACTTGTTCCTTGCATAAACCCTCATGAACGAATATAGAAATAACTCATATTAATGAAGATGCTTGAATGTTTCTTGAATTAAAGGTGTTGACCTTGGAATGTAGAAAGGAATCAAGGATGCCTTCATAAATGCATGGATCTATGAATGCTACTCCTAGATCTTCAATGTAGACATGCTTGATAATCACTTGAAATGAAGGAGGAAAGTATGAAAATGGAATGAAGGATATCCTTTATTTATTGTTAACCCCTATGATTTTCCTTCATGGGAGAGAAGCTTTCTATAATGGAGAAAATTGCATTCAATCTTCCTTAGATGATTGAAGAAAAACTAGATCTTGGATGCTTGCCTTCAAATCTTGAATGCACCTACTCTCTTGGTTGCTCTTGAAATATTGATCAAAGTTGTGGTTTCATAATAATGGATCTTGATTGTGGTTACCAAAATGAGGAGAGATAGGGTTTTTATATACCTCATCTTACATTTTCAGATTAAAAAATAAGCTAGGCCAACCACAACATCTAATTTCCCACTAAAAATCTAACATAGGGCCCTGAGCCAAATTTGAGCCAAAACAAGTGGGTAAATAACATTAATAACATTATGTACCTGTGTACATAACTTTAATAAAGTTATGTACCTAGGAAAATAAACCCAAATTTGAATTGGGTGCAAGGGTGATAGGGCAAATGCGGAAAAAGAAGAGTCAGGTTGCTAGAATCAGGCATAATAGGCATCAACTTTTGAAATCACCAAAATGGGGCCTAATAGAGAATCCAATTATGGGTGCTCACTTTTAGGACAATACACTACTGATTTCATGTTATATTTTTCCTTTATTACTGGCGATTATTTCATGGATATTTTAACTAATATATGCTCATATTGTCATAAATTATTATTTAATGCTTAATTTAAATCAGATGTACATTGAGGAATAAATATGGAAGGACCAGTGTTGTGGCATTCTAATACATACGAATGACCACATCACTAGAGAATCACTATACCATTAGGCATACTTTGATTATTTAAATTTATGCTTCGATTAATTATACTATGAGTAGCTATAATTGATGTGTACGTGTTTTAGTGAATAGGTACCGGATATAATCTTCACCTCAGCTGTAGGAGATAGTTTCACTAGTCATTCATGATTCAACCAATATTGTCTTTGTATGGACAATGTATCCTAGTAAATTATACCTTCGGTACCGTGTAGGTAAATCCAAATTTCATTTACATATTTGTGTTGGACAAGTACATGTATGTGCATTTAGAGTTCTTGTAGTTTCCACGGTTGAGTCATAAATTAAATGCTGATTTTAATGTTTTGGGGGTTAATTTTAATTACTGGCAAATTTGTCGTAGTTGAATTCCATTTAATTGCAATTGATTTTATTTATCTAGTGAAATTTTTGAGAAGTCTATTGTTTTTATTTAATTTTTTAAGTGATTAGATTTTAGCCCTTTTTGGCTTTTTTGGCCAAAAGTAACTTTATATTGTGGAAAAAGATTCATTTTCCACACTTTTTGGTTTAAGGAATTGGATTTTGTTCTAAATTGTTTTGGAGAAAATCGATCATTTTCTTGTTGTGTTTGATCAAATCGTTGGATTTTTGTGGGTATAAGCTTGTTGGATTCATGCCGCAGTCACTCCCTCTTGTCTGGAGTCATTTTTTGTTTTCACAGAGAATTCATTTTCTTCTGCCGATTTTCATGTTTTCACCATTTGGGTGAGGTAGGACATCTTTTATCTTTTGATTTGCTTCATCTTTTGAATTGAATAAATTGTTTTATTTTTGTGTGTTGAGAATTAGTATTCTCCCACAATTTTATTGCATTCTATTGCCCATTTGGGCTTTTGTGATTATTCAATGTTTTTGAAATTTTAATTATATGGTTTTATAGTGTTATGTTGCCCATTTTTTTGTGTGTGCCTAAAATGATAATTTTATTGAACTAATGTGTTGTTGGGTTTTTTCTTGTTTTCACTTTATTCAAAGTTTGATTTTTTTAGCCATTTTTGAAGGATTGTTAATGGTAATGACCCTTGGGACTGAAATTTAGGCCTTGTATATTTCTTGTATTTTCTTGTAATTTGGGATTGTGAATTAATCTCATGATTGTGGCTATTGTATGGTTCTGGTCGGTTTGGATTGGATTCACTCGAGATTTTATACTCCTAGAAAAGAGACCAATTGAGTGTTACGTGTGCACAAGTATTTGTCATTTTATTCCTCTTGATACTTGTTCAATGCTTTATTGAGATTGCATCTTGATATGGTGATGTTGGTATTGAGACCGCATCACAAGCACAATTGAGTGTGCCTTGTCAGGATCCTGAGGGATCCACGCTCTTGGTTGAGGACAATGGAGCTTCACTTGTATCTTTTTGGTTTCAAACTTAGAGTCCTTATTTCTTTGTGCATAGTTCTTCATTGTGGGAACAAGATGACCTTCGGTGTTGTTGGCATAACTGATGCAACGATTAAGTTGATTATGTTATGATATTTGTTTGATACAAATCTAGTGATAGGTTAATCATTTATGATGTTTTCATTGATTTTAAATTAGTGTTTTTTGGTTGACAATGTACCTGTTATACTGATGAATGTTCAATAGGCTGAATCCAGAGTTGTATTAAGAGTTGGTGTGTGCGATCATAAAGGGAGACTAAGTGATGTCTCTAGATTATGTTATGCCTTGCATCCCCATCCCTACATTTTGTGTGCAAAATTTTGGGTCCACCTTTTTGCTTTGCTTTTGGCTCTTGCCTTGTTTTCTTTGCCTTCGCTTCTTTTGTTTCTTTCTCCGCATTTTCTTTCCTGTGGTGTTGGTTTTTTTTTGTGTTTTTGTTCCTTGTGTCTCCAAGACCAGGTCCTGGAGTTGGTCATTTATTTTCCAGAAGCCGGATCCCAGACTCCAGGATTCTCTGCCAGGATGTCTTCTTTTCGTAAGAGGGTATGGTCGCACAGAATCCCCAGGCCCGGAGTCCGGAAGTTTGCCTATTCCAGAGTTTGTGGAGAGAAGGGTAACTTTATTTTACCATGGGTATAAATAGGATTTACCTGTCATTTTCACAGTTACTGTGATCAAAACACTTAGGCAATTTCAGAGCGACTTCATAGGCAATTTGAGTGATAATTGAGTGCATGCTCCTCTGAACTTAGTGAGTAACAAAAAAGTGATCTTCAGTAGCTGTGCATGATGTTGGAGGCGAAAACTATTGCAAAGTGGTCTAGTACTTCTCCCCTTTTCCATTATTCAGTTTCTAGGTTGGTGTTTCTGGTTCTTTCCTTTGTTTTCAGCTTTTTGTCTTTGTGTTTCCCTTTTTGTTCCTGCTTCGCTTTGTTTGCATTTTTTCTCTACATCCTTGTCATCTGGTTCGCCACCCGCTGGTGGGTCAGCTCTTCCAAAGGGTTTTCTACCCTTTGTGTGGTGTAGGATATTGTATATTTTGTATATTTGCGGCGTTGTTTTGTTAGGGTAGTCATTCTACATTTTTTTTCTGCTGTAAATATGATGTATATCCTCTATTTTCCATGTATATATCCTTTAGCCCTACTATACTTAGTTGTATATTCCATGTATATCTATCTAGTCTCACATCAAGCTCACCATGCTTCATTTGTATTTTGTCCAAGTTTGCAAGCTCGTTCTAGACGAAATACCGCCTGGTTGAAGCTCGGCTCTCGGTTGGCTTCAACCAGGCAGTTTTCTCTCTCCTTCGTCAATCGGCCTTCATGTTTCATTTATGTCCCACATGTGCATTCAATACTGTCCAAGTGGCCTATGCTTTTCACGTGTTTGGACAGTTGGCATTGCAGTCGCCATAACTCCCCATTTATTGCATAGCCATGTGGCACCTACGTGGGCCTGACAACTCACTTTTCACTCACATCTTCCAACGGTTAGTTTTCCGAACCTCAGGTCCTTTCTCTTCACCCAACCCACATATTACTTTCATTAAGTGTGCTAAAACCCCCAGACTTGGATAGTGGTTAATTTCCTAAGTCTGCAATATATATATATATATATATATATATATCTTTTCAGGATTTTGGATCCAAACTAAATTTTCAGGCAAAGGACGTGCCTCGGTGGTAAGATCTCTGGATCCCAGAGTATTATTTATCTATGAATTATAACGGTCACCTTGCCTTACATGTTTTCAAAACAACGTGCCTTCACTATGTCTGAGGCTTCCACATCTTCACCACCCAGGAGTCTGGAGCTTCCCTCCACGACGGTCACCAGGGCAGCCGTCAGATCCAAAATTGAGAGGGGCTTAGAGAAATTGCCCCTCAGCATGAAATATCTGAAAGAAAATACTGTTGTAGGGTCAAAGATTGAATCCCAAGTCCAGTTGATCACCGACACCAGCGTCGGTATGTGTGAAGAGATGCAGGGCATGGTTAAGATAATGTTCATTCAGTGACAGTCCAGGGATCTATTGGCGATCATCGTTGGGGATTCTGGAATCTTGAAGGCTGCTTGTTTCCCATGCTCAGTGCAGGCCCTAGAACTTATTCTCACCCTTGTGGCATATTAAAACTCCTTCATCTGGGCTGTCATGCTCACCGCCCTAGTCCCGACCGGATATCCCACCCCCATGGTGTCTCTCGACACCGCCACTTTTTGGGTAGGTTTGGGGATTCCCTAGTTTGATGATCCGGCTGTCCTTACTAAAGCTGATGCTTTGGGGAAATTTCAGCAGCTGAAGGTCATGGACCGACAATATATGAACAACCATTGGCTCAAGACTCTGAAGAGGGACCCCAAGAAGATGAAATTAGAGATCCCCCGATCCGAGTTTAAAGAAAGTATCCAAATGGGGATTATAGCACTATGCCAGATCTTCGGGCAACCCCATGCCTGAGAGTTCTCAGGGTGGATGTACTAATTTTTTCTTGGCATCTCTACCCATGAGAAATACTTTGATTGGACTGCCATTATTTCTAATCATGTAGACTCTTAGTTCCTTCAGGTGGCCCAGAAGCACAAATTCTATATGACCTCTTATGTTCTCTAGACCTTAGCACAACAATGACCCATCACCAATGGGCTGCTCACATCAGGTGTACTTGGGATCGGCCCAGGTCAAAAGTCTCCCTAGGATTATTTCCCACAAATTCAATGGGAGGCTAGTTTCCCCAGCTTCTGTCGGGTGAACGACGCCTTCGTCTACTACAATCTTCTCACACCTACCAAGGATGGTGGGTACTACCTCTCCAAGGAGGAAATAGATATGGTAAGAAGTTATGGCCATTACTACATCCAATCCCAGCAACATACCTATATTCAGATAACCGACTTCTCCAGGAAACCTTACTTGTTGCCCAAACATTGTGGGAACAAAATAATCCTCTTAGAATATTGCAGACAAATTCTAGAGTTGCACGCCTTATAATCTCTAAAGAAGGTGACAAATGTTCCATTCCTAATCACTTGTGGGAATTACTTGTGTAGTCTGGCCATAGCCAAGGAGGCAGACAATGAACTCAAGAGCCTAAACTTGGCAGAATTTTATCTAGCACGGAAGAACTTTGATTCGCTTGACAAAATTGCATTGGCACTTCCCCGGGCATCAGAGCCCCACCAATTTCACATGGAGGACTTCTGGGAAGGTTTCTAGGATGATGTTGAATTCTGGAGCTAGCATTACATCCGGATGACCATGGGAATGATGGAAAGATTGAAGCTCTAAAAATTTATGGATGACTTCTCGGACACCGGCCCCACAATAGATCCCCAGTACAAGGCAAGGGGAGTTGATAAGATGGATCTCCCACCAGTAGATTGGAATGCCCCAGAGGGGCCTACCATTGAAGACATCACTTGCAACATGGTCGGGCATAGCCATGAATACTTTAAGAGGGTAGTCCCTGGGAGCACCCGAAGAGTTGGCCCGACGGTACAGAAGCTGACTTCCGGGGCCAGAACCTCTTCACAAGGAGGGGATAAAGGAAAGGGAATAATGGGAACTCCAACCCTGCGTGAGACCCCCATAAAAGAGCAACTAGAGCAGACGCTGGCGGCCTCCCAGCATATGAGAGATAAATTGATCATACAGTTGGCCACTCCGGTGCTCATGATCGGACCTGTTTGTCCTCCTTCTTCCTCTTCACTAGCAACATTGATGGTCAGAGAAACACGAATGGGGATGGAAGAGGAGTAGGTAGCCCTAAGGGATGTGGGGCATCCTTTGGTTACCAGGCAAAAGAAAAGGCTCAATCCAAAACCAAAGATAGAACCAAAGCTTGGGATGCCGCACATCCCAGAAGTACAGATCATTTCTTCTGACTCCCCAGAGCCGGAGAAAGAGCCAGAGCACGTCCACATCCCAAAAAATCCTCCCTCCCATGAAGAATTTGTATTTAGAACTGATGAGTTTGGGAATTTGCAGGGAGACCTCACACAGTCAGAGGAAGAAATTGCCGTGCAGGAGGAAGCTCTGGAGCAGGAACTTGGACAGGAACAGGAAGCACAAATGGAAGAAGAAAAGGGGCGGGAACAGGTGAATACCTCTGGAGTCTCGAAAATACAGGTTATGGGAGTTTCAGGCCAACAAATGCAAAATGAACAAATGACATTGGTTGGCGAAATTAGACCCACGAGAACAACCGTGACCCCAACCGCCGTGTTCCAGATGCCACTCCCAAAGGTAACATTTGGGGAGGTAATCACTGTGGCCCAAACATTGAATCTTGGCCCGTTGCCTCCCCCACTACCAGAAGATATACCAATAGAAGTGAACATCCTAGCCACAGAGGTTGAGGAAGAGCAGCAACAAGATGAAGAAGAGAACCCCAGGGCAACCAATGAAGATCTGAATATTGCCAAGGATATAGACACCAGAGCAAATGTCACCGGTGAATCAGAAGATACAGGGAAGGAGCCAAAAGAGGCTCATATTATTGAAGGGGCACAACAAGAACCTAGGGAGAAATCACATGAGAAAATTTTGGCTGTGAAGTCACCCCTACCGCCACAGTGGTTGGTGGAATCTCGAAAGAGAAAGGCCCCGACAACACCCAAGGCCCATCTTTCTTTGGCAGAGATGATGGCTCAGGCACAAAAATTGCCAAAGAATAAGAAAGCCTAGATAGTCCACACTCTTCAAACCAAGCCGGGCGGAGAAAAAGTCACAGTAATCACAACACCTTCCCCAGATGTGGACAAGGCAACAGCTAAATCCAGAGATTACGATGTCATAGAGGTGTCATTGGGGAAGAGAGGAAAACAAGGTGAATTGAACCTATTGAAAGAAGCAGCCAAGGCAGTGGAGGCTCGCTACGAGAAAGAGGCCCAAAAGTTCAAGGCAGAGAAGGAGAAAAATGCAAACCTCATTGGACTGCTGACTGAGCTGGCCCGGCCCATTAGCGTTATTCCCCTGGGGGCCTCTATGTCAGATGCACCGCTTCCTTAGAGTGATATAGACTCATTATGGATGATGAAGAGAAAGGCCCAAGCAGTTGATGAATGGGTTGCCTAGGAGTTGGGAAATGTCTGGCGTTTCCTGGTGTCCACTCTCCCAGATCTATATGCGACCTGTCACATCCTACACTAGGCCAAAACTACCATCTCCATATGGGAGGGAGATATCGAGAATTATGAGGCATGGAAGGTTGAGTTAGAAGAACTCATCGGCCTCAGAGAGGAGATTGTCTCTGAGTTTAGAATTTTAGGAGAAGAATCATTTGATTTTGTAAGGACCCAACACTCCAGACTTGACCTCACATTGGGTGTTATCAAATAATTGGTGGGGATCTTGCGTGATAAGGTCAATGTAGTCCAATATTCTTTCAATTTATACAAGTCTTTTGTTTTGAAGGTCTCCAGAGCTGATTCATTTAGCACCGACACATGCACGCTGGAGGAATATGTTTTAGGGAAGTTTGATAAATTAATGGAATCAAGGTATCAATCCCCGGAGGGGATAGATGGAGCAAAAATGATGTGAATAACTCGCATGGTTCTCAAAGGTCACGATGCGGAAAAAATGGCCGAATAATTTAAGGGAAATATTTTAGACCTAGGAGAGCAGATTGAGGTGGCCAAGTACATGGAGGCTGGCCTTAGGGACATCGATAAAGATGGGATTTCCCATCTCCTCCAGACCTTCAATGACAAAAAACAACAATAGAGATTCTCCGGGAGCTGGAGAAGACTTTCAAGGAAAATGTTTTGTATTCTTTATTCCTTTAGAACACAAGTTCCCGAATCCTGAAATTCTAGATCCTATATTTTGTATTCTTTAAGTGACCTATGTCCTAGTCCCCAAGGTCAACTGGTCATTTTCAAGGTAGTTAATAAAGGTTTCCAGAAGGTGGGTGAACTGCAACAAGGCACGTCAGCTTGATGGGAGGTTTCTGACAAATGGTCTTCTCAAGGTGCCGCTTCAGAGATACACCTGGCACATCAGAGACAGGGTGCCACTTTCCCATTTATGAGGCATGTAGCCTCGATCCCCGAGGGATCAGGTTTCTTCCTTCTCCTTTCTGGCTCTCTTCTCCTTTCTTTCACTCCATCTTCCTTATCTTTTTCTTCTGACATGTCAGGCCTTTTCCGTCTCAAGGCCTTTTGTAGAGTGGTGCAAGTAGTACCGGCCACTGGATAGTGTATTTTATTGTGAAGTGTAGCATAATTTAGGGTTAAGGTTAGATCGAGAGATGTGTATAAATAATAAGTCTGGCCTCATTCCAAGGGTTGGCAAAATTGATGATTTTGCAGTCCATAGTTAATAGTAATTTTGTTTTCTCAGTTCTTAGTTGTAGAGCTCAATGCTCCATAGTTTCCAAGCTTTAAGTAGTTAGATGCTCCCTTGGAGCCACCATTGTACCACACACCAGTGCTTGCTGGAAGAGATGTTAATGAAGAAGGAAGAATTCTCTCAATGATGTTGTTGGTGTTCTGCCTTCTGGGTTAATGGTATTTTATGCTTTGTGTTCTTTATGTCCTTTGCTCTGATGATTAAAGTAGATTAATGACCTTTCTTTAGCTACTGATGAAGTATGAATTGATGGTTGTATGTTTCTTTGATATTTAGTGTAGGGTGTTAGAGCATTGTTCATGTTTTGAATGTTTAGCATAACTATAGGTAGATGAAATATTTCTAACCCTGCAATATATTTTTAAGTTTATTTGTTAAGTAAAAGCATGCTTGGAGAAAACCCCACTCACCTGAATCCCCAGAGTTGACAAGTTGAAGATAACCAACTATCCCCCTCGAAAAAAAAATAGGCACATCTCCCAACCGAGCCCCACACTGTCGAGACCTGACTCTCACGTGCTTGGAGGCCTGGAGAATCTCATTTCCCTGGACAACCTTTATAGGTGAAGTTGGCTGGTACCCCGGTACCCGGTGACAACTTTCACCTATTGGTGGACCCAGTCACAAAAGCCCCATCAACAGAAAGGCACCAGAAGGAGGGCATGAACTCGTCCCCCTCTCAGGATTCTAATTTTACACCTCCCGAGGGTTCCCCAAGCCGTAGTTTTAGGAGTTAAGCCTTCAGTGGGATTGGGTCTTTCTATGTAGCGAGATTTGAAAGAATCCTTAGATCAACCCCTGATCCCGAAAGGTTTGTCAAACTCGAGCCTCCTGCTCGAAAGAAATAGACCCCAAAAATCACACTAGCTACCATTGTTTGGGGGTCTAGTGTACCACAAAATATCCAAACTTCCCAGACAATCCCGAGAATCAATGTTCAACCTACTCAAAATTCAGCTCCCCAAATGGCTACATATTTCAGGAATACCGGGTCCCTTATGGGAACTTTCCCGAGTGCAACCAACAATTTACCCTCGCACTTGAAAAAAATCTGCCCACGATATGAACACCTAGGCTCACAAATTGTAGAGAAACACTTGCAGGCATACAAAGATGCCATGGACCGACACCATATCCAACATGAAGATGTTGTGACCTGGATGTTTCCCCTGTCCTTGGGACAGGGCAAACTGAACTGGTACCTTAACCTTCCCGCCAACTCCATCAAAAATTGGTAGGACATGGAGGACGCCTTCTTGGCTGCCTTTCACATACACGTGGACCCATCTTGGTCCCACAACTAGTTCATTTCCATCAAAAAGGAACCAAATGAACCCCTTGAAACATTTAATCACCGGTTCCAACATGCCTTGAAGCGGTGCACGGGTCCTTTCATCCCATCCGCGGAAGTAACTATATAGACCTATCTCAATGCGATGGACCCCTTCATTTCCAATCTCCTTTGGAGAACAACCACCCTGGGCGACCGAGATAATTTGGAAAAAGTTTACAACCTAGCCTTGGAGCTGTCCCATGGCCTCAACAAATCCCTAGGTGGGATTGGGCAGAGCACGCCATTCAATATGATCCCCGGTGGAACTACATATGCCATGGGATATAACCCCAATCTGGAAATGGGTGCCCCCATGATGGCCATGACTCACCCGCCACTGCCAATAGACCAGCAGGCTCGGTACATATATCCATTGCAGAATCAGATAGTACCGGGTCTGGAATCTTTCCCTTGGAACCAGCCGCAGTAGACACAACAACCACAAACACAACCACCCGGAGTTCCCTTCTTTCAGTCATCCGCGGCTGGAGGATTGCCGCCCTCGACTCTGGCAAATACTGCTACTTTCCCAAGGAACCAACAACAACAAATGTCACATTGTGACACAAACACTCAGTTGACCACCGAGGTATAATCCCTCTGGTGAATGCTTTCTACTCTGACTGTAGACATGGGTCAACTGAAGGCAGGGTCCTATGCACCCCAGAACTCCAATTCCCAAAGAGGGAATATTTTCTCTGGCCAACGAAACAACAATGTCAGGGGAAGAAATTTCAACAACGAGCCTCAGCCCAATCAACAACAATGGAACAACAACGCAAGCACCAGAGGTCCACCTCCAAACCAAAATGCCAATCAGTATGGCGCTGGACCATCCCATTTCATGTCAGTCACATAATTCTAGCCCATGACCAACTAGTGTAGATTGCATGACACAGGCTCCCACAATGAGGTAAATTGTGTCATGCTGGAGAAGGTCATCATGATTTCCTAGCTAGACAAGAAACAATCGTATGATCCTACTCCCCTAGAACCTCCTATGCAAGAGCCAACTCACAGTGCATTCACCTGTGAGACCGTCTTCTTCGGATCCACTAAGGAAGATGAAGAAGTATCTAAACTGCAAGGATTCTTTGATGAGTCGATTCTAGCCTTTGAGGCCAATGCATTCACTAACCCATAGGCTCCTTACAACAGTCAAAGCCAAGCTGGTAAAGGGCCAGTTTACATGCTAACACCTCTCAAGGACACTCCCCCCTGGGATAATACAACCGACCGACCTGTCCCTCCAAAAGGTTCTAGCTCTAACCAAGCAAAAGACCTGGCCAAGGGAAGCCACCAATTCCTAGGAGGAAGATTTGACATCACAAAGGCGTTAGAACAAACCACCACCTCCATGACCTTGATGGAGGTTTTACTAAACTATCCCAAGTAGAAGAAGTCTCTTCTGAAGCTCTTGGGAAACTCAAAAGTTGTCAGTTTCCCACCAAAGACTGTCTCTTTTGAGGACGCCAATGCGGCTGTCTTCCAGGGAAATAATGAAGATCCTCCCTTCCTACTAGGCCTGAACATACAAGGAAAATATATACACAACTGCCTAGTAGATTCCAGTGCTTCAGGCAACATCATGCCCTTATCCATATGCCAAAAGCTTGGATTCCGACCCACCCCATCTAATGGTGCAATAATCCAATTGGATAAAACTACTGTGAAAATGGTGGGTAAATTAAAGAATGTCTGGATATAGCTCATCCAGGACCCCAGAATAGCCAGCATAATCGACATCCAAGTGGTGGACATCCCAGAGACTTATGGGAAGTTATTAAGTCAAAATTGGTCTAATTCCTTGAATAGATACTTTTTGACCGACTTTTCCCACTTATGGCTCCCCTGGGAAGGAGAATCAAACAAGATCTAGGTTGAAAGTGAGCCCCGGATGAAGCACGCCCTTACCAAAGTTAGAAGGGTCAATGAGGTCCTATTCTCTGAGACTTCCCCCAGGGTGTACCAACCCCTTGAAATTTTAACTTTCAATTTCACCCCGGGAGAAGATCCCATAGTTCTGTAGAGAACCCAAGACCTAGAGGAAAAGTTGAGGGTTAAGGATAACTCTCAGGGTTCCATAGCGACCCTCGCTACACTCTTGTCTGGAACTTGGTGTTGGGTACATTATCAGAAGCATTCAAAGCTAGAGTGTGAGCCTTGTCTTTTCGTCACTACCTGGTACATTGACGCCTGTCAGAACAAAGAACATACAGCTGATTCCCCGGAGCTCAGTATTCCTACTAGAAGCACTCCTTCAGTGCCGTCTCCCTGGAGATCTCAATCCCAAACCACTCCAGAGGAAAACCTCACCCATGTACCTCTAGTGCAGGAGGAATTTCATCCCAAGTCTCCCAAAAATAATCCAAAAGCTGCTCCATCTCCCCAGCTCCAGACTACAAGCAACGACCTATGGACCCTTAAGTTCGATGGGTCCAGATCCAAACAAGGCTGTGGGGTTGGAGTATAATTAATCAACCCACAAGGAAAATCCTTCCTCGCACCCTACAGGCTGTAGTTCAACTGCACAAACAATGTTACAGAGTATGAGGCCTTAGTCCTTGGACTCCTATTTGCATTAATGAAAGGAATCACTCGCCTCCGGGCCCTGGGAGATTCAGAGTTGATTGTCAAACAAGTCTAGAGTCAATTTATGTGTCATGGTAAGAGGCTGGCTGCATATCAAATCGAGCATGGAGCCTTATCAAGGATTTTGAAGCCTTTGGCATTGATCTCATTCCCCGACAATAGAATTATGTCCCAGATTCCCTCATTGTTTCTGCCAGCACACTTGAGCCCATGGCTGGCTCACGACTCTAGAGATTTTCCGTGGAGATGATCCCCACCCTGTCCATTCTAGATAATGTCACCCACTTTCAGGTTTTTGAGGATGATCAACATATCCTGGCCTTCATGGCCAATGTTGGCATTTTTGAAGACCAGATAGTGGAGGAATAAGACCATGATGATACTGGGCAGGGTGATGAAGATGATGGGATCATGGACCTACCTACCAATACCATCTCAAAGGGGATGGTTGCGCTTGAATGTATCTTTGACTCAGACCCTCGGGGTCAGGAAAAGATATCATCCTCCTATGAGGGAGGAAAATTCAAAAAAGTAAACATCGGCCAGCCTGGTGAAGAAAAGATGATGCACATTGGTACTTCCTGCTCCCTTGAGGAGAAGGAAAAGATTCTCACAGTTCTCTGGGAATACATAGACATGATTGCATGGGGGTATGAGGATTTGAAAACATACGACACATCCATTATGACTCATACCATCCCACTGAAACCTGATGCTAAGCCTTTCCTACAAAAGTAATGGCTAGTCAACCCACTGATAGAGCCCTTGATCTGTCAGGAGGTGGAAAAAATGTTGTCAGCTCAGATAATCTTTCCAATCTGGCATACTACGTGGGTTGCTAACTTAGTCCCTGTGAGAAAGAAGAGCGGGGAAATTTGCCTTTGCGTGGATTTTTAAAATTTGAATAGAGCCTCCAAGAAAGATAATCACCCTCTCCCCTCATTGGATGAGGTGTTGTAGATAGTGAACGGATCCCAAATGATGTCATTCTTGGACAGATACTCCGGCTACAACCAAGTTATGGTTGAGTTCAAAGATAGAGATAAAATGACGTTTACCACCAAGTGGGGAACGTTTGCATATTGGAGAATGCCCTTTGGCTTAATTAACGTAGGGGAAACATTTCAAAAGGCCATGGACATTGCATTTGAGGGCCTTGTGAACCGTGCACAATCATCTACATGGATGATTTGACCGTCTTTTCCCAGGACAGGCGTGGCCATTCTGCCCACCTCGCCCAGATCTGCATTAGATGTCACCGGTATGGAATATCCCTCAACCCCAAGAAGTGCATATTTGGGGTCACCAAAGAGAATTTGATTTGGAATATTGTCTCCGAGAAGGGTATATCCATTGACCCTGAGAGAGTTGAAGCATTTCTAAATTTTCAAATGCCCGACAGTAAGAAGGAGATGTGATCCTTCTTTGAAAAGATCAACTTTGTTCGACGATTCATCACACGGTTCGCCGAAATAGTAAAGCCACTCAATGAAATGATGAAGAAAGACACCAAAATTGAGTGGAGTCCTAAGGTAAAGTGGAGATTTTCCCAAATTAAACAGATGATAACGGAGGCACCAGTTCTGGCCAGCCCAGACTACTCCCTCCTGTTTTATATTTACTCATTTGCTTCGTCGCATTCTGTCACAGTCATATTGACCCAAAAGGTCAAAGGGGAAGAAAAACCAATAGATTTCATGAGCTCCCCCTTTAAGAATGCTGAAGTCTGGTAGTAATCATTGGAAAAACATGCCTTTTCTCTTGTTCGTGTTGTAAAGAAATTTTGGCATTATATTCTCTGGAGCAAGGTGCATGCTATCATCTCGGACCAAGATGTTAAATCTCTACTGATGCAGTCAAAACTATGTGAAAGATGGGGGAAATGGATGGCCATCCTCCAAGAATAAAATTTAGAAATGCAACCCATGAAGATAGTCCGTGGCCAGGGACTAAGTCGAGCGATGGCTAAAGAGACCTCTCACATAGAATGTCAAACATACACAGTGGAGTCTATCACTCAAGACCCATGGTACATTGATCTAGTGTACCTCTTGTTAAACAACAGATGCCCAGAGGGGTTACCTCCCATCAAACGTCACACCCTGCAAATGAAAAGTTCCCACTTCATGATCAAAAACTCTGCGCTCTACCATAGGAACTATGAAGGAGTATACCTTCGGTGCATCGACAGGGACCAAGCTGCAAAAATCATTGAAGAATTCCACAGGTAGTTTGGTACCGGGCATGGTTTAGCTGATGCCATCGCCCATCAAATCCTTCGGGCTAGATATTATTGGCCCTATGTATTTAGAGATGTCTACACTCACGTCTGGAAGTGCCATACTTGCCAGACCGTGGCACATCGTGAGCACAACCCGGCTATGCCTTTACAATTGGTCTACGAGGCTAGGACTTTTGCCCAATGGGCATTTGAATTTATTAGGGAAATCAACCCCAACTCATCTACCAACCACCGATACATCCTAACCGCAACTGATTACTACACCCAGTGGTTTGAAGCCATACCTTGCAAAAACATTATGACAGACATGGTTATCGAATTCCTGGAAGAAAACATCGTCACAAGATTTGGAATGCCCTTCGCTATAGTGTGTGACAATGGTCCAGCATTTTCTTTGGCGCAACTACTTGAGTGGACCTATGATTGGAAAATCACTCTAAAATTTTCCAGCAACTATTACCCCTAGGGGAACGATGTTGCTGAATCAACGAATAAAAATCTACTCGAAGTGATCAAGCACCGTCTAGAACAGAACCCCCAGGATTGGCACCAAAAGTTGAGATTCACCCTCTGGGAAGATCACATTCGAATTAAGGCCACCCTGGGAACATCCCCATTCCATCTGGTTTATGGCCAGAACCCAGTATTCCCAGTCAACTTACAGATCCCAGTTTTACAGTTTATGTAGGAATTCGACAACCGGGATAGCATTGTGGAGGTTCGGCTCCTGAATCTGGTGTGGATGGAGGAGCAATGAGATGCAGCCCTTGAACATTTCATACATCACCAAGAATTGGTAAAAAAATGGTTTAACCATAGAGCCCAATACAAGGCCTTTCGGATTTTGGACTTAGTCCTTTTGTGGGACAAGGCCTGGGAAAAGAAAGGGAAACACACCAAGTTCCAATGGCTCTGGCTCGGGCCATATCTCATCTCAAAAATTTGTGGGGAAAATACCTACTACCTCAATACCATGACTGGAGAACCTGTCCCATTGCTCATCAATGGACAGTTTCTCAAACATTACTTCGAATGAGTCCGATTTGCCCAGAAGTTGTATTTTATGTAAATTCTCTTGCTTGTAAATATTTCTTCCTCGGTGCCTTGTTTGGGGGTGCCTTTCTCTGTAAATAGTTTTTTTGGCCATCCTCTAGGACCGCCCCTTTTCTTTTCTTTTGTCTTCTTTCTCGGGTCCAACATTTTGTTCCCCCTCTTGTAGGCTGGTATGCTTAGCATAACATCTGGTCTCTGGGATGGTACCTTTGGCACTGCGATGAACTTGGAATCTATTGTTAGCATGGTGGAATTGGTCTGGTCTTCGGAGTTATTTTGCAAGTTTGGTGGTAAATTATGAGTAGTCTTCATCGGATTTATCCCCGGAAGTCCAGAAATCAATTAAACCAAAATTAAGGAAGAACTAATCAGACACACTGAGGGTAGATCGGTCACACTGGTTAATTGACCCAAGTCTGAACTTTTAAATATTCTTTTCGGGTTCAGATTTTTCCTTCCCCATTCAAAAAATTAAGGTGGGTGGACGGGTGAAATAAGTACCACCATTAAATTTAGCTAAGCTTAAGATTAATGGTGAAATAAGTACCGCCCTCCCACCCAGAAGAGAATAAAAATAAAATAAAAAAAATGGGACGAGACTCCGGTATCCGGGAGAAATGAGCAAAATGATGACTTTGGGTCTAATATACTTAGTGCCTCTTCTCTACTTCTCCCAGAGGTCATCGGCTTAACTTCCTTCCAAAGCACACACTTCACAACTGATGAAGGGATCATGGATTGAATCGCGTATGGCCGGATTTTCTTAGACGTTTCACACCTTGCAAGAAAGATGCTTTGAGTAAAGATTTATTCTAGTTTTGCTAACCAGAGATTCTATGGTTCTCAAA
Source organism: Thuja plicata (assembly GCA_018584345.1). NCBI lineage: Eukaryota > Viridiplantae > Streptophyta > Pinopsida > Cupressales > Cupressaceae > Thuja > Thuja plicata. The sequence continues at coordinate 578,833 of MU223961.1, read as the reverse complement.
TGTGCTAAGGAATTCATCCCAGATAGTCACCATTTTTTATGCCCTGAATCTCCGTCCCTACATTTTGTGTGCAAAATATTGGGTCCCCCTTTTTGCTTTGCTTTTGTCTCTTGCCTTGTTTTCTTTGCCTTAGCTTCTTTTGTTTCTTTCTCTGGGTTTTCATTCCCGCAGTGTTGGTTTTGTTTTGTGTTTTTGTTCCTCATGTCTCTGGGACCCAGTCTCGGAGTTGGTCGTTTCTTTTCTAGAAGCGGGATCCCAGACTTTGAGATTCTCTGCCATGATGTCTTCTTTTCGTAAGAGGGTATGATCGCACGGAATCCCCGGGCCTGGAGTCTGGAAGTTTTCCTATTTTTGAGTTTGCGGAGAGAAGGGTAAATTTCTTTTACCTCAGGTATAAATAAGATTTACCTGTCATTTTCACAGTTACTACGATCAAAACACTTAGGCGATTTCAGAGCGACTTCATAGGCAATTTGAGCAAGAATTGAGTGCATGCTCCTCTGAACTTAGTGAGTAACAAAAAAGTGATCTTTAATAGTTGTGTGTGATGTTGAAGGTGAAAATTATTGTAGAGCGGTCTAGTACTTCTCCCCTTTTCCGTTCTTCAGTTTCCAGGTTGGTGTTTCTAGTTCTTTCCTTCATTTTTGGCTTTTTGTCATTGTGTTTCCCTTTTTGTTCCTGCTTCGCTTTGTTTACATTTTTGCTTTGTGTCCTTGTCATCTGGTTTGCCACCCACTAGTGGGTCGGCTCTACCAGAGGGTTGTCTACCCTCTATGCGGTGTAGGATATTGTATATTTTGTACATTTGTGGTGTTGTTTTGTTAGAGTAGTTGTTCCGCATTTTTGTTCTGCTGTAAATATGATGTATATCCTATTTTTTCCATGTATATATCCTTCAACCCCATTGTACTTAGTTGTATATTCCATGTGTATCTATTTAGTCTCGCATCAAGCTTTCTGTGCTTGATTTCTATTTCATCCAGTTTGCAAGCTCGTTCTAGACAAAATACCACCTGGTTGAAGCTTGACTCTCGACTGGTTTCAACCAGGTAGTTTTCTCTCTCCTCCATCAATTGGCCTTCATGTTTCATTTATGTCCCAATCATACATTCAATATTGTCCAAGTGGCCTCCACTTTTTGCGCGTTCAGATAGTTGGCACCACCGTCGCCATAACTCCCCATTTATTGCATAGCCATGTGGCGCCCACATGGGCCTGACAACTCACTTTTTGCTCACATCTTCCAACGGTTAGTTTTTCAGACCCTGGGTCCTTTGTCTTCACCCAACCCAAATCTTACTTTCATTAAGTGTGCTAAAACCCCTAGACCTGGATAGTGGTTAATTTCCTAAGTCTGCATTATATATATATCTTTTCAGGATTTTGGATCCAAACTAACTTTTCAGGCAAAGGACGTGCCTCGGTGGTAAGATCTCTGGATCCTGGAGTATTATTTATCTATGAATTCTAATTGTCACCTTTCCTTATAGGTTTTAAAAACAACATGCCTTCACTATGTCCAAGGCTTCCGCATCTTCACCACCCGGGAGTTCGGAGCTTCCCTCCACGGCGGTCACCAGGGCAGCCGTCAGATCCAAAATTGAGAGGGCCTTAGAGAAACTGCCCCTCAGCATGAAATATCTGAAGGAAAATACTGTTGTGGGGTCAAATATTTAATCCCAAGTCTAGTTGGTCACTTACACCAGCGTCGGTATGTGGGCAGAGATGCAGGCCATGGTTAAGATAATGTTCATTCAGCGACAGTCTGGGGATCCGTTGGCGATCAACATCGGGGATTCCAAATTCCTGAAGGTTGCTTGTTTCCCATGCTCAATGCAGGCCCTAAAGCTTATTCTCACCCTTGCAGCACATTAAAAATCCTCCGTCCGGGATGTCATGGTCACCGCCCCGGTCCTGACCGGATATCTTGCCTCCATGGTGTCTCTCAACGCCGCCACTTTTCGGGCAGGTTTGGGGATTCCCCAGTTTGATGATCCAGCCGTCGTTACCAAAGATGATGCTTTGGGGCAATTTTTGTAGCTGGAGGTCATGGCCCGACAATATATGAACAACCATTGGCTCAAGAATCTGAAGAGGGACCCCAAGAAGATGAAATTAGAGATCCCCCGATCTGAGTTTAAAGAAAGTATTCAAATGGGGATTATAGCACTATGCTGGATCTTCGGGAAACCCCATGCCCGGGAGTTCTTAGGGTGGATGTACTACTCTTTGCTTGGATTCAAGGAGGAATGATTTGATGATTGTGTCCAATAGGTTTGGATTCGGGTGTTGTGGTTCAGGATATGTTATCTTGAATATATTATGAGGTTGTTGTTGTGAACACATCATGATTTGATGACCGGAAGATGAATTTTCAATGGACAATAGATCAAATCAATTTGCGATAGAATTGAAGGTTGACTTGAGTTTGTCAAAAAAAGTTCTAGATTGGTATTAAGTTTTAGGGCTTGATAATTGAGTCGGAAAGATTGTAACATGTTTTTGTATGGCGGTTAATTGCCCTAATGAACTTGTACTGTATATATGTGTAAAATGATGAAATGTACAAGTATAGATCGTGGATGTAGAGGTGAAATTGAGGGAAGAGAGAATATTGTCTGTAGGTTAAGCAGAGATTGAGCTTGAACTGGATCTATACTAGAAGAGGAGTGTTATTCTTTTTAGATTACTTTCACTTGTTGATTCCTAATAGTTTTTGCAAGAAAATCCCTTAACTGATTAGATCCTAATAGGTTTGATTGTAAATCCTTTAACCACGTGACTCTTTAATTAGGTTTTGAAATCCCTTAACATGGTTACTCCTAACATTGATAAATATCCTAACAAAGCTAGAGGTAAATCCCTCGACCAGGTGGCTCCTAATTAGATCTTTTTCTTAACCAGACATTTGTAAGCTCCTAACAGGGCCAAGCTCTTAATCAAGCGCACTTCAGAAGAGTGCAAAATTATTTGTGGGTGCCATCCCCACACATGGTTTTTTCGAGTTATATTTCCATGAGAAAAATATTGGTGTTATTGTGTTGCATGGTTGTGGATGTTTTATGTTCAATGGTTTTTTATTCATGCAATGGATGTTTAATTGATGCAAGTTGTTGAATGGTTGATGAAAATTTTGATTTTTTAGATTACCGATTTACCCCCCCTCTCAGTAATCTTGGACCTAATAATACTAACACATGTTTGGGTAGTGGAGTGGAGTGGCTCTCCCCGATGGGGTAGGACACATAGGGGTCACTAGGATAACCCAAAAAAATTCTTAATGGAGTGAAAAATAAATAAATAAAATGTAGGTAAAAAAACATTAATAATATTTAATATGACTACCTGTTTATCTGAGGACATTGATCTAAGGTAAGGCAGTGCCTAAATTTCTCAGGACATTGATTAAAGGCACAATATCTAGCCATATAAGGATGTTAATCTAAGGCAAGTTAGTGCATAACTATCTAAGGATGTTTATCGAAGGAACAATATCTGGCCATCTGAGGACGTTGATCAAAGATACTAAATTTGGCTATCTGTAGACGTTGGTCAAATAATCAACACTACATGGGTCACCACGTCATATCTAATGACACTCCATTCTTGAGTCCTTGCATTAATACATTATTAGTACTAATTAGTGGCCCTTTGTACTTGTTCCTTACTATATTTTTGCATATGTGTGTTTGTATTGGGATCAGTGTACCATCCCCTAAGTTCTGTAATGTATTGGCGTGTGTTCTAGCCCTTCCTTGTGTATGTACCTTATGTTTTTGGTCGGGTGACTATCTCTACAAGTACAATGGGGATGGCCTAATGGTACCATGTGGTTGGGTGGTATTGCACGTCACTATTGGGGTCCAGTGTATAGGTGGTAGATTACTTCTAATGATGGAGTTTGAGCATGATGCTCTCATTCTATCCCTTTGCTTTACATTCCATTGATTTACATTTATCTGTAGATATGTTTAGTAGATTATCATTCATAGTATAATTTATTGATTGTATTGAGTGTGTATGACCTCAAATTATGCTATCTGGTACTCCTTGGTGTTGATTCACTCATATTTTGGCCATGCTTTAGAGTCGACATTAGTTATTTTTTAAGTTTATGCATGCTACAAGATTCCTGCACATTTAAACATTGTTCCTGCACATTTGTCCTTTATTCCTACGTATTTAAATATTGTTCCTGTGCATTTGTCCTTTATTCCTACACATTAATTTATGCACTACTCCTACGCATTTGCATTGAGACTGATCCTATGCATTTACAACATTTTGACGTTCCCTTTGATCTATGTAAAAATAGACTTCATGATTAGATTATTTGTATTTTCGAGTTCATTTTCGTATATCTGCATTATGTTTTCTCATTTGGTTTGATATCATTTAGTTCACTTTTTTATTTGGGCTTAAAGTGATCCTATTATTGGATCATGATGAGGATGTACTTATCTCCTCGATTGACAACTATGGATGATGGTCTAGTCTTATCCTGTGAGGTTCATGGATGTGATCCAGACACTCATTTGATGGCTAAGAACGTGAATAAACATTCTTGCTAGTATGGGGCTGTCATGGAACCCACCTGTGGAAGTATGTTTGAGTCTTCTTATTTTTCACAATTGTGTGATGATCATGGTTTACTTGTATTTATGTTTCTAACTTTACTTATGCTTTATGTTTATGGATACACTTATGTTCATGGTGTAGTTGTATGTTTCAAAAAAAATGTTTATTTCATATTTGGTGCTATGTTTTGAGGGTTCCTTAGTGGGACATTACACTCCACTTACTACAAGTTGACAAGGAGCATGTAGGGTATTGAGATAAAAAAATCCATCTTGCAAGTATTTGAGGTGTAATGCTCATTTGTCAAATTGAAACAAAATTTCGGTAATTCAAAAAATGGGATTTCATTTCGACGATTGCGGGTCAAATTAGAAATGGTTTTGAATTTGTAGGAATTTTAATATTTTTCTTTTAATTTCTTCATGATTCAAATCCTAGAATGAGAAAATGACAAGTGAAACTTGTAATTTAAAATTTTATATTAAAGTCCCATAATCCAATCTCTAAAAAACCTAAGGGGTAAAATCATGTCTAAACTCTTTCATGAATGAAATTTTACCAAGTTTGTCAAACTCTTTGATGGATAGAATTTTACCAATTTCTCAAACTCTTATGTAGATGAAAAACCATTTGTAAGAAATCAAGTTAAGGCACAAACAAAAGGGTATCTATTTTTCTAGTGCAAAATATGGCATGTTGTGAAAAAGAACAATAATCCCACAAACCAAAATTATTTATTTCTTAATGATAACAAATGCATGTATAGACACATATAATTTGCATAATCTACCTTTAAATTTTTACTATTTTTTAAAACTAAAATAGGTTGAAAAAATAAGGTGATAGCTTGTGCGACTTGAATTGGCCTAAAGGTGAATTTGTATGTAGTCTTGATCTAAAATCAATGAATGTTAAGTTATGCATCCCAAAATAAAATAAGTTGTATCATCCTAAAAAGTAAGCATCCTTATTAGGTTCTCCTTTTTTAGCCTTATTTTAGTGTATATGGGTTCCCACATTGATTTCACGTTCTCCTAGGCTCTTTTATTTAAATTAATATTAAAATTAAAATTAATTTAATTCAAATTGTTCAAAATTTGAGGTTAACTCTTATTTCTAAGTGTGCTCCTTCAATTAAATAATTATTTTCATCCCATTGGATCTATGTTATTTTAAATTAATTTAATGGGTCCTACTTTATTAATTAATTAATATTTTATCATTTCTTAATTTATTCTCCCAAAAATTCTTACTTTGGCCAATTATTTTATTTCCTTACTTTGAGATGTCTCTCACCCCATTTTAAAGTTCAAGGCACCTATCATGTCATCCTAGAGGTAATTTCACTTTGATATATCTATATAAGGCCTCTCTTTTTCCATTCATTCAATAACACAACATATACAAGCATATAGATCCATCGTTATGCATTCAAGCCAATTCTGAAGATATTTAAGGCATCATTCCTTCTCATCAAGAATTGTAGAGAAACTAAAACATTCATCATTCAAGGTCTTGGATTAATGATTTCCTACTAGGTTTTTGTGGAGTTCAAGCTATTGCATCGACACTTGTGATCATCTCCAAAGAGGCATTGCATCATCAAAGCATGAGGTAATCATATTTTAGATCTTATTTCCATCCTTCCTTATGCAATTTAGATTTCAATCAAGTTAATTCCTGAACTGGGGCTTGATCAAGGCAAGCCTCTTCCCACAAAAAATTTCCATTTTTTGTGTGTAGGAACATGTTTCAGATTCTGCAAAGCTGGATTTAGAAGCTACAAGAGCTATCCTAGAAAAACCAAAAAGTAGTACACGGTCGCAAAACATAGGTACATAGTCAAACTTTGACTTGTACCTAAAAAATTGACTTGTGACCTCAAATTCAACTTGTACCTATATATTTTGGCTCAAATTTTTAGTGTAGAAAAATTCAGGTCTCTTCTTTCCAGATCCAAAGTTGTATTAGTCTGTGATATTTCCACGACATCCAAATTCAGCTTCAAAGTGCACATCCTAATAATTCATTTCAAGGTACAAAAATTCTCTCTAAATCTTGCAATTAATTTCTTAAATCAGTCTTATCAATCATTTTTAGTCATTTTCCAGATCCATAGTCAATTAATCAGTCTCATAATCAATATCCTTCAAAGGAATACCAAATTCCCCTTTTGTTTGAGCTATGCATTAGCACCCTTCATCCATTTAGTTATGTTAATAAAAAATTAACTTAAGGGTTGGATTTGTATTCCTAATGTTTACTATAGGAATTTGGTGAGTGATCGCCATCTTAGCATTGCTCACCATTTTCTATTATACATTTTGGTGAACCCGACTTATGACATTTTTCTCCTTTTGATAGTTAGATTTATCCTTGTCTATATCTACTTTGTATGCATTGCTACATCTTGGATTTACAACAAAAAGTACAAAAATAAGTCTTTCATTTCATTTTGGCTACCTTTCATTGATTCGTATGTATTCATTTCTTTCCACTCATGTTGCAAATATTGTTTAGAGCATTATTCCGACACCATTCCATCACTTTTGAGATAAAACAACATCCTCCCATCAACTTTCCTTTATAATATATTACCACTAAAAATAATAAAATTCATGCATGTGATGTTGCTTTCTCTTCTTATATAACACCTTAAAAGGACATATTAGGGAAATAAAATTATTTAAACCTTTTTCTCAATGGTCTTCCCCTTTAGGGAGAGTTGAGGATTGATGTTAACTCTTCTCCTAATATACGCCTTATCTATGAGGATACTGCTAGGAATAATATACTATCAATACAAATGAGAGGGAAGGGTGAAATATTTGTGTGTCCAATTATCTAATTTTAATCTTATAAACCAATTACTCAATGAAAATCTGAATGCTTCAAGTACAACACCATAACACAAGAAATCATTGTCGAGGAAAACCCTATTAAGGGAAAAACCCTGGTGGGAATTAATACCCACAAATAATGCACTAGAAATATTGTATCCCTATTAGGAGATCTACCCCTATTAGGAGATGATTATTACATCTAGTACAAAGTCCCTATTAGAGGACAAACCCGTTTAGGATTTGAATTAAATGAAGAGCTCACTGCCCAAATGTGAAGGTTAAACCCACCTTCTGGATCCACTATCCAAAGAGAAGTATGAAAGCATACTCATTACAGTGAACTGACTGACAGAAACTTGCTTTTCTTAGGTAGATCCAATGAAGTGAATTAAAAATATAATCACTACTATACATCTATAAAAACTTTCATCCACATGCTCGCAATATCCAATCCATATCTTTCACATAAAGACACTACTTTCCTTTATACAAGTTACACCAACTAATTAGGTCATCCTGTTAAGACTTCCCCAATGCTCAAGAAATCACATAGACCCTTGCTAAGATACAACCGGTACCTTAAACAAGTAAATAAAAAATACAAATCATCAGTTACGCACCAAGATCCATAATTCATGCTCGCCATTCACTAAGCACATTACATCTCTGTGTCGACCCCAAATAGGCCTTCGCTAGTCCACACGCCATAGCTGACATCATCATGAATGCAATGACCCAAGAATAAAAAAGAATGTTTTTCTATGTATCTTAAATCATGCCTTAATATCGCATACTGGAACTGATGCTTGCATCCAAGTTATCCCAAAAAATTAGAGACCATCTCTGTCACTACTCTGTAACTAGTCTTTACCAAAATTACTATAACTAATGCAACCATTAATATCAAATCCAACGACCTTAGATATAAGGTGTACATATGTCCCTCTACACAAATCCATGCTCGTATATACTAAAATACCATACAATATTCATACACAAATCTCAATCTTGCTTGTACCTGTGATAACCAGTCTTCCTAAAACTTCTAATGCATCCAACTGAAACATATGTTGACATCAATGACACAAAATTAATGTCAATGCCTCAGACAACAACAATTCCAACAATCTCCCCCTTTGGTATTGATGGCAACATGTTAGAAAAACCATCAAATCAAAGGTATCCTTTCTAATACAATCTTCTCAATATCCTCTTCACAACTCTCCCTAAAGCAGTAGGGGTTTTTCACCTATATCTACCCCCCTTTGACATCAATGGAAAAAGGGTGTCATAGCTATTTTCCTTCTCTCCACATCCCACCTCTACAAGGTGTATCTTTTTCAAATCTTCATACCTGCAATAAACTAGGTGCTCAATCACCCAAATATGTTATGTTGTATTCCTGTGATCACCCCCCCTGAGGAGTGGATCCAAGCATCAAGTCTAGAGAATAATATAGCTATGATAGCTACTCAACTGATGCACTCCTGCATACTCTAGTTCTCACAAGGAGGGGTTCTCACCCCAAGAATACCTCTGAGATACTCAAAGGCATATTTTGGCAAATGTTTTATGAATATATCTGCTATTTTCTCCTTTGTACTGATATACTTTAATATGACTTCCTTCTCTGCAACCTTGTCTTTCAAAAAATGATATTTGATTGAAATTTTTTGGTCTTTTAATACATAACAAGAATCTTTGACATGTTTATTGTGCTTGTATTATCACAATAAATAAAAATAGGCTCTTTAAAGCTTACCCCAATATCCTCCAGCATCTATTTCATCCAAAAAATCTATGTACAATTTATAGAAACACCTACATACTCTGACTCAGTTTTAGATTGAGCTATACAATCTTGATTTTTACTCAACCATGAAACTAAATTTTTCCCAAGGAAAAATGCTCCACCATTGGTACTCTTTCTGTCATCAATACTTCCTGCCCAGTTTGCATCAGTATAAGCTTGTAATGTAAAATCATCTGACTTTTCATACCATAGACCATATTTTGATGTCCCTTTTAGATATCTGAATATCATCTTGATTACAACAAGGCGAGTCTCCTTTGGATCAGCTTGGAACCTCACAACAATTCCAACTGCACTGGCTATGCATGGTCTAGAGTGAGTTAGGTATTACAGACCTCCAATCATGGACTTTTATTTTTTCTAAAAAACATTTTGAGATTCATCAGTAGTAGTAAGCTTTCATCCAGTAACCATGGGTGTTCCAACAAGTTTACAATCTTCCATCTCAAACTTCTTTAGCAACTCCTTAAGATACTTGGCTTGAGAGATGAAAATTCCATGTTTACTTTGAGTAATTTGCAAACCAAGAAAGAACTTCATTTTCAGCAATCATAGACATTTCAAATTCAATTTTCATTTCCTTAGAGAATTTATTACTCATTTCATCATTGCCTCCAAAAATTATACAATCCACAAAGACTTCAACAATCAAGATTCCACCTTCACAAGTTCTCAAATATAGATTAATATCAACACTACCTTTTTTGAAACCAAGATGTAACAAATGCCTGGCTAATTGAGCATAAAAAGCTCTAGAAGCTTGTTTCAGTCCATATAATGCCTTCTTCAATCTATAAACTATGTCCCCATCATCTTTGAAAGGAAAACCATCATGCTGCTCAATAAAGACTTTTTCCTCTAGATCACCATTCAAGAATGCAGACTTCACATCCATCTGATAACATTAAAATATTTATGTGTTGCATAAGAAAGGAAAACCCTTACTTCCACTATCCTAGCAACATGAGAAAATGTTTCTTCAAAATCTATACCTTCCTATTGTGAATAGCCTTTGCAGACTAGTCCTGCCTTATTTCTTACAACCATGCCTTCTTCATTCATTTTATTTTTGAAAACCCATTTAGTTCCAATTACATTCTTGTCCTTAGGTCTAGGAAACAATTAAAAAGTGTTGTTCTTCTCTAAATTATCAAATTCCTCGTGTATTTCCTTAATCCAATATTCATCTCTACATGTTTCATCAATATTTTTAGGTTCTACTTGTGAAATCAAACAACGCTCATTTCTAACTTTAGACCTTGTCATCATGCCCATACTAACATCACCAATTATCCAATTCTTAGGATGATTCATCTTAACATAACTTGGTGTCTTTGGGGTTTCTATAGGCTCATCCAAGCATGTTTGAGTTTCATTATTAGTCTCAAGATTTGTTTTGTCTCTTGATTTTCAGTTTTCTTCTCATTCTTTGAGATCTGAATCTGAAACCTCCCATCAATTTTCACATTAGCACTTTCAAATATTTTTCTCAATCTCAAATTGAAACATTTATAAGCCTTACTTTTAGTAGGATAGCCAAGGAAAATCCCTTCATCACTTCTAGCATCAAAATTTCCAATTTCATAGTCTCTTTTGATATAACACTTGCTACCAAACATTCTAAAGTATTTTACAGTAGGAGCATAACCAAATCAAAGTTCATACGATGTCTTATAAGTACCTTCTCTGATATGAATTCTATTCAAAGTGTAGACAATAGTATTTATTGCTTCTCTCCAATGCATATGATACACGTTAACTTCAAGCAACATTGTCCTAGCCACATCTAGTATGGTTCTATTTCTTCTTTCTGCTATCCCATTCTGCTACAGTGTCCTAGGAGCATAAGTATGTCTGTATCTCCCATGTTTTTCACAGTAAGCAGTGAAAAAACTGATATAAAATCTCCACCTTTGTCTGACCTCAAACATTTTATCTTAAGACTTGATTCATTCTCAACGTTTGCCTTGAAAATATTGAATTTATCAAATGCTTCAGACTCTTCTCTGAGAAATGAAACCTAATTCATCCTAGAATAGTCATCATAAAAAGTATAAAGTACCTTTCACCATAGTAGGATCTAGTCCTTGTAGGACCACAAATATCTATATGTACCATATCCAACTTTCCTTTTTCTGAAAAGGATTTTCTCTGAAAGCTTCTCTTAGTCTATTTTCCCATCACACATTCTCTGTACATAGTGTTAGTAGGATTTACAAGTTGTGGAAAATCTCTGACTGCATTAGTGTTGCTAGCCTTCACAATGTTATCAAAATTTATATGATAGAACCTTCTATGTCATTCCCAACCATCATCTATATTTTCAATAAATAAACTTGCCTCTATAGTATTTAACTAAAACATATTACATCTTGTCTTTGTACCTGAAGCAATCAAATCTCATGTCTGACTTTTAATAGTACTTTTCCCATCCTTGAACTGCAAGTGATAACCCTTTTTTACAAGTTGTTCAACACTCAGCAGGCTGTGCTTAAGTCCATCAAAAATTAATACATCACCAGTGTTAGTTTTTCCATCAAGAGAGATTGATCCTATTCCAATAATCAACTTATGAGTGTTATCACCAAACCCGACTACACCACAATCATGTTTATTTAGTTGAACAAATTTATCTTTATCACCAATAATATGATGTGAACAACCACTATCAATGATCCATTTTGATTTATTTTCAAAATGTGAGACTAGGGATTTTTATTCCTGAATGGGTTCATCATCTTCAATAGCAATAAATCCAATTTCATTCCCATCATCCAAAGAATCATCATGAGACACACCTTCAATAACATAGTAGCATTCCTCATCCTTGGAATTTTTAGACTTATAAAACTTAGGCTTATGCTTAGGAACCATTATAGGACATCTAGATTCAAAATGACCAATCTTATTATAAGAAAAACATTTTAGGGGTAAATTTTCTTCAAATTTACCCTTACCTCTCTTTTCCCTTTTTACAACTAGAGCCATAACTTCATCCAATTTCCTTTCTCCTTCCTATATTTCTGCCCAATCATCAACATATTTTTGAAGCTCTACATGCCTATTTCCTCTACTAGTGCTCACAAGACTTGATAAAGTATTATTTTCATTATGAACAATAGCCTTGAATACAGACTCTACTTTGGGTAAAGCATCCTGTAACTCCACGGTCTCAAAAGTGGTCAAATTAGCAATCTTGATCTCTCTGTTTAAATTTTTTGTTAGTGGTATGATCTCTTTTATTGCCTTCACTTTAGTCTTGTAGGAAGGTGTCAAGGATCTAAGAATCTTTACAACCACTTCATCTTTAGTATATGTGCCTCCTAAATTTTTGATTCCATTAACAACCTCTGTAATCCTCTGTACATATGCTCTGACATTATCATCATCTTGCATCCTTAGATTCTCCTTTTTAGCCTTCCAATTTTGTAATTTTTCCTTTTGATTGTACTGATCTCCTTCATATAGAGTCTCTGGACTTGTCTAGATCTTGTGAGATGAATCAAGATCTTTAACCTCTGTAAATTCTGCCTCAAAGAGCGCTCTTATCAGTGATTCTCTTGCAACCATATTAGAAGAAAAATTTCTTTTATTCATCAATAACATTTCCTAATTCATCTTCTACCTTGACTGGTTCATCCTACTTTGTAATCATCTAGTAATCAATTCCCAAGAAGATCAAATGCGTTCTCATCTTGTTCTTCCAACTGTCAAAAATTTCAGCATCAAATTTTGGACTCTCCTTCCTATAGTAAGCCATCTATGGATCACCTCAAGCTATTAATATTTCTCTCAAAGGACCACAAGTTCTGATACCAATTGTTAGGAATAATAAACTACTAATACAATTGAGAGGGGGGGGGGGGGGGGAATCAGTTGTNATACAATTGAGAGGGGGGGGGGGGGGTGAATCAGTTGTGTGCCCAATTATCTAATTTTAAACTTATAAACCAATTCCTCAATATTTCAAAATTGAACACTTCAAGAACAACACCATAACACAAGAAATTGTTGTCAAGGAAAACCCTGTCAAGGGAAAAATCCTAGTGGGAATTAATACCCACAAATAATGCACTATAAATATTGTATCCCTATTAGGAGATCTATCTCTTTTAGGAGATGATTATTATATCTAGTACAAAGTCCTTGTTAGAGGACATACCCCGTTAGGATTCCTTTCAACCATGTTAGAAATTGAATTAAATGAAGAGCTCACTGCCCAAGAACACTTCCCAAATGTGAAGGTTAAACCCACCTTCTAGAACCAACTTTGAAAGAGAAGTATGAAAGCGTACTTATTACAGTGAACTGACAGATAGAAACTTTATTTTCTTAAACAGTTCCAATGAAGTACATTGCAAATATAATCACTGGTCTACATCTAGTAAAACTTTCATCCACATGCTTGCAACATCCAATCCATACCTTTCACATCAAGACACTACTTTACTTTATACATGTTACAAAAAGTAATTAGGTTGGCCTGTTAAGACTTCCCCAATGCTCAAGTAATTACATAGACCCTTTCTAAGATACACATGGTACCTTAAACAAGTAAATAAAGAATAAAAATCACCAGTTACATGCCAAGATCCATAATTCACGCTCACCATTCACTAAGCACGTTACATCTCTGTGGTTGGCCCCAAATAGGTCTTTTCCAGTCCACATGCCACAACTGACATCATCAAGAATCCAGCGACCCAAGAATCAGAAAGAATGTTTTCCCATACATATTCTATCATTCCTTAAGCTCGCATACCATATCTCATGCTCGCAGCCAAGTTATCCCAAAAAATCAGAGACCATCTCTGTCATAATCCTCTGTCACTTCTCTGTAGCCAGTCTTTACCAAAACAACTATAACTCATGAAAGTAGTAATATAAAATCCAACGACCTTGTTGGAGCTTTTTCTTGCAGAATCTTATATAGCAGCAATGCTGGAATCTTATAAAACCTAAATTCTAATTAATTCAAGAAACAAGTCCAATTAACGAGGATTAAATCCTCCTTCACTTTGAGCTCCACAAGCTCAGGCAGGTGTACCTAACTTGATTTAATTCTCCTTAGTAAATCATGCGGTGAATTGAATTTTCAAAATGATCTATTCCTACCTTTTACTGCAAAAGTTGATAACAAGTCCTACAAATGCTAACAATCAGCTTTATGCAGAGCTTCACAAGCCAAAATATGAAGTTGATAAGAGAAAATACATTTGAAATAAGAATTATTATCCTTCTTCTTTTTGAGTTCCAAACTTAGGCAAGGCTGACCTATTTACCTCCCTAAAGATGTAGTAGTTTTCAACAGTCAGTCTTAATACAACATAAAAATGAAAATGATAACAATTTGTATATAAATTTGATGGGAAGCACAAAGCTTAACACATAAGACCAGTTTCTTATCCAATGGGCATGGAGTCATTCACTATGTAAATACCTTCAATATCAAAGACACATCAAATGTAAATCCTGTACTAAATACTGAATTAGACTATGCCTTATATAATCTATTCACACTTCCTAGAAGCAGAAATACTTATCAAATCTGTTTCAATCTCCTACTCACTGAAACTATCTTAAGAACTTAATCCTCTCCTTGAAAGAAAAATTAAAACAGTTAGACACTCTGCCTTACAAAGTGATGGACTGAAATGTCCTTAACAACCAATCCAAATGAGTACATAAACTCAAAATAGAGACAACTATTCATTTAAATCCTTCAAATCACATGAAGTACATGCATATTTTGATATCAAAACATCAAGTACATGTGAAATTAGAGCCAAAGAGACCACTGATAAACTTGATCAAAAATATACAGAACGAGCTTTTGTGGCATAAAATTCCCATGCTTACAAAATGATCACGGAAGTCCTTTTATAGAAACAAGGACTGCAACAAGCTTCAGATCTATTTTAGGGTTAGGGATAAAAATACTAAAGTATTACATGAAAAAGAATATTAAATTCATTTCAAACATCAAGAAGCTCTGTCATCCATTCTTGTAAAACATTCTATGCTTCCAGTCTATAAAAATCTAATCTAGCCGCCAACTTATTGGGAAACTAAAGAACCATACCTTGCAAAAAGAATAAAAGATGGAATGTCTTGTCTACATTAATTATCTTAGGAAATTTGACCCTTCAAATTTGCAGGAAGTCAACTACCTTTCTGGAAAATCTTAGATTCTTGAAAATTTGATCCAATCTGCAATATAAAACTCTAAAATAGGTCCTCATTCACTATGAAGAATGGAATAGGATAAGCCTAAGGTTTAAATACTCTTTTACAAGCTAATAGAAACCCTAAGAAGATAATCTCTTCTTAAATGCATTCATATACACCAATCACTCCTCCATACTATATCCAACATCTATAAAAAATGCAGCATAGAAGATCAGATCTACCAATTTAATATTCTGCAATGAGACGACATGAAACACCACTTGAAAACCCTGAAAAGGCATTTGAAATTTTGAAACTTAGTTAAAATGGTCACCAATGGCATAGAAATTAGCATCAACGGTCTAGATTCAAACTTTCTTGTACTTTAAAATAGAGTCGTAGATTCTTTTTAAGTTACCTGGGCTTTCAGATCTGATCTTGGATAGGTGGCACGCAGGTGCGATGCCTTGATGATTAGATCATGATCACCTTTTCTTTGAGGCTTTATGCCTACCGCATGATCTTTTCTAACTTATCCACCCTTTATCTATTCCTTATTCTGACCCCATGATCACATGAGGACAGGTGTCAATCAGGCGTAATGCCCTAATGGATAGATCTTGCACATCTCTACTTCAAGGCTTTATGCCCACCGTCAAATCTTCTTTAACTTAACTTTCCTTTATCTTACTTACCCTGACTTTAGCCAGACCTGCTGGAGATACGTGGCCTTCAGGCACAATTCCTTGATGAATAGATTGACTGCATCTTGTGATTAAGGAATCATGCCAGCCGTTGGGTAACTTTAAGTTGCATTGTTGTTACTTCATTCTTTATCGCTGAACAAGGCCCACCCTAGACACGTGGCAGAAATGTGTAATGCCTCGATGATTAGATCTTGCACATCTTTTCATTAAGGCTTCACGCCAACCACAAGATCTTTTCTGACTTGATCACTTGATAACCGACCATAAGCGAGCCGAAAACCTAACAAGTATCCATGTGTCAACCAGGCGTAATGCCTTTATCATTAAAGATCTACATCTTTGTCTTTAATTCTTTACACTGTCCACATGATCAAACTAAACTTGCTCACTCTTTAATTTATCTTTAACTTTGGCCTTTAACCTTCCTTTAACTAGACTTGAACTCTGGTCAGTCAAAAACCCTTTATCTCCAAGTCACCAGATGATTTCACTAACCCTGGGTATATCATGAGATCACGTGCATGCCACAGGATCAAGATCAAATCAACGACCAACACCAGATCTTAGAATGAAAAGGAATCTTTTACTTTCGTCTAGAAATCACATGCATCCACTCAATTAGAAAAAGATCTACGGTGCACGTGCAATCTTGAGAAGAATAGAGCATATTCGATCTCATTACGAGATTCAGCGGTAAAAACAAGGCTAATAAGAACATGACTTAAAAGGATTTTAAGTGGCTCAAAAAGTACTATAAATTATAATAGACCATGAAGGCTTTAAGATTTTTTTTCAACCAACAACTATAAATTTGAAAATAGGGCTAAAGGAAATGACAATAAATAGCAGGGTTTTGACCATTTAAAGCAGATCTTTTGCACATAGACTTAGGGTTTTTAGCCAAAGACCATTGGAGCCATGAACCAGGCATGAAAATTGAGAAAATTAACAGGGGATGAAACCTTTTTGTAACCCTAACCACACCCAAAACAAAATACATTTGAAAATGGAAAAAATATGACCAATAGTGGCTCTGACTGAGGATGCTTGATTGCTAGATCAAGGCAAGAATCTAGAGCTCTAGGAAAATCAGACCACAACAAAAAATGAAACCCTAAAGCAGACATTGATGAACTATAACTGATTGAATGTTTGAAGGTGACAAAGTTGATGATCACTGAGCTGGAGAAAGTAAATGCAAGACATTAAATCTATTAAATTACTATATTGTCATTGATGTCAACTTGATTTGGTATGATTTCTCATACACATATTGTCACAACACTTAAAGATCTGAAGAGACAAAGTTTTTGTCGTTGGTACTCATGTACACCGAGTGACAGTAAACCCCAACGGACAGTGAACCCCGAGCACAGAAGTTCACAGTGTTACCCAACAGAAAGTTTTATCCAAGCAAGTGATACCCGAGAAGACATTACCAAGATAAGTGCAGTTGTCACTAAACAAGACTAAAGTTAATGCCTGAGCTATTTGAAGTAGTCACCAAGCACAACTGAAGTGTTGACCAACGGGAACTGAAGTTAGGAAATGATAAAACAACCTAGCTGGCAGGAGCTAAAGATAGAGTTAATTGATTTTTTACTTTGTTGTCATTGATCAGTTAAAAGATAAAGATAAGAAGGAGATTTAAAGCATGTTTTATTCTAGAAAATAAGGAGAGATTTGTGAATTAAAACTAAAGAAATCATGGCGAGCTTTACGAATCAAGAAGTGATCAAAAAAGAAAATGAGAAGGACAAGAAACATTGAAATTGTGTCTATATAAAGAGACAAGTAATTCACTATGAAAAAATGAATTCTTAAGATAATTCCGATGAAGATAGAAGTCTTCATGCAAATCTGATCATACAAGATGAAGAATAGAGCCAAATAATTCTGTAAACACAGAGCAACAGAGAAGAAACAACATTCACTGAGAAGAAAGAAGTGGAGGAAAGGAATTGAAGAGAACATTGATTAGAAGAGGTATTATGAGCTTACAATAGATCTGAACATCTGCAAGATTAAGTTGTATTTATGAATAGACCATCTATTGTTTTAGTTTAACCATTGATTCAGAAAATCTCTTAACAGAGTAGGATTTAGCCATCATTTATATATTGAGATACATCCCAAGGAGTATCAAAAGGTTTTTATGTTGATAGCATAGTGAATGCTAGGTCAAGTGATAAATTGTTAGTTTTAAATCCTCTAACAAGGTCGCACTTAACAGTGTGTTTGTAACCTTTAACAAGGTTGGCTCTTCACTGAGCTCACTTCAGAAGAGCAAAAATTTTGGGTTATCGGTCCCAAGTGGTTTTTTCATTAACAAGGTTTCCATGTTAAAAATCCATGTATCAAATTTTTATATGGTTTATTGCTTTGATGTTTTTCTTTACACATTACTAAAACATGATTGATCAGTAAACACTAAGTTATTTGCTGTATTTTGGTAAAGGTTAAGAAAAGGTAGACTGCTATTCAGTAAAGCTTAAGGAAAGGATAAATAGTATAAACAACAAGCTGTATATACATGTTTTATTCACACAAGGCATATATCTTGTAGGACTGAAGATAACTAGAGGTTTTATATTTTTTGTATAATTTTTTTGATTGAATTATTGGATTAATTTTTGAGTCCACCGATTAACCCCCCCTCTCAGTTATTCTAAAAATTGGTATCAGAGCTTGTGTGCTTAGAAAGGGAGTTTAAAGACTCAAGATAAATATCACAAGATGAGAAAAAGGGATGTGCCTAAGTTGAACAAGGAAAAATTTGCATCACGACAAAGAAGAATAAGACTCCACCTATCAGGCATTGGAAATGATGTCACACAGTACTTGGATACTAAATTTGTAGTACCTATTGGACCTATGGCAATTGATCAATTGAGAGAAAAGCATGAACACAATTCTATGATGATAGAAATTTCTTCCTCACTCTATGATGCTGAATTTGAAGATGTCAAATCATGCACCAATGCAAAGAAAATGTGGGACAAACTCAAGCTAGTACATGGAGGAGATAAGAATGCGCTGAGAGCTAAGGCAAAAATCCTAAGAGGAAAGTTTGATGACCTAAGAATGAAAGAAGGAGAAATCATCACTCAGTACAGCTACATAATCAAAGAAGTTGTCAATGTTATCCAAGGAGTAGGAGGTGTACTTGAAGAAGAAATAGTAGTAAGTAAAATTATCAGAACCTTACTACCTGTTTATGCTATTAGAGTATCTACTATACAAGAAATGAGAGAAGTAGCAAATAACAATGTTACTCTAGATAGTTTGATTGGTAGAATTATTTCATTTGAGATGAATAACTTTGACAATAGTGTCTTACCAACTATTGAGTCTGCATTCAAATCTTCTTTGAAAATAATTAAATCAAGTCATAAACACACTATGAGAAATGATAGTGATGACCAAAAATTTGATGAAATTGAAGCACTAATGGCTAGAAGATTGCAGAGAGGAAAAGGTAGATACAAAGGTAAATTACCATTGGTATGTTTTAATTGTAAAGAGATTGGACATTTTGTTGCTATATGTCCTAACAAAAGAAAAGATGATAAAAGCAATGATAGATCATATGAAAAGAAGTTTGATAGAGGTGATGACTGAGATTACCGAAGCAATCGACAATCTGACATAAGAGACAACCAAGACTACAAGGACAAAGGAAAGAAGGCTTATTACCTAGCTGAGAACAAAGCTGAGAATACTGACACCGAATCTGATGAAGACATTAAGGTGGTATTTTCTGCTATGAAGGATGATTCAAATGAAGAGGAAAGGTATCTTGAAATTGCACTCATATCTAAGGTTAGTAAAAATAATTTCTAGATTATTAATAGTGGCTGTACTACCCACATGACTGGAGATAAGGAAAATTTTGAAACTTTTGAATATGATAATGGTGGATCAGTAAGAATGGGTAATGACTCACCTTGTTCGGTTGACGGTAAAGGAAACATAATGTTGAATAATATGATTAGATGTGAAAATGCATACTAGGTAAAAGGACTTAACTATAATCTATTGAGTGTTTCACAGTTGAATAAAATAGGTCACCAAGTTGCATTTGAGAACAAAAAGGCAAATATATTTAATGAATTAGGAAGGTTGATCGGTACTGGTGAGCAGACAAAAAGTAACTTATTCTATCTTGATGATATTAAGACCCCTTGTTTAATAGCTAGAAACAAAAACATTTGGTTGTGGCATAAAAGGTTATGTCATGTGAATTTTGACAACATGGTTAGGATAAGCAATAAAAGGAAAGTAAGAGGCTTACCGAGCATGTCAAAACCCAACCATGTCATGTGCAAGAATTTTCAAAAAAGGTAAAATGACAAAGTCTAGTTTCAAGAGAAAAACCTACACATCTAATGCCATTCTAGAATTAGTCCATATGACCTATGTGGACCAATGAGAACAAAGAGCTATTATGGTGATAGACACTTCATTCTATTTTTTGATGATTACTCTAGAATGATGACTGTTATGTTCTTAAAAGAAAATTTAGAAGTATTTAAGATGTATAAATGGTATAAAGCTATAGTTGAAAAATAAAGTGGAAAGGAACTAAAATATCTAAGATCAGATAGAGGAGAATTTATTTATGATGAATTCACTAACTTTTGTAATGTGCATGGAATTAAAAGATAGGTTTCTGCACTGAGAACACCACATAAAAATGGGATTGCTAAAAGGATAAATAGATCCATTATCGATTGTGCCAAAACACTGATGATTGAGAAATGCATGACACAAAAATTGTGGAGAGAAGCTATCAGTATTGCTGTCTACACATTAAACAAAGTTCAATTGAAGAAAGACACCAATAAGACACCTTATGCGCTATGGTATGGATACACACCCAATGTAAGTTACTTTAGAATTTTTGGAAGTCAATATTATATTTTGAAAGATGATAGAAATGGAAAGCTTGACTTCAAAGGTGATGAAGGAATATTTCTAGGTTATTCTACCAAAAGCAAGGCTTATAAATGTCTAAATAAATCCTCTAACAAAATCATTGAAAGTGCAAATGTCAAAGTGGATGAATTTGATGAGAAAAATGATGAGGAAAGCAGAAAGGAACCAAAGGACTATAAAATATTTTTCTACAGTGAAGAACTTGACACTCTGCTTGAGCAACAATGTATCACTACTGAGCGACAAAAAATGCACCAGATCATCAGGCTGCAAACACTGAAAATCATGAAATTGCTCACAATGATGTACCGAGTGATGAAGAACAAAATGAAGGAAAAGATAATGATTAGAATGATGAATAAAGAGCTGAACCGGTACTTTCCAAGTATGTCAGAAGACACCATCCATAGAACCAAATCATAGGAGACAAAAAGGATGGAATGAGAACAAGAAGTAAGTCACTGAACACTAGATGTCTGATTTGTGATTTTGAGCCTAAATTTGTTAATTCTACAGTTGAGAATTAGGAATGGGTTAGTGCAATGAATTAAGAGATTGAGAATATTTAAAAGAACAGAACATGGACATTAGTACCTAGACCGGATGAAAAAATGTCATTGGTACCAAATGGATATTCAGAAACAAGCTGAATGATAATGGAGAAGTCACAAGGAACAAATCAAGATTAGTATGCAAAGGATATGCACAAGAAGAAGGTATTGACTATGGAGAAACCTTTGCACCCATTTCTAGACTAGAAGGATTCAAAATTGTACTTGCTTTTGTTGCTTAGAAAGGATTCAAAGTATACCAAATGGATGTAAAATCTGCATTCCTAAATGGAATACTAGATAGAGGTATACAATGAACAACCAAAAGAGTTTGTTGATCCTAACAAGAGAAACATGGTTTGTAGACTAGACAAAGCCTTGTATGGATTAAAACAAGCACCAAGAGAATGGTATGAAAGACTTCACTCATATCTCACAAGTATTGGATTTGTAAGAACAAGTGATAACAATAATCTATATTTAAAGGAAGATATTGATGATATCATATTTGGGGGTAATGATATATTATGCAAATCATTTTCTACTGAAATGGGCAAAGATTTTGAGATATCAATGTTTGGAGAGATCAAATTATTTCGTGGTCTAGGGATTCTTCAATAGGATGCAGGCATATACATCACACAATCCAAATACATCAAGGAAGTTCTGAAGATATTCAAGATGGAGGACTCCAAGCCAGTTGGAACACCTATGGAAACCAGATGCAAACTGACAAAGGAAGAAAAGTCAACTGAGGTAATTCAGACCCTATATAGATCTATGATTGGAAAAATAATGTATGTTGTACATACTAGACCAGATATAGCACACATAGTTGGAATAGTTGCAAGATTCTCTACTAATCCCAAGGAATCACACATGACTATTGTCAAAATAATTATGAGATATCTAAAGAATACCGAGGACTATGGTTTGTGGTATAGTAAAAAGGGAAAATTTGAGCTTCATGTCTATACAGATGCTGATTGGGATGGAAACATAGATGATAGAAAGAGCACAACATGAGGAGCATTCTTTATGGATGACATACTTGTCACATGGATAAGTAAGAAGAAAGGATGCATCTCTCAATCCACTGCAGAAGCAAAATATGTGGCTACTACTACAAATTGTTCTAACATTGCATGGATCAAGAAATTACTGGAAGGTATGAATATGAAAATTCTTGATCTAGTGATTATCTATTATGATAATACTAGTGCTATCAATATTTCAAAGAACCCTGTCATGCATGCTATGACAAAGCACATTGCTATTAAGTATCATTACTTAAGAGAACAAGTACAATAAAAAAGATGTGATACTGGAATATGTTCAATCAAAATAACAATTAGCATACATATTCATAAAGCCATTGCCAACAGATACATTTGAGTACCTAAGGAAGAGACTAGGGGTCTGACCCTTGTCTATTGGTCACTAAGCTGAATCAGAGGCTGCATCATCCTACACATTATCAGAAGATCATTCATGTTGATGCAAGCAAAGAGATGGACTACAATGATACATCACTACAAGAAAGGTACTTATCTGAACCGAACACTAGAGAAATTGTTGGCTACTATAGAGTTATATTGCTGATGGAGAGGAAATTCAAGGAATATATTAGAGAAAGATATATTTTTGTTTGGCATTCCTGTCAAAGGGAGAGAGAGATCCAATTATGAAATATATATCATGATCATCCAAAGGAAGAGCATAGGGAGAGAAAAGAAATAAATATCCATCAAGGAGAGGAAAAGTCAAAGGGAGAGAAAACATCAGAGAAAGATTCAAAGAAACATCCTTCTAAGGGAGAGAATTGGAAAAGTCAACACTGCATATCTATCCAAAAAAGGGAGAATAGATTCTAAAACAAAGGGAGAGACAAAATTAGAATTTTCTACATCTATCCAGTGGAGGGAATGGGGAATGAAGAAAGTAGTCTGAAAGAATCAAATCTAAGCTAGAAGAGCTTACCGTGAGTCAAACATTTGTATTGGTTATAGAAAAATAAGTTTGGGAGAGTTTGATGAACTACAATTGATATATTTCATATTGTATTAGTAATATGTTTCCATCAATGCCAAAGGGAGAGATTGATAAACCATAACTGATTGAATGTTTGAAGGTGACAAAGTTGATGATCACCGAGATACATAAAGTAAATGCAAGACATTAAATTAGTTAATATATTGTATTGTCATTGATGTCAACTTGATTTGGTATGATTTCTCATACACATATTGTCACAACACTTAAAGATATGAAGAGACAAAATTTTTGTTGTCGGTAATCATGTACACCGAGTGATAGTAAACCCTGATAGATAGTGAACCCTGAGCACAAAAGTTCACAGTGTTACCCGAGAAAGCGATACCCGAGCAGGGATTACCGAGATAACTGAAGTTATCACATAAAAAGATTGAAGTTGATACCCGAGCTCTCTGCAGTAGTCACCAAGCACAAATGAAGTGTTGATCGATGGGAAATGAAGTTAGGAAACAAAAAAACAACTTAGCTGGAAGGAGATAAAGATAGAGTTAACTGATTGTTTACTTTTCTTTCATCGATTAGTTAAAATCTAAAGATAAGAAGGAGATTTAAAGTATGTTTTATTCCAGAAAACAAGGAGAGATTTGTGGATTAAATTTAAAGAAAGCATGGCAAGCTTTATGGATCAAGAAGTGATCAATGAAGAAAACAAGAAGAACAAGAAATATTGAAATCATGTCTATATAAAGAGACAAGTAATTCATTATGAAAAAAGGAATGCTGAGGAGAAATATGGTGAAGATAGAAGTCTTCATCCAGATCTGATCATACAAGATGAAGAACATAGCCAAAGAATTCTGTAGACATCGAGCAACAAAGAAGCAATAACATTCACCAAGCAAAAATAAGTGGAGCAAAGGAGTTGAAGAGAATATTGATCAGAAGAGGTATTATGATCTTAAAATAGATCTGAACATCTGCAAGATTAAGTTGTATTTATGAATAAAACATCTACTATTTCAGTTTAACCATTGATTTAGAAAATCTCTTAACAAAGTAGGATTTAACCATCCTTTATATATTAAGATACATCCCAAGGAGTATCAAAAGGTTTTCATGTTGACAACATAGTGAATGCTAGGTCAAGTGATAAAATATTAGTTTTAAATACTCTAACAAGGTCGCACTTAACAGTGTGTTTGTAACCTTTAACAGGGTTGGCTCTTCACCGAGCTCACTTCAGAAGACTGAAAATTTTGGGTTACCGGTCCCAAGTGGTTTTTCCCTTAACAGGGTTTCCACGTTAAAAATCCATGTGTCAAATGTGTACATGGTTCATTTCTTTGATGTATTTCTTTACACATTACTAAAATGGGATTGATCAATAAACACTAAGTTATTTGCTATATTTCGGTAAAGGTTAAGAAAAGATAGACTGCTATTCTATAAAGCTATTCGGTAATTCTTAAGGAAATGATAAATAGTATAAAAACCGAGCAATATATACATGTTAGATTCACACAAGACATACATCTTGCAGGACTGAAGATAACTAGAGGTTTTATATTTGTGGTATAAAGTTTTGGATTGAATCATTGGATTAATTTTTGAGGCCACTTATTCACCTCCCTCTCAGTTATTCTAACAAACACACCTAAAGAAGGAAAAAGTAGGAAACTTTATACAGATATATTCATTGCTGAGAAGAGTCATATTACCTCTGCACCTCTTCTCCTGATTTGAAGAAACAAACTAGGCTTGATGGCCCTAAGCCATCACCAAATTTATGTTGTAGCTTTCCTCTATCAAACACAAAACTTTCTTCTCTCTGCACTTGAAGCAAGCTAAAACAATTTATTTCATCTGTCTGATCAAACTTATTACCACTTTCCATTAGGTCAAGACAAAAAATATCAGCATAGTCCATATTAGAGCTAAAATGGAAATCATACATATATTGAAAATAATGTGGCATAAACATGTTGCATTCACCAATTAGAAGGAATTGAGAATCAATGCAACAATCAACATTATCCAATTCACTGCCACATCTGGGACCATCACCATCCAGCTAAAAAAAACACTTTTGTTCTGCCAAGTTGCTGAAATCATCATTGTTGGATATATTTTCTGCAAGAGGAGACATATCAATGTTTGAACAACAACTATGTTCAAAACCATCATCTTGATAAAGATTCATGCCGTGATCTCTATTGTCCTCTTCAGCAGAGAGACCATCTTGCATCATAACACTAGTTTGCATATCAATATAAGAATTCTCTACAGAACTCTCCTATAATTTATCAGCATCATACAAACACAAAACCTATTGGTCGATGGGAGGGAAAACATCAATACAATCATTATAAACATATGTAACTTGAAAAACTAAAGGAGCATCTTTTAATGCTTTAATGAAATATTTAGAATATGAAAAAGATTCAAAATCTACAAAACTATCCCAATTAGTACTCAACATTGTATCAGGAATATCCTCACACCTTGAATCTGAGGAAATACTCGTGCATTCACCATGTGATAGATCAAAACCCAACTTGTTGTAGCCAAGTAATGTAGAAGCATAAAGAGAATAAAAAATACACATGTCAAAATCAGAACCTACTGACTCATACTCTCTGTCAAACTCAATGTGTTTTGGGTGGGAGAATTCAAAGCTGTCCCTCCCTGGATATCTGAGATACTCATAAGTCACGAGCTCTAAAATGTTTTCACTGTGAAGTGAACCAATTTCATCATCTTCACCCTTTTTTGATAAGCAATTACCATCAACATTTTCACTTATCCAATCATTTTCTTCTTGCTGACTGCACATATCCTCTACCTCATATTGAGAAAGAGCATCACTCTCTTAATCACCATGGTGTATACAAGAATCACTGACACTAGGCTCATGGAAAGTTGAATCCATACCAACACATACATCTTCATATTCATCATATATGGCAGCATCAAGTTTCTCACAATCATATGTAATTTCAACTTGCATATTATTTGCCTCAAAATAGGAGAAGAAAACTCATCATATGTTTCACATTTCATTCCCTCACTAATATCATCTTTATCAAAACATATATCTGCCGGGCATGAAACTCTATATCAAATTTAGGTGCATACCTTTGAAAATCAGCATCTAATAGTTGTGAAATTTGCTCACTGCTTAGTGGGCATTATACTTCATAATAAATTTCTTTGGCCTCTTTCTCAGTGCTGCAAACTTCTTCCTCATTAGAAACAAGAATAAAGATTTCTTGAATTGTATCATTTTGTGCAAAGGAATCACTACAACAACTTACATCCGCATCATCGTCATGCTCTTTCTATTCACACAAAACTTCATCAAACTGAAACAAGGAATCTGCATTGTTATGCTAAAAAAAAAGAAAAGTCTACAAGCTTAATGGAGTTATTTAAAACTACACATTCACCTTCATCATCTTTCTATTCATAGGCTTCATTATCAGCATCATAATCAACATTACTAGAACAAGTAGACTCAACATCATCTACATAACTAGATTCATATTCAACATCCTCACCATTTTCAGATTCTACTTTCTCAATCAAATCTATCCACTCTATGGTATGTTCAATTGATTTTTCTCTAAGGAATGCAGACCAACTGATTGATTTAGGCATACTAAGATCTAGAAACATTTCAACATATGTAGATGTAGACACCTAAATCTGATTAACCTAATTCAATGATATTTAGTGCCTTCTAAGACATATTAGCTAAGTAATTAAGCATTACCTAATTGACCTATGTCATCCCCTAGCCCTAATTAATCCAATTAATTGGCTATAGTCCTGCTTAATTATCAAAAGAAACCAATAGCTTAATAATTAATTAAAACCCTATTCCCCTATTATCGAATTAATATGTTATTTATGTAATTCAATTCATTAATATTCCCTTTAACCCCTAACCTAACCTATCTCAACCACCTAACCTTGAGTTCTAACTCAACCCAACCTCTTAACACGTGCTAACCTAACCAATCCCAACCACCTAACCCTGAGTTCTAACTCAACCCAACCTCTTCACCCTTGCTAATCCTATCTTAAACCCTAACCCTAATCCTAAACTCTCCCTAATGATGTCACATTCCTAATCTTTAGATTAGGAATTCAATCCCTTCCCCAAAGTCAACTTTCTCAATCCATCCTCATCCAAGTGCATTTAATTGTCTTACATCCTCATTAATGCCTCTTACACTCCTCATTAAGGCCTTACACCCTCATTAATAACCTTATCTTCTAGAGTCTTCCTGGCTCTCTTCCCTAAATGGTCACATTCCTCCCTCTTTTCAACCCAATCATATTTTTCCACTTGTCACAATATGATGCACTTGAAGAAGGACAATCCATGTGCTCTCTTCTAGGTGCATCTGGGCCTCTCCTTAGGATTGCATCATGACCCTTGATTACTCACCCATTTTCTATAAAAGAAACCTCATTACTTCATAATTTCATACACCTTCCATGTAGGGTTATAATGTTATTTTGAGAACAAATCATAAATCCATCTTTCAGAGAAGAGTTATAATTCCAGTTTTAGATCACAGCTTGAAGCTTGAAGCACATCCATGAGCACACATTCACAAAAAATGGACAAATCCAATGAACAAAATGGAGTTTGAATGAGCTTGTAGGAGGTTTTCACTTTCTTCATTTAGCTTATTTCAAGTTTTCATTTTATGTCTTAGCATGTATGTAGCTTAGATTATTAGTCGTTGAGTGTTTTGATTCGTTATTATGCTCCTTTACACCTAATTTTCATAGCTCACAGTAGATTCTTGAAAATCAACACCCATTGGAAGCTCATTATAAGCTTCATGAAACTTCTCATAAAACAAAAGTGTTGATTCTTCTTTTCTCTCTCCTATTTAACATCTTATTATCAACATGCATTTCTGTTGGATTCTTTGATTTATAAATGAAATATCCTTTTCTCTATTAATATTTTCAAAATCTTTCTCATAAAATTCAGATCTAGAAAACACATTTTGATCCATGAAGGATGAAATTTTGATTTTAACCACTTATTTAATCAACACATCATATTCTGTCACAAGAATTTCTATCTGACTTTAAGAAACCATTAACTTCATGAAACCACAACATACTTCTGATTTTGAAAAATGAAACTTCAACTAAGAAGCATGACACACTTCAAAACTATTTTTCCCCTTTTCTTAGTGACTTGGTCACCTATTAAGGAAATTTTTCTTTCTTGTAAAAATAGAGGATTACCTAGACAAAAATTTGCAGCTGCTGTTCTTTCTTCTTCATTACTGGATACATGAAAGATCTAGAGCCTTTCTTGCAGCTCCATCAGATTCTTTTATCATAGAGTCTCCACCTCCTTGCAAAGGAAAATTTTCAAACAACAAGAGCTATTTGCAAATCACATTTAATTATGGGTTCATTCCAACCAAAAAAGTCACACAATCTTCTTTCAATTTGCTGCAAATATAAACACTTTCCAGGTTGTTCTCTCTCAGAGATCTGAAACAAATTTCAGATTATTATTCTTGACTCTCTTTCTTAAAATCAAATTCTGATATTGATTCAGCCAAGCAAGGAAACATACATCTTAAACTTCAAATAACAACTACTATCAATAATTTTTTTACATTGGCACAAAACAACCAGGATTCTCCAAGTTCAAACAAAGTTGCCACCGACAAAAAGTATTGGATTTAAATTTCACAAAATGGTCCAGAAATGAAGCAAAAAAAAATAATTCTTATGAACTTTAACACACTATTTCTAAAATGCATTTCTTCCCCAATGGAGTCGCCAATTTATTGGAGCATTTTCTTGCAGAATCCTATATAGCAGCAATGCTTGACTCTTACAAAACCCAAATTCTGATTAAGTCAAGAAACAGGTCCAGTTAACAAGGATTAAATCCTCCTTCACTTTGAGCTCCATAGGCTCAGGTGGGTTTACCTAAATTGATTTACTACTCATTAGTAAATCATGCAGTGGATTGAATTTTCACAATGATATACTCCTACCTTTTACTGCAAAAGTTGATAACAAGTCCTACAAATGCTAACAATCAGCTTTATGCAGAGCTTCACAAGCCAAACTATGAACTTGATGCGAGCAAATAAGAATTATTATCCTTCTTCTTTTTGAGTTCCAAACTCAGGCAAGGCTGACCTATTTACCGCCCTAAAGATGTAGTAGTTTTCAAAAGGCAGTCTTAATACAACATAAAAATGAAAATGATAATAGCTTGCATATAAATTTGATGGGAACCACAAAAATTAATACATAAGACTAGTGCCTTATCCAATGGGCATGGATTCATTCACTATGTTAAGACCTTCAATATCAAAGACACATCAAATTTAAATCCTATACTAAATACTGAATTAGACTATGCCTTACATAATCTATTCACACTTCCTAGAAGCAAAGATACTTATCAAATCTGTTTCAATATCCTACTCACTGAAAATATCTTAAGAATCTAATTCTCTCCTTGAAAGATACCTTAAAACAGTTAGACACTGCCTTACAAAGTGATGGACTGAAATTTCCTTAACAACCAATCCAAATGAGTACAAAAACTGGAAACAAAGACAACTATTCATTTAAATCCTTCAAATCATAGGAAGTACAAACCTATATTGATATCAAAACATCAAGTACATATGAAATCAGAGGCAAAGAGACCACTGATAAACTTGATAAAAAATATGCAGAACTAGCTTTTGTGGCATAAAATTCCCATGCTTACAAAATGATCCTGGAAGTCCTTTTATAGAAACAAGGACTGCCAAAAGCTTCGGATCCATTTTAGGGTTAGAGATAAAACTACTAAAGTAATTCATGATAGAGAATATTAAATTCATTTCAAACATCAAGTGGGTCTTTCATCCATTCTGGTAAAACATTACATGCTTCCTGTTTATAAAAATCTAATCTAGTCGCCAACTTATTGGGAAACTAAAGAACCATACCCAACAAAAGGAATCAAATATGGAATGTCTTGTTTGCATTAATTATCTTAGGAAACTTAACCCTTCATATTTGCCGGAAGTCAACTACCTTTCTGGGAAATCTTAGATTGTTGAAAATCTGATCCAATCTACAATATAAAACTCTAAAATAGGTCCTCATTCCCTGTGAAGAATGAAATATGATAAGCCCAAGGTTTAAATACTACTTTACAAGCTAACATAAACCCCAAGGAGATAATCTCCTCTTAAATGCATTTGGACACACCAATCTCTCCTCCATAGTGTATCCAACATCTGTAAAAAACACGACATAGAAGATCAAATCGACCAATTTAATGTTCTACAACAAGAAGACGTGAAACACCGCTTGAAAAACTTGAGAAAGGCATTTGAAATTTTGAAAGTCAGTTAAAACGGTCACCAACAGTGTGGAAATCAGCATCAATGGTCCAGATTCAAACTTTCTTGTACTTTAAAATAGAGTCGTAGATTGTTTTCAGGTTACCCAGGCTTCCAGATCTGATCTTGGACAGATGGCACGCAGGCGCAATGCCTTGATGATTATATCATGATCACCTTTTCTTTGAGGCTTTTCCTATCACACAATCTTATCTAACTTATCTGCCCTTTATCTCTTCCTTATTCTGTCCCCACAATCATAGGAGGACACGTGTCAATCAGGTGTAATGCCTTAATGGATTGATCTTGCACATCTCCGCTTCAAGGATTTATGCCCACCGTTGGATCTTCTTTAATTTAACTGTCCTTTATCTTACTTACCCTGACTTCATCCATACCCTCCAGAGACACATGGCCTTCAAGCATAATGTCTTGATGAATAGATTGACTGCATCTTGTGATTAAGGAATCACACCAACTGTTGGATGAACTTTAAGTTGTATTGTTTTTACTTCATTCTTCATGGCTGAATAGGGCCCACCATAGGCACATGGTAGAAAGGCATAATTCCTTGATGATTAGATCTTTCACATATTTTCATTAAGGCTTCACGCCAACCATAGGATCCTTTCTGACTTGACCACTTGATAACCAACCATAAGCGGGCCAAAAACCTGATAGGTATCCACATGTTGACTAGGCACAATGCCTTGATCATTAAAGATCTACATCTTTGTCTTTAAGTCTTTACGCCATCCACATGATCAAACTAAACTTTCTCACTCTTTAATTTATCTTTAACTTCGGCCTTTAACATGCCTTTAACTAGAATTAAACTCTGGTAAGTCGAAAACCCTTTATCTCCAAGTCACCAGATGATTTCACTAACCCTAGTTATATCATGAGGTCATGCATACACCACACAATCAAGATCAAATCAATGACCAATGCCAAATCTTAGAATGAAAAGGAATCTTTTTCCTTTTTCTAGCGATTATGCACAACCACTCGATTAGAAAAAGATCTACGATGCATGTGCAATTTCGAGAAGAATAGAGCATATTTGATCTCATTGCAAGATTTAGTGGTAAACACAAGGCTAATAAGCACATGACGTAAAAGAATTTTAAGTGGCTTGAAAAGGTAACTGCAAATTATAATAGACCATGAAGGGTTTAAGATTTTTTTTCAACCAACGACTATAAATTTGAGAATAGGGATAAAGGAAATGACAAGAAATAGTAGGGTTTTGACCATTTAAAGCAGAGCTTTCACACAAAGACTTAGGGTTTTTAACCAAAGACCATTGGAGCCATGAGCCAGGCATGAAAACTGAGAAAATTAACAGGGGAAAAAGCCTTTTTTGTAACCCTAACCAGGCCCAAAACAAAATACATTTACAAATGGACAAAATATGACCAACAAACCTTAGATATAAGGTGTACATACGTCCCTCTACACAACTCCATTCTTGTATATAATAAAACACTGTACAATGTTCGTACACAACTGTCAATCTTTTATGTACCTGTAATAACCAGTCTTTCTAAAACTTCTAATGCATCCAACTGAAACATATGTTAACATAAATGACAAAAAATGAATGTCAACACCTCAAACAAAAAATTTTTCAACAAATACTTTGGATAAGGTTGAAGATACTTCACCTTATATTCCTCTCAACTACTCCTTTCCTTATGATCAAACCTTAGTAAGTTATGATAATGTGTCTCCTCAAGTGTGCTTTATTCATAGAGATGTTCCTACCCTTGACGATTCTCTTATTTGGGATGAGCTCTTTTATAAATACATTAATTATTCTCTCCCTTATGAAAATACTTTAGAAGATTCTAGAGATGAACGAATTACATGTGATGTTGATCCTTTTCCTAAGATGAATCTCCTTTATGAGAATATTCTTTCCCAAGAAGAGGATATTATCAACACCTTTCTTGGTGTCATCACCTTACCTTCATTAACTAACATTCTTCCTGAAGATGAGGTTCCATAATCTACCCATAAGAATACCTTGGAAGTTGAGGATAAGATCATTCTTCCTTCCTCTAATGCTTTCCCTTCTCATGATGAACCCATGAACAACCAAGATATTGATCTAGTCAATGTTGATATAGTTAACATTCAAAAACCAAAGGGAGTACAAGCTCCTAAAAATTTCAAAAAAACTATGATTATAGTTAAAGGATTAATCAATCATGTTCATTTCAAACTCCAAATAAGACGATCATAACTGTCAAAGGAAAACCTAGAAGTCCTTTGGAGTCCTTTAATGAATATCATGCAGTGGCTCATACTTATTGTAAAAGGAATAATCCTCAACCTAATCTGATTATTCCCATGTCTCTTCCACCTTACCAACCTATGATTCCTCTAGCACCTCGTTTATCCTCTAATATTAGACATGATTATGATTTGGTAGCCCAATTACGCACCACCCCTGCCAAGATTTCACTTTGGGAGCTCCTTCAAACTTTCCCTGCATATCATGAAGAATTACAAAAATCTCTAGCGACTCTCCCACTTCACCTCCTTCAAATGAAAATATCAATTCCTTCTTGGAATGTATGCCTACTTCTCCTATTCTAGCTGAAATTGTCTTCACCCAAGATGATTTTCCATGTAAAGAAGTCCAAGATCAACATGATGCTCTTATGGTTACCATTAAAATTGGTGATATGATTATATGTAGGACCCTGATTGGTAATGGAACTAGATTAAATGTTTGTAGTCTTGACATGTTACATAAAATCAATGCAAAACCTTCCACCATCAGCCTGATTCTATCCATATCTGTGGCTTTGACAATATTGCTAAGAAAATGCTTGGTATAATCACATTACCTATCATAGTAGGTCCAATTACATTATTCAAAACTATTCATGTCATGCCTAGACCTCATAATTATAATATTCTCTTGGGAAAACCTTGGTTACATGTTATGCATGCTATCCCTTCTACTCTTCATCGCCAATTTATGTTTCTTTACAACAACTCAATGTATACTCTCCTAGCAGATGATAGCCATAATAGTTTTTTGAACACTCAACCACAAACTGAGCCTACTTCTCCAAAAAATAAACAACCTCCTCAGCCTAAGGATGATCCTATTCCTGCTATCATATTAGAACACGATTGGGGTTCCATAGACTTTAAACCAACCTTTATTGGGGAGTATAAAGTTAATAATTGGCAATCTAGACAATCAAAACCTAAAAGATCACAAATTGAACAACAATATATTAAAAACACTCCCCTATCTGAGGAATTAAGTAACAATTTTGTTGCTTCTTCTAGAGAATCCTTAGAATCTACTAAACCTAATTTTTATGACATCGTGACTCAGAGCGCTCCATTAACACCTTCTGATATGGCTTCTCATTATGGTATGGGTTATCATTATTAGAAAAAAAAGGATTCACTGGAGATGGATGTGGAAAACATGAACAAGGCATTCACATTCCCTTAGATAATGAGGGACAGTAACATTATTTTGGATTGGGATTTAAACCTTATAAGCATCCAAAAAAGGTTATTCTCAATGTTAACACTATCACAAATCATAATTCCCAACATGGTTCAGGAGGTGAGCAACAAAGTTTTGAGTTTCCTTCTTTTTCCTCTCCTTCATCACCTAACACTTATCCCATACCTACCCTTAATCAAGAAACACTTTTTCCTAACCTTCTTTGTGCTAAGGTGATTACTAGGTCCAAACAAAAAAATAAGCGTAATCAACATATTATCAATATTCCTTTCTGCATGTATTACCGCTATCATGATCACTCTGCTGATGAATGTCAAGATTTACATTACAAAATTCAGCAACTTATTGATAACGATGCTATTCACATTTTATATTACAATGAGTTCTTTTTAAATCCAAATTTCTTTAAATAACATTAAATTCCCTATTATATTTCTCTACACTATTTAACATTGTTAGCCTATTCCTTGGGGCTCATTGTCAAACATGATGTGATCATACTTTACGAGTAACATAATAGGTCCTCCTTATCCTTGTCTCTATACTTGGGGGAAAGGGGAAATTATATCAATCTCTCTCATCCTCTTCAAGGATCCACTTTTCCTTTAGTTAAAGTTGTATTTATCTATCACATGACATTTAATCTTACAAAGACATATTGCTTTCCATTATGGATATCCATCCTTGATCATAACCTATATCAATGTTTTCTATTGGGTTTCCTTGATAGAAAAATCCCTTATCTTGGACACTAAACAATGTGTCATCCTTCACACAGATCTCTTTTACATTTCTTGCATGGTATCTCTTACATTCATCCCTTCCATAACCTCATAGGAGTTGTGACCTCTTTGGTTTGGACTGGGTGTTGCTTGCGGATATTGTCTTTGTGTTAAGACTACTTTATCCTCGTTCTTCATTTCCTTAAGATGAAAAAATAGTACTTATTTTTCAATATTAAGGGGGGGAATACATAGCCTCCTTATTCCATATATCTTATTCATAATAGATAGAGTACACTAGCATAACGCAATTTGCTAGGGCTAGTTACTCTCCTTTTCACAATCTTAGGATTTATTGACTAGCAT
The DNA here is from genome assembly GCA_018584345.1 of Thuja plicata. Classification (NCBI taxonomy): domain Eukaryota; kingdom Viridiplantae; phylum Streptophyta; class Pinopsida; order Cupressales; family Cupressaceae; genus Thuja; species Thuja plicata. Next base: position 543,253 of record MU223961.1, on the reverse strand, counting down.
AATACAATTTTCTAGACCATTTGACCTATTCTTTTTTATGGGTTGACTAGTGGAACACAATTTTCTAGAACATTCGACTCTTGGTCCTTTGAATGACCACACACATATAGATTCTGGTGGAAGACAAAGCTTTTCCACATGTCTGATTTGCCCTTTTTGAACCTTGTGGAAGACAATGCTTTTCCACATGCCCTATTTGATCTTTTGATCCTTGTGGAAGACAATTATTTTCCTCATGCATTATCTCCTAAGCCGCCCCTAAGCACAAATAATATCGAAGCAACCTGCACACAAATCTTTGAAGGTGGAATTGAGTAGCATTCCATGGTTTTCTAGACAATCAATTTTCCTTCCCTCTCTTAGTCTCTCGATAAGTGGTACTAGCATTACATAACTTGCTAGCCTTCCCTTATCTCTCTTTTTTCCTTCATTATCTCATAGCTATGCTAGTATGTTAGATTGTTGAGTCCTATCTTATCTTTGATGTGTGCTCTTTCTCTTTTCAGGTGACCACTCATGCTCTTGCAATAGCTTTGTGAGAATGATAATAGTGGTTCAGATGTATTCTCAAGCAAGGTCTCTTCGACTAGTTGACTTGGAATCTTAGTAAGCTCTAGGCGTTGGTTGTTTTATGTAACCTTTCATATGGATGTGTGAGTTAAGATCATTGGTTTGTGGGCTAGTATCCTTAAACCTAGTGATGTCTTATCTCCTTGCAGTTTGTCCATGATCTTCATCTTCCTCTCTATTTCTTCTACTTTACTGTGAGCATGAGGTGAACCCATATTCCCGCTAAAGTGGGGGCTAAACGTATCATCCTAAAATTTAAGCACCCTTATTAGGTGCTCATTTTTAGCCCCATTTTAGTGTATATGGGTTCTCACATTGATTTCATGTTCTCCTAGGTTCTTTTATTTAAATTATATTAAAATTAAAATTAATTTAATTCAAATTGTTCAAAGCTCGAGGTTATCTCTTATTTCTAAGTGTGCTCCTCCAATTAAATAATTCATTCCATCCCATTATATCTATGTTAATTCAAATTAATATTATGGGTCCTCCTTTGTTAATTAATTAATATTTTATCCTATCTTAATTTATTCTCCCAAGAAGTCTTACTTTGGCCAATTATTTTGTTCCTTTACTTTGAGATGGGCCTCACCCCATTTCAAAGTTCAAGGAATCTATCCTGTCAGCCTAGAGGTAATTTCACTTTGAGATCTCTATATAAGGCCTCTCTTCTCCCATTCATTCAATAACACAACATATACAAGCATATAGATCCATCATTATGCATTCAAGAAAGAAAGAAATCAAGCCAATTCTCAAGATCTTGAAGGCATCTTTCCTTCTCATCAAGCATTGTGGAAAACTACAACATTCATTATTCAAGGTCTTGGATTCATGATTTCCTACTAGGTTTTTGTGGATTTTAATCTATTGCATCAACACTTGTGATCATCTCCAAAGAGGCATTGCATTATCAAAACATGAGGTAATCATATTTCAAATCTTATTTCCATCCTTCCTTATGTAATTACAATTTCAATCAAGGTTAATTCCTAAACTGGGGTGTTTTCCCCCCTCTCTCTCTCTCTCTCTCTCTCTCTCTCTCTCTCTCTCTCTCTCTCTC
>MU223961.1:522814-533531 GCA_018584345.1 Thuja plicata | reverse complement strand
ACTGTTAAGTGTGCACTCTGTTAAGAGATTTGTAAAGAACGGTTAAGTCCACCTTCTACAAAAGGATTTTAGATGTGATGCACTTGTTAGAATGCAACTACATAAGTCTTTGATCTGATGATGTATGGAATCTCCAATTGCTGATAACACATCCAATAAAGCTTCCTATGTATGAGTAATCATCTTTCCATGATTGAAAAATACCTTTGTCTTCTCATCGGTAGCCTGTGTGTGTTCTTGATAACTGGTGTGATCTATTTCTGAAATTTGCATGAATTCTGCCTTTTGCTCCTTAGATGCTCTTCGTGGCTATCAACAATAATGAATTCATAATTCACAATTGATTGAACATCTATTTATACTAGATTTTAGCTCAATTCTTGATTCACGCTTTCACAAGTTAACTCTAGATCCAAGGTTTACAACTTGACTTTGATCTTTAGTTAGATATGTTTTAGATCCGTTAGGATGCTGTAAAACATTTACATTATGCTTGCTTGACCCTCAAGTTATGAGTTAAAACAAATTAAAACTCTATAAATAGAATTACAATGCTTTATTTGACGTGTAAAACTCAGATCCACTATTTGCGGGTTCTCTAACTGATTGTCGGTTCTGATGGTCGGTCTACTCTGTCAATCTGTCAGGTTTTCTTTGTCGTCGGTGTTCCGTTATTGAACTGTTCGTTGGGTATGCCTTTTCTGTGCTCTGTCGATTTTGTTCTCAAAATTGTGTCATCGGTGATGATCTTGTTGACTTCGTTGGTGTTAACACTTGTCAGTGTTCGTCGGTCAATTCCATACGTAGCATTTCTCATGAATTTTTGTTCTGTCGGGTATGCTCGCTGTCTGCCGGTTATGCTTGTAGTCCGCCGGTTATGCTTGTATCGATGATATCTGTCAATGTTTTTCACTAAGTGTACTAATGGCAAAATTAATGTCATCATCTCTCTCTCTCTCTCTCTCTCTCTCTCTCTCTCTCTCTCTCTCTCTCTCTGTTTAGGAACATTCTTAAAATAAATTGAAAGCGTAAATGATAGATTGTACAACTTAAATTAACATAAAGGTTAACATTTCTCTTAATTTTGAAACACTTTTGAAACAATTTGAAAAGATAAGTTGATAGATTGTACAACCCATTCATGCTATCCTCAATGTCAATCCATTTGTCCTCTCTTTATTCCTTCTTGTCCATTTTGAAAATATAACTTAATACATGATAAGATTGGAATCAAATTAAAAACAAATTTGTATATATGTTTTATATTAAAAAATACCATATTTAAATCTATAAGAATAAAACTATGCACTCTTTAAAAATCTCAACTTGGCATCAAATTCATATACCACATTATTGTCTATTGACACATATATAACTACTATGAAAAATAACTTCTTATAAAAGAAGGAATGAAAGGTATCAATCTTGTTTTAGAGGTAAGTGAGCTTAACAAAGTTAGAATGAGATAATCTCTTCAAACACAAGAACAAATTAATATACGTGTTCATATAAACAAAATTGTTCATTCAGAAGAAAAAAAAAAAAAGGAATTTGATCTCAATATCTTTTAGTAATCGTAAACCTTGTTATCTATAATCTTTATATCCAACATGAATGACCTAATAGTTGAACACAAAATACTATTTAGTGTTAAAAAACACCATATTCCTATTTAAAAGATAATTAATCTTTAACATTAAATTATCATCATTTTTTTTGCCAATCTTTTACATTGCATGATAAAATACAAAGCATTTATTGTGCTCATTTTTCTATTTGTCATAGGAAACACATATAATATGAAGTACTCCAATGCATGTGCATTGCCAACTCAATAGTTGTACACATAAAACAATTATTTGTCCATAAAAGAACAATATGAGTTCACATCAACACTTTATTAGATAAAGGACATACTTCTACTAGATAGTTATGATATATGGTATACAACATAAATAATATTTAATACACTTGTTACTGAATATATTTATTATTTTTTTGATGTCATTCATAAATCCCCATGTGTTCATGTAAGAAATCATCTTGACCAATATTTGATCATTTATTGTTTCACATGTGAAATAATTATTAGCAACATGTAGTATAAATATATTGCTCATAACCACAAGTACCATATTAATCATCAAACCACACCCAACTACTAATCCCTCCCCTAATTACAGTGATAGATGTTCTACAATAGCAAAAAAGTGTGCTAGTTATAATCTGACGGATACCCTAATAGCAATCTAAGGTGCAATTGAATCCATTAAATAGTAGTGGGGCTGCCCCTAGCTTTTCATTTGAATGGATGTCATTAAAATCCAACCAAAAGGAAAAACCATAGTGCATGTAATGGGAAGCACACATTTGTGAATGCTTTCAGCCTTTCAGTCATTACTCATGGGGGGTACCATATTAACCATTGGACCAAACCTAAAAATTATCCTCTCCCCTAATCACGATCAATATGTGTTCTACAATAGAAGTTAGGTCTATAGAACTAATAAACAAATAGACAACATGGGCATGTTTCCATTTAGAACCTCCCTTAATTACACCGATAGGTGTTCTACACCAGTAATAAGGTCTATAAGAATAATAAGTAAAGAGAAAACATAAAGGTCTTTCATTTAGAGCATTTAATAAAATAAGAACTCCATTTGAATTTTTTTAATTACCTAAATAATAATATTGATGAACATTTTTTTACCTTAATAGCAATCTAAGATGCAATTGAATCCATTTCATAGAAGTGGGGCTGTCAGTGGCCTTTCATCATAATGGGTGTCATTAAAATCCAACCAAACAAGCAAAAAGCATAGTGCATGCATTGGGGAGTACACATTTGTGAATGGTTTTCAGCCTTTCAGTCATTATTCAGGCCGTTTATAGGAAATAGAGATAAGGAGTAAGCATTGTGTGTGTTTCAGACAATCTAACACAATCTCTGTGAGCACATGGCATTTTGAAAAACAATCAATAACCCACACAAAGCCATAGTACACTTGAAAATAATAATGTGTACAGTACAGCCAACCACTAAATGTGACTGTAGAAGGAAATAATAATGTGTACTGTACAACCACTAAATTTGTCCACACTGTATTGACGACTTCAATTGCATGGCATTCTGATACACTTTTTATGAGATTTTACTGATCTGTAAAAATCTAATACACCATAGTTTTGAATTGCAGCCATGAAGATTATTAGCGTTACCTATGCTGTATTGATTAGAACTTCCATTAACATTACAAACTCTGACGTGACAGTTTGAAAAATACACCACTGCCCCGGGGCTTTATGATCACATGGATGTGTTGGGTCCCTTATGACTAAATTAAAATAGTGTAATAAAAATTATAATAAGACAGTTAAATAGACTGTCAAAAGAATACAAATAGTTCAGAGTAACAGACAATGATTTTAAATTTTAAATATATTGTAGCAACAGTAATAAAAATTACAATAGGACAGTCAAATAGACTGTCAAAAGAATACAAACTGCTTAGAATAGTAGACAATGATTTTAAACATATTATAGTAATTGTATAAACTTGAAACGTCACAAATTTTTGTAATAGAATAGCAGACCCAAAAATACAATAGGCATATCCAAAATAATCAGATGCATGAGCAAATAGATTCGATGAGCATAAAACAGCATCCAAAATAATCAGATTTTTCATTCTTAGACTTGAAATTGTGTTAGATTTGTAGTTGTGGATTATTTTTGATAGATAATTTTTTTATTCACAAAGTCGTTTTAGCTATAGGATATGATAGACAGGTCTCAACATCATCCCTTATGATATCAGAGCCTTGCTCTCCGTACTTGACTTGATCCTTAGTGGGCTCATTAAAATCTTTCCAACTTCACCAGTAGACCAAGGGCCCATTGAAGTAGTTGTCGTTTTGACTTTTGAACTTTCAAAGTTTAATTATAAGTTCAATTTATTGTTACTGCCAAATTAAATATCAATACATTCAAATTGTGCACTAAGATGTTGTATTGAAGGATAAACCCCTATTCATTTTTAGGAATCCAATCTATAAGTCTAATATTTAACCATCCATCCATATGTTACTCAATTATCCATCCATTCACCCATTGTATAATAAGAGCATTAGGATATCAAATAGCATCGACATTTGTATCATAATCACATGATAGTCACATGGCTCTTTGACTTGTCTTGGAACTTTTTCAAATTGTTAAAATGATTCTAGGGGCTAGTCTAAGGTGAAACTCATATCATAACAAATTTGAAATGTATCTACAGATACTAATAGATAGTAGAGGCGGATGTTTTCATAAGTGAATGCACAAGTCTAATTATAAAAAATTGGTTACTTGAACATCTATATTAAATTCTTGTACCTAGTTTATCCATCTGCATCTTCTAATTGATACCTTTGTTTGTCTAAATATGTCCTACTACTATATTTTGAACATAAAATAACTATCTCTGCACCCACCAAATATGGTTTCAAGTTTTTCATAGCTTAGACCAGGGAAAAGGCTTGTTTTTCATTGATCATGTCATACTTCAACTCTGTCGCTTGGAGTGACTTACTAAAAAAGGCTATAGGTTGTCCATAACCATCTTCATTTTTTTGTAACATAACTACCACAATTGTGTGGAAGGAGGCAACATAATTTTTTTACAAGGGCTTGGTAAATTATGGGGATTTTAATACTATCAGTTCCTTGATTGCTCTTTTGATAGCTACAAAGGCTTCTATGACCTCAACTACCCAATCTAGATTTGATCCATTTTTTAGCATCTTAGATATTGGTTTTACTATCTTTGCAAAGTTAGATATGAATCTCCCAACAAAGTTAATCTATCCAAAGAAAGATTGGATTGATTTTACTATTTTGGGGATGGGGATTTTATCAATGGTTGCATTAACTCTCTTAGAGTCAATTCTTACTCCCTCTTTAGATATAATGTATCCTAATAGATTTCCCTCTGTAACAACAAAGTGACACTTCTTTGGGTTCAAGGAAATTTCATACTTCAACGCTTTGAGAAATATTTTTTCTAGATGATCCCAATGATCTTTTTCCCTTTTAGAATATGTAGTTAGGTCATCCTGGTATACCACCATAATAACATCTACCAATTCTACAAAATCTACATCCATATCCCTTTAAAATGTGTCATATATATTTGTGAGACCAAATGACATCGTGACATAAGCATATGTTCCCCAAGGTGTAGTAAAGGTTATTTTGTATTGGTCTGAATCCTTGAATTTGACTTGGTTATAACCAAAGAATCCATCCATCATGGATAATAGTTCACATCTAGTAACCTTTTGCAATAGAGTATCCATGTTTAGTAGTGGATAATTACCTTTGAGTGATGAGATATTTAAGTTCCTAAAGTCAACACAATGTTTGATATCTTCATTCTTCTTTCTTATTGGTACTAAATTTTAAACCCAAGTGGAATGCCTTATAGGTTTGATTATTCCTCTATTCCTTAGCTTCATTAGTTCCTCTTGTATTTTTGGTGCCAAGGTTGCATTTATAGGTCTTTTATTTCATCTGAAAGGTTTAGCATTTGGTTTAAGTGGGATCTCATGCTAGAATAAGTCCTCTCTGTAAGCTTTAACATCATCATAGGACCAAGAAAATACATGCCTATATTTCCTTAATAGTGCTATTAACATTTCTCTTACTTTAGGGGATAACTTCTTCCCTATATAGATGCTCTTAGGGCCATTTTTGTCCCCAAGTTGATCTCCTCTATATATTCATCTTTGACTTGTATTTATTTCATAACTTATTCCCTATATACACGCTCTTAGGGCCACATTTTCTAAAAAGTATGCCATTATATTTTTGATCTATGCACCAAATCTATTGAGAAGCCATCAAATAGTTCAATAGTATCTCATACTGCATTTTTGTACTATTTGAGTCTTTTATTCTTAGAATACTTTGATCTCACTTGTGAGATATCAAATTCAGAGTCTCTGATCACATTGAGCAACCTAATCCCATGCTTGAATACTAGGTTTAATCCTAGTAAGAGGGCTTCATATTCAACTACATTGTTTGTGCACTCAAATGAAAATAAAAAGGAATCCTTGAATGTATTTCCTATAGGTGAAATGAACATTACTCTAGCTCCATTCCATTCTTTGGTACAAGCTCCATCAAAAAACATTCGCCATACTTGATATTGGTCTTGTTGAGCATGCATATTGATCAATTCTATGTTTTTCAATTATATTTTTGTGAGTTAGACTAAGAAATTTTGTGAATCACTATCACAAAAGCACTTCATCTGGTTTAGATCTATATCTTCAATGATGTATGATGATTTAGGTTATCTATCAACTTTGACTTCCATTCCATTCACTAGTGTTGTCACATATAACAAGTCTAGCTGAATGTGACCTCCTACCAATCTGGCCCTTTGTTTAGAAAGTGACATCACATAGTTGGAAGAAATATCAAATATAATAATGTATATCTTATATGCAACCTTAGGACATGTAACAATTTTAATCTCCACATATTTCATGATTTCAACTGCTGGGATAGATATTTTATCCATAGCATAGAATTTAACATAAGTAGTGTCTACTATGGTGGCACCTATAAATTTTGAAGGAATTTGAGGTTGCCATATTTGAAATTCGCCAAGGCAGGCAGGTTGCACGAACCAAATTGCCTAAGGATTGCGTGTTCTCAATATTTAATCTCCAAGAAGAGATAAATGTTTTGTTCAAAGGTTAAATGGATTTTCAAGGAAATGTAATTGGCATATGCAATGCCAGTCCTCACCATCGTTGCAAGAAGGGCAAGAGTTTCTCACTTGGGTTTATTCCACATTTGATGTGTCATGGGTCAAATATTTGTTTTTATACATCCACACACACATAAGAAGTGCCAAAAAGGTAGGATCCTTTTGGCAGGAGTCTCGCGCGTAGTGGTGGAAAGTTTAGTAGTAGCTTGGAATATTTTGTGGGCCAGAGGTGACTGAGCAGTGATGTGGCAGATGAGGAAAAAAACTAGGATGCACCACATGGAATGAGTAAATAAGGTGGGTCGATGATTGGGCCTCCACGTGGCTTGATTCTATGAGCTCGTGAGGTAAGAAAGCAGTTAGCAGATAGACCAACAAGTTGGTGAGTGGGGGCTACTCTCTAGGTCCTGGCAGTTTGAGGTGATTGGCTGTTAGCGACCGCGAGCTGGAAAGTAATTGCTAGGGAGGTCGTGGTGGTTAGGGCTCATAATAAGAAATGTAAGAGAGTTGGAAAGTGGCGGTTAGTTTCCGTCCTGCGAGGGTTAGAGGAAATAAAAGAAAATGTTGGATAATTGGCGAGTAAGGGTTTTCTCCATCTTGCGAGAGTTAAAGGACTAAACATTATAAAGTTGAGAGCTCAAGACTAAATTGCTAATGGGTTGTCTCTAGGTCATGAGCTGTTATAGGGAATTTTCATTTGGGTTGCGAGCTAGCAAGATGTTTCCATCTGTCTTGGTTCGTTGTAGGCTAAGGACAGGTGGGGCTAGGTATTGACATGTTGTCTATGGCAATTTTTTATTGGTTGGTGCTTGGGCCCATTTGTAGGTGTGGAGGTCAATTTTAGTTTGATCACTGTGTGTCATGGGATTGTGTCGGTCATGGGTAAGGAGCAACAGTCAAGATTCAAATCAGTTTAAAAAAAATACAATTGGATTTTTTGCTTGTCGCCTAAGCGTGAAATAAATACTGGATAGATATATGGTTTTCAACTCATCAGAAAGGGATCTAATCGCCATGAATGGTGCAGGGTCAAGTTGCAGAAATGTAGATGGATCAGGTTGATTTTTGAGTCTATATTAATGTAGCTGAGACATGCTAATAGGATAAAATATTTTGGAAGGGTGCAGGATCAGATAGAAATGGAGTCAAGTGAAGATCAGATTTTTTGAGAAGGATCAGGTTTTTGAGTCGGTTGGATAGGGAGGAGAATATATTTGCAAATCAGATTTAGGAATGATTAAGTGTCAGTAGTAGATACAATCTAGAGTTCTTTCCTTTCTGATATATTCCTTTTTCTTCTCTATTCTAGGGGTTCCAAATTTCTAGTCCTAAACTCTTTGGTTAGGATAGGTTCCAGTAGTAAGTTTTTTTGGTTTTGAGCAAGCCTTGTAAAATCACATGAATAAGCCATTGTTCAAGTTTCTTCCAGGTCTTTGAGTTTGTAGTTATATTTATGTTGTATGAAAGAGATAGCATAGTGTTTTTATTTGAAGTATGATGCTAGTTCAGATCTCTCTAGTGTCCAACTCAATCAAGTTTTAAGTGGAATAAAATAAAGAGTTATTCTCATTCAGTGTCTTCTTGTGAGATATATGACTTTATTTCATGCTTTGATCTAAGGGGTCAATTAAATGCTTTATAGGGGTTTCAAATTTGTTGAGCTTGTGCACGGATTTTGATAATTAGGCTGGGTGGGGATTATTATTGAAGAATGTTGTAAGGAAATATTCTTAGATCATATGCTATAGATGAAACTTTGTTATACCATGTTGTGTTTCTTCTGACTCCATTGCCCAATGGGATGAGGCAGTAGTCTTAGTTATTGTGGGGTTTTCAAGTGTGTTGTTTCTAGGATCCATGTTGCTCTTGTTGAAAAAATGATTAAACTCAAGAATATCTTTAATTTTGTGTATATTTGTTTTTAGCCTTCTATAATCACATGCTCCATGCAGGTTGACATTCAATGGATAGTTAACCACTATCTAGTATCTCCCTGTTGTGTTGATTACCTCTTTTGAGATTGTCTGTTGTGGTGTAGTTATCTCATGATCCATGTAGGTTAATGATCACTGTAGAATGAGCCATTCTAGTTGTATTCTCCCTATTTGTAGAAGCATTCATATGAGATCATCTACTTTATGCTAATGTCAATCATGGGTTTAGTGTGTGTATGTGAAGGCATTAAGGGAATCCCCCCCTTGGTTTTGTGGAACCTAAAGTGTAGAGGGATAGTTTAGTATCCCTGTCAGTTGGTCCAGTCCTCTTAGGAATTTAATAATTGGAGTTGGCTTCTCTATATAATTTTTTGAAGAGTGTACTAGTATCCTTAGTAGCATTAAACCCTTTTGGGGAACCAACAAGATGATGATTCTACTGGGGACAATTGTAACAAATTTTTCAGCAAATTTTAAGTGAGATGCTCCTTATTTTTCTGAATTAATCCTAGGCCATGTTGTTGTATAGATTCATGTTTTTGTTATAAAATGTTCTAGCTCCTTGTCAAGTGAGTCAATTCTCATAAATGTTGCATGAATTTGTTTTGTCTTTCAATGTTAGTCCTATCTAGATTTTTCCATGTTTCATGAATGTTTTACAAAATCTCACATGTTGTGAGTGGTGAATCTGAGATCTCTGTTTTTCTCCAGTGTGCATGATTTGAATAAATAACTAGAGGACTTATAGTAGTAGTGATGAAGTAGATTTGAGCTCTTATGATGATTTATGATCTGGTCAAGGAAGGAATCCATATGAGGTCATATTATTGGATATGGGGGTGTGTTGTGATGTTGCTGGTGTTTAAGAAGGTTTGAGTTGAGAAGAGGTCTAAGTTGTTTAAACTATCTGTCGGGTAAGTGCACAAAGATGGGGGACCAAAAAGGGGGTATAAGATGCCACTTTTTTTTTTTTTTTTTTTTTCTGAAATCAGCAAACTCTGAACTTCAATGAGAAATTGAGGATAGTTACACTCAAACTTTTAAAATATGACGAAAACAAGAGTTGTTCTAATCTGAATCTAGTTTCTAAACTACTAATTTATTTCAGAAATGGCGGAGATTAAGGCCCTCAAAAAGGGGGAGCACAAAAAGTGGTCCTACTTTTTGTGAAAAAACATAACATAGCGTATGGTGTACTCCCCCTTAAATGTTAACTTTTTTAAAAAAAAAAAAAATCCCTGTAGTGAGAAATTAGCTGACACCACCTAGTTTATCCTGGATTTTTCTACTAATTTTTTGATGAAAGTGTGATTTTTTGCCATTTTCCGAAGTGGACATGTCCTGAAAATGTGAAATTTTTGTGTGCTCCCCCTATAAATCATTAAAAACTAATTGAAAACCAAAACTTATTTTTTTAAAAAGAGTCTAGAATGGAGTCTAGTTTCTAAAAATGTAATGTTTTTCAAAATTCGATGAACAAGCCAAAATCTAAGCCCAAATGAATACACGTTGGTTTTTGAGAAAAATCAGACATACTTCGAAAAGAAATTTAAAATGAAAAGTTGAACATAATCAGAATTCAAAATAAATTACATCGTTAGATAGCTATCAAAGAGATCTACAATATCACATCGTCTGATTTTATTGTTATTGAACCACATACAAACCTGAAGGGGAGCACACAAGAAAAATGTTATTTTTTTTCTATGTTTGCTGGAAAACACGTCTCAAACCTATTTGAATCCTCTAGGCCTTTGGGTTGGAACTCCAAGGCAAATCCAAGCCTTAGGCTTGGTAAACATCAATGCCATTAAAAGGGTGTACACACTATAGTGCGTACGCCCTATACTCACTATAGGGTGTACGCCCTATATGACATACACACTATAGGGCGTACGCCCTATATTAGACACAAAATGACAAAAGGAGAGAGAGAGAGAGAGAGAGAGAGAGAGAGAGAGAGAGAGAGAGAGAGAGAGAGAGAGAGAGAGAGAGAGAGAGAGAGAGAGAGAG
>MU223961.1:502928-522764 GCA_018584345.1 Thuja plicata | reverse complement strand
GAGAGAGAGAGAGAGAGAGAGAGAGAGAGAGAGAGAGAGAGAGAGAGAGAGAGAGAGACTTTATGTCGGTCAAGGATTCTAATCAACCTTATAGATTTTCAACAACTATACAACTACAAACTTAATAAAAAATACTAAATATGTCAACAAAGTTTGAAACCCTAGCAATATACAATATATTTTAATGTGTACTTTAAGGAACACATAGGTCTTTCAATTTGGATGAGAAGTTTTAAATACACTATTTGTTAAATTATGAAGCTGTTCTAGGCTATATTTTAAATAAATGGTTTGAAATGTATTTTTATAAGAAATAAAGTTAATTAATGAATAATTTTTACTTCTATTAATTTGCAATAGAATTATCAAATCTAAAAGTATAATCTTTTCTATTTATCTAAAAACAATTTTTGAATATATATATATCAAGTGGAAAATTAGATTAAACCATCCAATCTTGAAAAATTATGCTAATGAATCAAAGCCTTGACCAAAAAGACTTGAAATATAATAAAATTTTCAAACTAAAAATTGACTAAGTTAAACAACAACTAGTCAACTTAATAAAGTTTTTGGTTTACAACAAGTCACATAGAAAACACGAGCCCACTTGGTATGGGAAGGTGAGTTATGCCAGTGCCACCGATTAGTGAGAGTGCCACATCACCGGTCACATTAAAAAGTTTACTTGTAGGTTAAATGGTAGGGGATTACCCTATTTGTCTCATAGAAATCACTTTTTTGAGCATTTGGAGATTACATATTTTTGAAAGATGAGGTATGTGTGAATACCTCCTAAAGTTTTAAAATATTAAGAGGTCATTCTCCCTACATAAAATTATGGTATTCTATTGATTGTAATAAATTTTAAAAGTAATTGATGAAACAATTGTTATTATATAATATAAAATATTATGATTATGATGATCCAATTAAACTTTATAATATTTTCTTATTGCTTTACCAATGAGTTTGACAATTATTGATTTTTTGTGAGTATTGTAAATTATATCTTATGATAAAGAAGGTTGGCATGAATCTTCTTGAAGACTTTAAAAAATATTGAGATGTTATTATGAGGACAAAAGTAACATGCGCCTTAGAAAGACTATTGAAATAAAAAATAAAAGTAGTTGACAAAATTATTGTAATGATACAAAACATGCAAAAGTACACCACTTGCATGCAATTAAACATTATGTAATGAAAAAATATAAAGAAATATTATAATGTTAATGTACCAACAAAAAAGGTGACATTGGTACTAGACATATTGTACTACAATACAAAATCAGTTGTGAACTATTATAATGAAACATTACATATAAGATAAACCAACCAAAAGAATCCAATAAAATATTATAGGATTTTTTCCAAAGCCATTAAAGTGGCTCAAATAACAACTTGAATTAAGACCTATTATGTTTTCTTCTTATAAATTATTTATTTATTTTAATGACATCATATGATATTTCATCAAATGGCATTTGGCTATTAGACACCAAGCTCTCTCTCTCTCTCTCTCTCTCTCTCTCTCTCTGAAACTTAAATAATTATTTTTTATTTTTATAAACGTTTTGTTTGTTATTATATCTATTCATAAATATGCCACTAGATTAATTATTTATTTTGTAAAAAAGTAGAGATGATATAAGTTTAAGGATATAAAACACATTTTGCATTTAATTTGGTAGTCTAAAATAAACAATAAATTATAATTATCATTAGGACTTAAATTAATATAAATTGAAATTGATAATGCAAATTGAGAAATTAAGTTATTTAATGTAGGAGTAGATTGGTGACTCCTCAATACCCCTATGAATCTTGCAAGAAAAAAATAACTTCCACAAGAGAGAAAATGACAAGAATAACTTGCTTGATTATGAATGCAAGAATGGACATTAAAGTATACATGAGAGGCCTTGGTTATAAAGGAAAGGTGAGAGGTAGGATTAGAGAAGATTGTGACATGTTACATAATACTATGCAATAAGACAACTAAAATGTTGACCTAGATAACTAGAAGTAGTTGTCATGATTAAGATGGTGGGGATGACACTCACAAGCCAATACTCTATAGAAAACGTTGTCTTACAATATGGGGAATGCACTTGCATTTAGGCTCACTGCTCAATTACAACTAGGGCTACAACCCTTTACAAGAAGGTTGAGTACCTTATTAGATCACTTATGATCTTAAAGCTTTTGTACTACTGTAATAACATCAACTATGTCTGATTGCAGTTCCATATAAGCACCTAAATTGACCTGATACACTTTTTCGTCTAACTACCCTGTTTTCAAATTCTTCAAAAATTAGACTATCATATCACCCTAAATTTCATCAAATCTACATTTGTGTCACTTGCACACTTCACACATACAACTTCTATAATCCATCTCTCTTTTCAAAACCCTAAACCATCGATTATATAGGTTCACAACTATAGATTTGATCTCCCATGCTGGTTACCAAAAACTTCCTAGGGAAATGTAATACGTTTTGACCAAGTCATCCTAATCCTTAATTTGAATTGATTTCCCTCGAAATTAATTTAATCATTTAGGTAACTATGTCGAATTTATGGATTTATCATAAAATTCGGTGCCAAAATCAAATTACCACGTACACATAAAGATCTTTCTTCATGTCATCATGTCAAACTGTGAAACATAGAATATCATTGTTCAGATCTCTATAAATCTTACCCAACATGTCATCGCACCTTTAAACTCTGGAAATAGCACCTATACACCACTACAATGCTTCCATTAGATGCTCACCAAAAATATTTAACTTGGAAAGTAACATTGGACCTTTTACTGTAAATTGCCAGTACAATGTTCTTCATTCATGTACTTAGCCAAATTTGTTCCTGACTTCCAGTCTGATCTCCTAATGTGTTGTGCACATAGAGTTACAGTGTAAAAATCATCTTGTGCACATTTTTCACTAACCTTCATTCCCCCTTTGACATCAATGGAAAAGGGTGCCAAAATTGTCCTATACTCCCCCTTAGACTAGTCACACCAAAATTTATATACATATATACATACAAAAATTGTATAAATTACATCAGATTAAATATATCTGCACATATTATCTTTAGTAGCTGCAGATCCTTGTCCCAACCTTTCTCAAGAATACTCAATAATAATATGTGGTCATTGAATAATTATGCCTTTTCTTCCTCCAATGATAGGTTGACTGGGGTTGAAGATACTATGGCTTTCTGTGCGTCTTTGACTGCACTGAATAAGGTTTGAAGTTTAGGAGCAATTAGACTCCTAAGTTCATCAACTCTGGCAATTTCTTTTTTTTTTTCCTTCTCCAGGCCTTTAATCTTATCAAGCAATGAAAGTGCTTGGCCTTCCGGGTCTAATGTGGAAGCACTTAAGGGAAAAAATGTTTGAGCAACCTGCTCCTATTTTTGCTCACACTCCTTTATTTTCTTCACTATGCCTTCAATAAACTTAGAATTTGATAGACATGACTTATATATGTTTCATCCTTCAGTAAGAGCATCCTGAATTCTCTTAATGTGAGTATCTAGCAATACGAGTTGTCATATGCTATCCTTACCTTTAATTCATTACATATTTTGTCATCAAAATCCTTTTTTACCTTTGCCTCAACAGACCTTTCAACGGAATCAAATTGAGTACCTACCACAACCATTAATCTCTTGAAATTGTCAGAAGGGCTATCAACATCATCCTTCACATAGTGTGGTATCATTTTCTCAATAATTTTGGATTCCTTCTCCAACAAAGTATTGTCATCTATTTGTGCCTTGAGTATTTCCTCTTTGGCTTGTGCTTCTACATATTGTGAAACTTATATCTTTTGTAGGGGTGAGAGGATTGAAAAATCAACTGGCCCTTGTGATATCTAGGGAACATATTCCAAACTATCCTTTTCCATAAACTCTTTCACTATTGTGAAAGTGTCTCTTTTCTTTCCTTTATTTCTCAGCACCTTGTCTTTTGTATCTTTGCTATCTTCCACCTCCTTGGGCTCTTTTGTAGTCATATGTACCATCTGATCTGGATGTTGATCATCCTTTATTTTTTCTAAATTTTTTGCCTCTAACTCTGTCTCTTCAGTGACCTGCTCCTTCTTTGCCATTGAAACTTGTTCTAAAACTTATTCTATCCTTACCTTGGGTATTTCCATTGAAGTCACATCTACTGGTTCCTCTTCTAGAACACTAGCCACATAAACTATATCATCAACATCAGATAAACCAAGTGGGGTTTGAGATGTACTTGCACCTTGTGTCTCAGGTATAATATTATATTTGCTCTTTACAATGTAATCTCACATTATTTTCTTTGTCTCTTCATATATAAATCCTTTAACTTGCCCACCATGAATTTTTTTATCCTTTGTTTTCTTCTGAATTCATTCTCTATAGCCTTAATTAGCCTTTTCATTTCATCATGTGCTATGACCGAACATATATCCATCAATACCTTTTCCCCGGACCTCTTATCTTCAATTATTGCATTTTTTTTTCTTGCATCAAGAACATCATATAAACTTTGAGGAATTTATGATGCTATCTCTATGAGGGATTTCTTGAATCTATACAAATATATAATTACTACCTCTTCAATTAATTTCTATTTTCATCATCAAACTTATCAAAGAATTTACTCATTGGTCTTAGATCTCCATGAGATGTAATACTTTTAACTACATCGTTTACCAACTTACCAAGTTCATTTGATTCAGATTTGGTGGTCTTACTTACTTGTTCTTATCCTCCACTGGACCGTTTGGGTTTGGGGTCTAGTGATGCAATTTTCTTCCTTTGATTCTTCAACATCTTCACCTCAACATTAGAATTTGTCTCTTCTATCAGATGATATCAGTTTTGGTTACTGATCATGTTGTTGATATTCATGTTTTGTCACTGATCTCAACATATATTTCTATGAAAAAGACATACTGGATACTTAACTGGATGGAGTGTACGGACATTGTATGGATGATTGAGAGTGATTGAAGTTGGAATTATGCAGAAGGATGTGTGCTGACCTTATCCCTAAGGTCTCTTGACTTTATATTACCTACTGTGGATGTTACAGTTAATTTAGTGAAGACTGGTTTTCTGGATTGTAACTGTGATTCTGGACAGAGCAGGTCTCTATGTTTTGGGTATATCTTTCTGGCGAAGATATTTCAGAACTTGTGAGCTTACTGATGGATAGCTGACATATGATAGAGTAATGCGTTGAGTTAGATTTTTGATTGGATACTGATGACATCAGTTGTGGTGTGTATTCTGGAGAAGACCTATTTCCTGGCCGACTTCAGACATGTAGCATGTGAAATTAATTGAGAGCATGAATTGACGATCTGAAAGTATATGTAATGAATTATAAATATTGTATACTTGTTATAGATACCGTGTGTATCTTAGCAAGGGGATATGTAATTATTTGTATGATGGAAAGCCTTAATTGGCCGACCTAGTTAATTATATATTAGGAAAGCTTAATTGGCTGACCTAATGAATTATGGTAAGAAGGTATATATGAAAGATACATTCTTGTGAAGAAGTGTGGAAGCTGCGAAGCTTGTTGACTATTGGATACAAAGCAGAGTTGATACATTATGGGAACTGACCAAGCAAAGACAGTTGCTATCAAACAGTTCACTGGAATGTGTATTTTCCTTATACACTTGATTCAGATTGTAAATCCTTGAGGGTGGCTTTAACCTTCTTTGGGAAGTGAGACTATATTTTCTTTGACTCCTAACAGGGTCTATCTCCTAACAGAGACTATGTACTATAATGTTGTAACAAGCTCCTAACATGGCTAATATATTTTAACATGGATACTATACTCTCAGCAAATTATTTGTGGGTGTTAATTCCCACTGGGGTTTTACCTTTAACAAGGTTTCCTCGACAACTAATATTGTGTTATGGTGATATCTATTACTGTGTTATCATTTACCTTTGTAGATTTGGTTTATAAAGTATAAATTTTAATAATCTAGATTACAACTGATTCACCCCCCCTCTCAGTTTTCTTGTGGACTGTTATTCCTAACAATTGGTATCAAAGCTTTTGGTCCTCAGAGAGAAATTTTAATAGCTTGAGGTGATCTTGAAGATGACTTACTACAGGAAGGATAGTCCAAAGTTTGACTTTGAAAGATTTGACAGTTGGAAGAACAAGATGAGAAGACATTTGCTATGTTTGGGAATTGATTACTCGGTGATAACAAAGAAGAAGGAAAAGATAGCGATTGAGGATGGATTAGAGAAAGCCAGTGAAGATCAAAAGAAGTTATTCTCATGCAATATGGTTGCAAGGGAATCTTTAATCAGCACATTATCAGAAGGATAATTTACTAAAGTAAAGGACTTGGACTCTGCACATGAAATCTGGTCAAGACTAGAAACACTATATGTTGGAGACAAGTTGACAAAGCAAGCAAAGTTACAGAAATGGAAGACAAAGATAGAATCACTGAAGATGAGAACATCTGAGCATATGCACAAAGAATTACTGAGGTATTTACTCGTATTAGGAACTCTGGAGGAACTTATAGTGAGGAAGAAGTTATTGAAAAGATACTCAGATCTTTGACACCTGCATATAGAACCAAGGTTCATGCTATAGAGGAGATCATACCTTTGACACCGAACTTCACCAGAGAGATGTTGATTGGCAAGCTAACTATATTTGAAGCCATAGAATTGGGAGACACTCTACCTAAGGTTGAGTCAGCATTCAAAGCAACTGTGCACAAAAGCAAAAGAATCTTACCTGGAAATGCAAGCACGAGCAGTAATAATCTAAAAGAAGAACTTGGAGCCTATGATGATGAATGGGAATAGATACAGGAAGAAGAAAGAAAGCTAGATGAAATTGTTGCATTGATTTCCAGAAGAAAAAAGAGAGGTAAGGGTAATTTTGAGGGAAAATTACCTTTGAAATTTTTTTCATGTAACAAGATAGGTCATTTTGCATCTAGATGTCCTACAAGAATTCCAAAGCACAAACCTAAGTTTTCAAGTCTAAGTTCTCAAAGGATAAGGAATTTTATTATGCTAGTGAAGGTATATATGATGATGAGAATGGTGATTACGATGAAATTGGATTTATTTCTATCAAGGATGATGAACCTATGCATGAAGAAAAAGTAGTAGTATCCCGAGTTGATATGAAATCTGAATGGGTCATAGATAGTGGTTGTTCACATCATATGACTAGAGATAAAAATAAGATTGTGAGTTTGAAAAGACATGATGGTGGTGTTGTTAGATTTTGTGACAATACTCCTAAACTTATTATTGGAATTAGATCTATTTCCTTGGATGGAAAGACTAACACTGACAAAGTATTACTTGTTGATGGACTTAAGCATAATTTATTGAGTGTTGGACAGCTAGTGGACAAGGGTTATCAACTGAAATTCATAAACACAAAATATTCTATCAAGAGAAAAATAGGAGACTTGATAGCATCTGGTACTAAATCTAGATATAATGTATTTGAATTGAACACATCTAAATCTTCTTGTTTTGTTTCAAAGGTTGATGACAGTTGGTTATGGCACAGAAGATTTTGTCATGTTAATTTTGATAACATTGTGAAGGCAAGTATGGAAAAAGTAGTAAGAGATATACCTATAATTGTAAAGCCATCTAACACTATGTGTAGAGAATGTGTTATGGGGAAATAGAGTCGAAGCACTTTCAAGAGCAAAGCTTATTCAACAAAAGGGAAGTTGGATCTAGTGCATACAGATCTATGTGGTCCTACAAGAACAAGATCATACAATGGTAAAAGGTATTTTATACTTTTTGTTGATGAATTTTATAGAATGACGTAGGTTACATATTTGAGAGAGAAATCTGAAGCATTTTACAAGTTTAAGTTATTCAAAGTGAAAGTTGAGAATGAATCTGGTTTAAAGATGAAATGTTTGAGATCAGATAGAGGAGGAGAGTTTACATCAGAACTGGTTAATACATACTTTGAAGAAAATGGAATACACAAACAAAATTCAACTCCTAGAACTCCACAACAGAATGGGATAGCAGAGCGAAGAAATATAACCATATTAGATACTGCAAGGACTATGTTGCTAGAAGGAAATGTATCACATGTTCATTGGAGAGAAGCAGTTGGCACTGCTGTGTACACATTAAACAGAATTTAGATCAGAGAAGGTACAAATAAAACTCCTTATGAATTATGGTTTGATCATGCACCTAATATGAAATATTTAAGAATATTTGGTAGTAAATGTTATATCAAAAGAGATGATGAGATAGGCAAGTTTGATGCTAGAAGTGATGAATGAATCTTTCTTGGTTATTCCACTAAGAGTAAAGCATATAAATGTTTCAATCTGAGACTGAGGAAACTAATTGAAAGCACCAATGTGAGGATAGATGAGAAATTTCAAATTCAGGAAAGAATGTATGATTGTGGTCATATAACAGAATCAAAAAATGTTGCTGAACCTGAAGGACCCTTGATGATCGAGAATGAGATTGAAGAAGAAGAACATGCTGAATGGTGTAGGGCACCTCCCTATTTGATGTTTTTGTGTTTTTTAGGGTTGGATCATGAGTTTTTGTGAGTGGTAGAATAAGTTTCAAAAGGTTGGAAGCAATGTTAGTCTAACTTCATGTTTGTAAGGGCTTTAGTGCTCATTAGGGGTTTTGGGTCTTTTGACTTCAATTGTGGAAAAGTTTCCATTTTAGTGCAACACGGGATGGAGGTATGTTTTAGGACCCTAAATATCCTATTTAGGGCCCTAGGAGTCAAAATCAAGCATTGAGTTGACTTAGAAAGTCAAAATGCTTCAAAATGTAAAAAGTTGCTAGCAACTTTGAAAGTTGCTCGAGCAACTTTTGCAAGAAATGAAAAAATGTAGTTAAACTGATTTGTAACTACCCATGATTGGTATATGAGCATAGAATCGATGTTTGGGCAAGGTTAATTAGATTTTAGATTGAGACACTTATTTCTGACATCTTTGTACGGATGTTTGTATCCTATTTTGTGTAATCTACACCGTGTCTTTGTTTCTGTACGGTCTTGTACGGATTGGCATAGGTGATCGCGCTCCATGTTAGTGTAGTGTTTACTTTCAGATTTCATATGCAATAGGTATTTTATTTTGAATTCTAGTAGAAGTTATGTTGTACATTTTTGAAGGTCACTGGTCTGACAGAGACATAAACAGTGTTACCTTGTTAGAAATGGCTCTAACCTAGTTTTCCTCTGGTGGATGTGTTTGAAACCATGGGGAAATTAGGGTTAGGGTCTATAGATAGGTTTTTAGGTTTATTTTTTGTTGTCTCTTTGGATTTCATAGGCCAAAGATGAATCCCTATGGCTGACTGGTGAAACCAGGTGAGCTAGGATAGGGAGAAGATCAAATTTGTTTGAGCACCCAAGACCTTCTGGGGAAGACTTAGTGGAATTTCTAGATGCACTAGATAGTCTCCTAAAAGGATTTAATGGTGGTTGGAGGTGAATCAGTGATTGGAGACAAGATTTTCAATTGTTCATGTTCACTGGTCTAGAGGCTTAATTAAAAGGCTATAATCTAGGGATTGCAAGAAAGTAGGGTTTTGGGTGCCATCAGAAGTCAGGATTTTGAATTCTGATAGGGTTGAATGATAGCTTGAATATTTTAAAGTTTTTTTGTGGGGTCACTTGTGGATTTTGGAAGCAATAGGCCAAAATTGGCTGAAAATAGACCTACAAGGAGTTGAGCAATTAGCCCTCCTAGTGAGTTAAAGACCAATTGGATTGGTGGAGTGTCTTGGAGTGTTGGGATGGATGTAGAATGACCAAGAAAGGGTAAAGAAGTGTATGGAGAGTGTTAGGAAGTGTGTGAGAAGATCCTAGGTAGAGGATTGACAATCTAGGTAAAGTTGCAAAGAAAGAAACTAAGCTTTTGGTTAACTAGTTGGAATAATTGAGCTTAGAAATCTTGGAGTCTTCCAAGAACCAACTATACCTTGGAGGAGAAGTTGGTGGAGAGGGTCTTGGAGATCCTAATTGGTGGAAGATCCAACAAAGAACAACCATTGGATGGTTGGTTTGGTCAAACAAGCACCTAGGTGAGAGGAAAGGCTTTTGATTGTCAAACCATTTGCATCAACGAAGCTACTGAGACATTAAAGACACCAAGGTATGTCAAGAAAAAAAAACCCGAAGACCAAATTATTGGTGATGCAAGAAAAGGCATTATTAATATATCTAAAGTTAGAGATGAGATCTATTTGATTTCTCAAGTTGAACCAAAGACTACTGATGAAGCATGTAAAGATGAATCTTGGACTAAAGCCATGGAAGAAGAACTAGAATAGATAAAGAAGAACAATACTTGGGAATTGGTTCCAAGACCTAAGAACAAGAATGTGATTGGCACTAAGTGGGTTTTTAGAAAAAAAAATGGATGAGGAAGGCACAATGGTAAGAAAGAAGGCTAGACTGCTATGTAAAGGCTACTCACAACAAGAAGGCATAGACTATGAAGAAACATTTGCACCTGTTGCTAGATTGGAAGCTGTGAGACTATTCCTTATTTATGTTGCACATAAAGACTTCAAAGTGTATCAGATGGATGTGAAATCAACATTCTTGAATGGTGATCTAGAAGAAAAAGTGTACATTGAGAAACCTGATGGTTTTCCTTTGACATATGATGAAAACATGGTTTGTAGACTGAAGAAGGCACTATATGGGCTGAAACAAGCATCGAGGGCATGGTATGCAAGACTGGATAAAAATCTACTTTGTCTTGGTTTTAGAAAAGGTAATACAAATGGTAATTTCCATTTAAGAACTGATGAAGATGGAATCTTAATTATAGAAGTTTTTGTTGATGATATCATTTTTGGAGGAAATGATAAAATGAGTAAGAACTTTGCTAAACAAATGGAGAATGAGTTTGAAATGTCAATGATTGGTGAGATGAAATTTTTTCTTGGTTTGCAAATTAATCAGAGTAAGAATGTTATATTCATATCTCAGACCAAGTATCTTAAGGAAATGTTGAAGAAATTTGGAATGGAAGATTGTAAACTTGTTGGAACACCCATGGTGATAGGGAACAAACTAACTAAAAATGATGAGAATCAAAGTGTTGGACAGACTAAGTACAACTCAATGATTGGAGGTCTACAATATTTGACACACACTAGACCAGATATTACCAACGCAGTTGGAATTGTGGCTAGATATCAGGCAGATCCTAAAGAGACACATTTTGCTGCTGTGAAAAGAATTTTTAGATATTTGAAAGGAACACTAGAGTATGGATTATGGTATGAAAAACCTGATGATTTTACATTGCAGGATTTTACTAATGTTGATTGGGTAGGTAATGTGGATGACAGGAAGAGCACAAGTGGTGGAGCATTTTTCCTTGGAAAGAGGCTGGTTTCTTGGTTGAGCAAGAAGGAGAACTGTATTGCTCAATCTACTGCTGAGTCAGAGTATTATACTGCTGCAATAAACTATACACAAGTTGTTTGGATGATACAATGCTGAAGGACATCAGAATAATTTTCAAAGAACCAGTGGTTATCCATTGTGATAACACCAGCACAGTGAATATGTCAAAGAATCCTATAATGCATTCAAAGAATAAACATATTTTCATCAAGTATCATTTCTTAAGGGAGAAGGTAGCAGATAGAGAGATTAAACTGGAGTATATTGGTTCAAAGGAACAGATAGTAGATATATTTACTAAACCTCTGCCAAAAGATGCTTTTGAATATCTCAAAGGCATGCTTGGGGTTATGGCCCCTCCCAGTGAAAACTAAATGATGCATATGTGCATCAGTCCAGTGGATCTTAGAGCTATATCATTCTTTGGACTTGATGTATGGATCTACTCCTTAGGGGGAGTGATCGCATGAGAATACTATGGAGTACATTTGGGTGATCTTGAACCTAGATGATTGGACATGAAGATTTGAAAAAGCTACATCTTACAGAAGACTCCAGATGAATTATGGCACCCTTTCCATTGCTGCCAAAGGGGGAAGAAATCTATGTGAAAATCCCTACTATTTTGGGGAGATTTGTGTTGAGGATATTGAGAAGATTGTATTGAGAGTGAGTACTTTTGGGTTGATACAAATGGATTTTCCCATATGTTGCCATCAATGCCAAAGGGGGAGATTGCAAGATGATATCAATTTTGGTTACTGATCATGCTGTTGATATTCATGTTTTGTCACTGATGTCAACATATATTTATATGAAGAAGACAGATTGGCTACTTAATTGGATGGAGTGTACCTTGGTAGTGAGCCTACTATTTTCTTTGACTCCTAACAGGGACTATGTACTGTAATGTTGTAACAAGCTCCTAACAGGGCTATTATCTTTTAACATGGATACTATAATATTAGTACATTATTTGTGGGTATTAATTCCCACCGGGGTTTTACCTTTAACAGGTTTCCTTGACAACAAATATTGTGTTATGGTGTCTTCTATTAATGTGTTATCATTTACATTTGCAGATTTGGTTTATAAAGTATAAAGTTTAATAATCTAGATTACAACTGATTCACCCCCCTCTCAGTTGTCTTGTGGACTGTTATTCCTAACATCTTCATCATCTTCAATAATGACTTCTTCTTTCTTCTTCCTCTCTTTTGATTTCTTTTTCTCCTCAGTCTTCTTCTTCTCTGGTTTCTTCTTTTCCTTTGTTTTCATTGCTTCTTCTGGCTTATTTTCTCTTTCTGGCTACTTCGTCTTTGTCTCTCTAGTAGGTGGAGACACTTGTATTTTCTTCAATGCAACACTTCTATTCTGCCTACCCAGATAAAGTGTGGGTGCAGAGCTAGATTCTCCAACTTCAATAGGCACCTCATCACTTCCAACTTGAATAGTCCTTTTGATATGAAAATCTAAAAACTCTTTGACATTATCTACTTTCCTTCTCGCATTTTCTCAATTTTAGGTTTCTTTAGCTTATTATGCACTTTTAGAGCTTTCTCATTATAAGTGCCAAACCTTTCTTCATTTGGTTCAAGTGGCTTTCTCAATAGACCTTTTTCATACATATGTAATATTTGTTCATATACTTCATAACCTATACGCATTACCCATGAGGTTCTGGGTTCTACTGCCTCCATCATACATGTGTCATTGTCAACCATAAAAAGATAGTTTTCTCATATCTTTATACTATGGACTTAGGGATTTTTTGATGTAGTCAAGGATGGAGAAACGTTAAGGAGATCAGTCCAACCCTTGCATCCAACAAGACACAATGGAAGAAAAAAAGAAAAATAGGTAAAATCAATAGATTCAACCTTTTATTATCATCGGAAATTATTTACAATAGATCCGCAACAATATGTTGTTTCACATGTCAGTCGTATATGCCAAGCACACAGGCCTGATTACACTCAAAACCATCCAAATCCTACCCAAGCTAAGCCAAATAATCTTATGAGGTCATCCTACTCCTTAGGAATAAGTCCTTAAGATTATAAAGCCATCATAACATCTAGTCGGCCTTAAAAATATTACATTCCCCAAGAAATGATTAAATGCATTACAACCAAATAGGCTAGGACCCAAATCTTAAAGAACAACCTCCAATGAAATATTTAAGAGATGCGATCACACAATAATGTCACCCTTAAACATAACAATGAGCTGGAAAGATCACACTAAAAAACCAACAAGAAGATCGGGAAACTAATCGGAAAACACAATAACCAATTGGGAAATGAAGAACATGACAAATACATGAACAATCTACCATAACTTACACGCGATGAAACCAAATGAGGTGTGATCATAATATAATCTACAGGACGAAGCCAAGAACATGCTGACACAAACACAACACAAAAGGACAAGCATAGATCCATAGAAAAATTCCCAACTAGAAGAAAATAGAAAACAAACTAAAGGAAATATTTTTGGTTGATGCAAGATTGCCAAGATCCTAAGACGCTCCTACATCAGACACCCTAGGTAAAATAAATTTTTCCATAAGAGAAACTTATGAACATTTGAAAAACCATGGAACATAAACCCCATGCTTATTTTTTATCCAAACATCCTCTTTATCTACAACTCTCTTCCTCTGTACCTCTGCACTTTCCTCTACTAGATTCATCAACTCACTTCTCTTTCTACTCACTCTATCATACCCTCTATCAACACAAGAGCTTATATTACTACCTACTCCCGTTTGTATAACCAATCTACCCCTATTATAAACCCTCATCTGTTCAGAAACCAAGGTCCTCTGCTACACCACCTTACCCTTCTTACAATAAAATACCAATTTTCCTTCACCAGATTTACCTTCAAGATCCTTCTTCTAATCCATACTTACCTCTGCAGTATTATTATCTGAACAATAAATCATCACCATACTCAAATTCCTTGCACTTTCCCCTTCTGCTTCCTTCAAAGGAACTAAAGTAAAAAATTTTCCATCCTTATCTATTGCCACCAAATTTCTTCTGCAATCATGAATAGCTCCTCTATCAAATTTCCAAGGTCTTCCCAATAGAACATGACAAGTACTCATAGACACCACATCACATAATACTTCATCTTTGTAAGGTCCAATGTTGAAATTAACCAAACATTTATTTTTCTCCTCCACCATATGATCATATGAAAACCAACCTATCCCATAAGGACAAGGAAATTTAAGTCTCTTAAATCCAAGCTTATGCACCATCTCTTTTGATACCAAGTTGTCATTTCTACCACTATCCATAACAAATTTTCAACATTTACCTCCTTATTTGCAAACAATCCTAAACAAATTGCTCCTTTGCAAAGGTTAAACTTCCCTCTTACTCAACATGACTCTACTAAGCATAAGAGACTCTCCTATGTCAGGTTCAACATCAATTTCTACAACTTCACCAGTAGTTTGTTCCTCATGTGCCATAAGATTCTGTTTACCCATGTTCTTACTAGATCCTTCAGAACATTGAAAAGCCCTATGTCCTATGGCATCACATTTGAAACAAATGCCTTTGAAATCCTTTCTACCATTCCCTCTTCTAGGTATCTTCTGATAAGATTCAAATTCAATAGTTTGCTTCTCTTTTTCATTGTTGCTTGCTTGATTTTCTTTTCCTCTAAGGTTACCTTGTCTCCTCTTCAACTTATCCTCTGCCCTTAATGCATACTGATAAGAATCCTGAATAGTACTAATCCTCAACATACTCAACTCATCCTGAATGTTAAATCTCATACCATTAACATACCTAGCCACCTTCTCCTTAGATACTTCTTTGTGACTAGACCTAATAGTCACCTAATAGTCATCTTATAGAATTCCTTTTCTCTATTCCTCCACACTCATGTCTTTATGCCTCAAGTTCTGTAACTGCTTGAAAAAATCTAAATCATAATCTTAAGGGATGAATTTATCTTTTAACCTAGAAACCATCACCCTCCATCTAGTGATTTTTGTCTCACCATGGTTTTCTCTATCTTTCTTCAATTCCTTCCACCACAAGAGAACATGACCCTTCAACTTAGTCTATGCTAACCTAACCCTCTGTGGATCTCTGATATCTTCAAGCTCAAAGTAATCTTCTAACTCTCCAATCCAGTCTATCAAATCCTCAGGATGCAATTAATCGATGAAAGTAGAAACATCCATCGTATGAATTTTACTTAGTTGTTCCATAACTCTCAATAACCTCTCCTCATGTGTAGGGATCTCAGATTCTCTAGTCTCAAGATCTTCAACAACTTCCTTAAATTCTTCTTCAGTCTTAGGATTCGTTCTCAATCCATTCAACATATTCTTTATCTCATTCCTCATCTCAACCCTAAAGTATTCCATCATTCTCTCTAGCCTTCTAGGGTTCATTCTTCTAGGTGGCATCTTTCAATTCTCATGTGCAACTGTCCCTCCAACTGGTGATCTATCACAAGATGCTCCTCCAACCAGTGATCTATAGACACATAAGAAACCAACCTCCAATAGGTATGCCTTCAACACTCAACAACCAATAGTAGCAACAAAAAACCCTTGCCAGCCACTTTGCACATGTCCTCTATGAGTGCGAGTCAGATCTTCACTATGCTAGCTCATGATCAATAGTTCAAGGGCTTCGCAAGTCAAGAAATTGGATCTGCCAATACAATAATCTCCACCTTATTCAACCTCAACCTTGTTCATCCTTCAACTTTGTACTCTGATACCACCTGATGCAGTCAAGGATGGAGAAACCTCAAGGAGATCAGTCCAACCCTTGCAACCAATAGGATACAATGGAAGAAAACAAGACAAATACGTGAAAAAATAGATTCAACCTTCTATTATCATCAAAAACTATTTACAACATATCTACAACACATTGTTTCACAAGCCAGTCATACATTCCAAGCACACAGACCTAATTACACTCAAACCCCTCCAAATCCTACCCAAGCTAAGCCAAATAACCTAATGAGATCATCCTACTCCTTAGGAACAAGTCCATAAGATTATAAAGCCATCACATCTAGTCATCCTTAAAAAGATTGCATTCCCCAAGAAATGCGTAAATGCATTACACCCAAATAGGCCAGGACCCAAATTGTAAAGAACAACCTCCAAAGAAATATTTAAGAGATGCAATCACACAATAATGTCAACCTCAAACATAATTATGAGATGGAATGATCACACCCATAAAAAAATCAACCAAAAGATCGGGAAACCAATTGAAAAACACAATGACCAACTGGGAAATGAAGAACAGGACAAATACACGAAGAATATGCCACAACTTATGCACGATGGAACTAAATGAGGTGCGATCATAGGATAATCTCCAGGATTAAGATAAGAACATAGTGACAGGACCACAACACAAAAGGACAAATATAGATCGACCGCCACCAAAAACTACCTAACTGGAACATAACAGAAAACAAACTAAAGGAAATGTTTATTTTTGATGCAAGATTACCAAGATCCTAAGATTCTCCTACATCATTTTTTCTCTTACATGCATTGAATTCTCAAATGCCTTGAAATAGCCCCATATGTTTGTTTTCCTCATCTCAAGTAGTCCTTCCATACATCTGTTCTCTAATTTGCAGTGCTTCTGGTCTGTCACCCAACCAGATTCTGGGACCAACTCCTGGAAACTCTTTCATAAAGTATAAAAATATACAAAATATAAGAGTTCCAAAACTAAAGATGTTCTTTTTATCCTTATTGATCTATTTAATGTTGTAAATCAATATTCCTATTATTACCTCACAATTATCATACTTCTTATTCTCTTTAAGCATATGATATGTTGTGTATATAGTCGTACTAGACACATAATTGTCCTTATTGGAATGGTAAATCTTATAGCCTACAACCATAGATGAAAATTTAACATCATCATAAATGATATCATTGATTGTCATACCTCTTTCATTAGTAACCTCTCTAATATCATTATGTACTTTATCATTGTTTATAATTTTTCAGCGTAGGTATCCCACCAGACGCCCACAATCTGGTAACCGCTCGAATTACCTCCTTTGTGATCTTTATTGGCTGATTAAGCCACATAAACTCTCCATGAATCCTACTAAGGATATACTATACCTAGTTTTCCTCCTTAATGTACGTGAAATGTACGAACTGAGAAAATGTCTTCTCTACTAGGGCTTGGAATTATGGCTCTAGTTCACAATCTTCTCCTAAGAGCTTGGTGTTATATAATTCCTTTAGTTTTTCTATGGAAAGATCCTCCAAACTTGCATGGATATAATCCCTAACATCCTCAACATGAAATACTTTGTGTGACACATTAGAGAGTGCCCCTTTTTTTATCATTTTTGACAGATTGCTAAGATGACCACCTTTCAGACCACAAAGTTACAGGATGCATTACCCAAAGTAGAGTCTGCATTCAAAGCTACTATTCATAATGACAAAAATAATTTGTCAAGCCTTGAGATAACTAGAAGAGGTAACATACATGCAGAGCTTTGAGAATATGCTAATGATTGGGAAGAATTGGGGGAATAAGAAAGGAAACTAAACAAACTTGTGGCTCTAATAATAGAAGGGAAAAGAGAGGTAAGGGTAAATTTGAATGAAAATTACCCCTGAAATGTTTTTCTGATAATAATATCGGTCATTTTGAATCTAGATGTCCTACAAGGGTACCTAAGCATAAGCCTAAGTTTTATAAGTCTAAAAAATCCAAGGACAAGGAATGCTACTATGCTAGTGAAGGTGTGTTTGATGATGATTCTGTGAATAATGATAATGAAATTGGATTTATCGCTAGTAAAGATGATGAACCTATTCATGAAGAAAAAAAATTAGTCTCACATGTTGAGAAGAAATTAGAATGGATCATTGATAATGGTTTTTCACATCATATGATTGGTGAAAAAAGTTTGTTCAACTGGATAAATATGATGGCGGTGTACTCAGGTTTGGTGATAACACTCCTAAGTTGATTGTTGGTATAGAATCAATCTCTCTTGATGGAAAAAATAACACTAATGATATCTTCCTTGTTGATGGACTTAAGAACAACCTGCTCAGTGTTGGAAAACTAGTAGATAACGACTATCACTTTCAGCTCAAGGATGGGAATGTACTATCAGAATTCAGATAGGAGATTTGATTGCATCAGGTACAAAGATAAGAGGTAATGTATTTCAGGTAAGTTAGGCTCAGATGCATTGTACACCCCTTACATAACTCAAAATCCTTGGGAATTCATAGAAAATAGAAGATTGATTTCCATCTAGTCCATGCCTAGTGCACCTATTGTTGCCTAGCAAATTATTACAGGGGCTTCCACCTATTATGAGATCAAAACCTCCAATTGAGTTAATCATTTCATCAAGTATTTCTACTGTTAGATCCTTCACATCCCCCACATCAATTAGTTTACCCTTTTGATATGATTTTTTCCACCAACCTCTGATAATAATCTTGTTTTGTTTGCAAATTTCTTCAGATACAACATAATTGAGTAGAATAACCAAATGATGCAAAGCAACTTCTGCACCCCCAATTCAAGAGAATAGAGAAAGGACATTTACCCCCTTTGGATAAATAGGCTTCAAAATGGAAAGGTGGTATCCTATCATTTCTACCTGGAAAGAATTTCCAAGGGATCATATACGCTCTATCCTAGAAGAATAGATACCTGTGTGGCAAAGGTAAAATCTGACAATACTTTTGATATTCAGGAAATGCCTCTTCAATTTTCATTGGTGGCAAAGGTAAAATCTGAAAATGATTATCAATAGGAAGGTTATGCACATAGCCATGTTTTCTACTAGAAATTGAAAAGTACTTAGAATCCACAAATTCTGATTCAATATTATGGAGATATCGAGATATTTTTGCCCATACACCCCTTAGTGTATTAAACACATTTTCAAAATAAAAATAGGGGGGTCCTTGCACAAACTTTTTAAGCTTCAGCTGTCGATCGACAAGGTGACCTAGAACTCCAAAGCCAACCGATCCTTTAACATGGCGTGGTAAACAAAAATTCATATCATCTTCTATAGACAAACCTTTGAAAGACGTACTTCTTTCAAATTTTATCTTCTGAAATGGTTTCTTGTGATGGGTTTCATTGCGATTCTTTATTCTTTCATCAATCCCCGCAAAAGGAAACCTTGGTTAGCATGACTAATCAAATTGATGACCCTAGGATTATAATGGGTAATGGATTCTTCATTTTGTACTTGTTTGTGCTTCTTATATTTTTGATTTCTTTTCTTAGATTATATTAAAAATTATGGACATTATTTTTCCTCTCTCTCTCTCTCTCTCTCTCTCTCTCTCTCTCTCTCCCTCTCTCTCTC
>MU223961.1:474703-502878 GCA_018584345.1 Thuja plicata | reverse complement strand
CTCTCTCTCTCTCTCTCTCTCTCTCTCTCTCTCTCTCTCTCTCTCTCTCTCTCTCTCTCTCTCTCTCTCTCTCTCATTTTGTGTGTCTAACATAGGGCGTACGCCCTATGTAAGAACACAAAAAAAGGGTAATAAAGGTAAGAAACTCATGAAAGAGGCCCACTTTTAACTGTTACTATCTATTTTTTACAGTCTGCTCGACAAATATTCATTTTTCATGATGTTGAAAATCACAAAGAAGTATATTATATCAATTTGAAACACGTTTTTGTTCAAAAGTCAACATTGAAGAATGAAAGTCAATCATTCTTCACCAAAATTGATCCATTGAGGTAAGTTTTTTATTTTTTACATGTGAATTGTGAATAAAGAGTCTTTTTGTTTATAATTTCTACGATGTGGATTTGTTGAAGAAATAATTTAACATATTGTAAAATATTTCTATTATATTTGTTTTATAATTTCTATGTGCATGTATAAAAATGGCCTTAGCATGCGAAGAATTAAAGTACAAAGAACAAGAAACATTGTCAGATTCAAGATGTATCGTCTAGTGGTGTAATGCTACAATGGGTCCATGTAATGAAGGTGAGTCTATGATTCATAGATTTTTTTGGTTGATGGATGAAACTAACACTGCACCATACGAGGATTGTTGTACATTAACAAGATCAAGTGAGCTACACTCTTTTAGAAGCTCTAATGCAAGTTCATGTATCATCCACACACGACATATGGCATGCTTTTGTTCATCATGCACAGATTAATATTGGGATGGGTGTGAGTCAAAGGAATGGGTCGATGAATGGTCTACATGGATTTTGAGCCCACTTGACTCCTATCATCCCCCAACAACATTGCAACTGACACAAATGGAATCATCCATTGACTTTGACCATTTGTCTAATCTAGTGCAACCAGGTAAATTGTCAACTCACAAATAGTCTCAAATTTAGTACTTTATCGTAAGTATTTGTTAAATTAATCTCCTTGTTATGCTTCTATCATTGCAGACCATGTTTTTTTTGTTATTGCACCTAAAGACAATGATGAAGGGATAGATTATTTGTGTCATTGTGTTGAGGCCAAAAATAAAATGGATCACTCAGTTACAAATGATGAAGGATTAGAATACTCTATAGGAGCAGTGGTTGTAATTGGTACATGGCTTAGACAGTATTGTATGAAGAACCCTAGGTTGTGGTTGTTCGAGGATTGGGAGACACACATGAAGATTCTTCATTATTCCAACCTTGTCGTTGCATCAAATGTCCATTTGACCAAATATGGAGGAAAACCACACAATAAAACTCTTTGGAAGGTTCGCGAGTCAGATCATGAGGCAATACTTGAGACAATAAAGGGTAGGGAAGATCCAGCTGGTTCATTGGACTAAAAGTGAATCCAAAATGTTGTAATGTCAAATCTAGTTGAATGCATGTGCATATAACATGTATATTTGTAAAGGAATTAATTCCCTTGAATCCACATTGGGTGGAATGTAAATTGCTCATGCATTACCCGGTATGCATAACAGGAAGTTTGTAAGATTTAATAACAATTTTTCTCTTCTAGTTTTTGGCAAAATACCAGAGGTTTTCTATTCTCAGCTCTTTCCTCCTGGTGCTCCTAATGAGCTGAGTTGTAAACATATTTTTCATCATTAATTTATAAAAATATTTTTACCCTATGAATTCTAGAAATATATGTTAAGCTTATTGTCATGTTTCATGCTAGCACATTCTTTGTATATATGTATTTACAAAAACATTATTTAACTATCAAAACACACATTTAAATCATTTAAAAATATTGAAATCCGCTTGATGTTGCATCAAACCATCTCTACCAACAACTCTAGAATGCTGGGTGAATGCTAGGAACAACCCTGTCACGAAGGCGAAGAAGCTTGAACGTTGCTGACCGCTATGGAGCCAAGTGTCCCTCAAGGTGCACTAGGCAACAAAATTACCGATCTTTAGGAGTTTGTTTCTCAGAGCTTGCATGGGGTATTGATGAGATCTCTAGTGATACAAGACCATTTCATGGAGGCCTACAACAACCTATCTCATTTTTTGGGTATTCGCTTCCATTTTCATTTGCTGACGCAATCTTGGTTGATGCCAAAACTTGTAATGTTGCGCAGTTGAAAGCTGACACATTGCATATCTTGAAAACCGCTTGTCATGGCATGAAAATGTCTCTACCAAAATCTCAAGAATTCAAGGTGATTTGTAGGAATGACCCTTTCATGGAGGTGAAGAGGCTCGAATGTTGCCGACTGCTATGGATCCAAGTGTCGCTCAAGGTGCACCAAGCAACAAAATTATCTATATTCAAGAGTCCATTTCTTGGAGCTCCCAAGGGGTATCAACAATCCATCAAGTGATATAGGACTGTGTCATGGAGGCCTACAATAACCTATCTCAGATTTTGGATATTTGCTTCCATTTTCATTTTCTGACCCAATCTCGGTTGATGCAAAAACTTACAATATTACGCAGTTGAAAGCTGACACATTGCATATCTTGAAAACCGCTTGTCATGGAATCAAACCATCTCCACCAAAGCTCTAGAATACCAAGTGAATGCTAGGAATGACCATTTCATAGGGGCGAAGAGGCTCAGACGCTGTCGACCGCTATGGAGCCAAGTGTCCCTCAAGGTGCACCAGGCAACAAAATTGTTGATATTTAGGAGTTTGTTTCTCAGAGCTCCTGAGGGGTATCAATAATCCCTCAAGTGCTACAAGACCATTTCATAGAGGTCTAAAATAACCTATCTCAGAATTTGGACCTTCACTTTCATTTTCATTTTCTGAATCAATCTCAGTTGATGCAAAAACTTGCAATGTTGCATAGTTGAAAGTTGACACATTGCATAGCTTGAAAACTTCTTGTCGTGGCATCAAACCGTCTCTGCCAACAACTCCATAATTTTGGGTGAATGCTAGGAATGACCCTTTCATGGAGGTGAAGAGGCTCAAATTTTTCCGACCACTATGGAGCCAAGTGTCCCTCAAACTGCACTAGGCAACAGAATTTCTGATATTCAGGAGTCCATTTCTCAGAGTTCCCAAGGGGTATCGATGATCCGTCAAGTGGTAGAGGACCGCGTCATGGAGGAATACAATAACATATCTTAGAATTTAGATATTCACTTCCATTTCCATTTTCCAACCCAATCTCAGTTGATGCAAAACCTTACAATGTTGCATAGTTGAAAGCTGACACATTTCATTTCTTGAAAACCGCTTGTCGTGGTATAGAACCGTCTCCATAAATAGCTCCAAAATGCTAATTGAATACTAGAAATGACCCTTTCATGGAGGAAAAGAGGCTCAAACATTGCTGACAGCTATGGATCCAAGTCTCCCTCAAGGTGCACTAGGCAAAAAAATTGTCGATATTCAGGAGTCCATTTCTTGGAGATCCCGAGGGGTATCAATGAGTTGTTAAGTGCTATAGGACCATGTCATAGAGGCCTATCATAATATATCTTGGATTTTGGAGATTCGCTTCCATTTTCATTTACCGACCCAATCTCGGTTGATGCAAAAACTTACAATGTTGCGTAGTTGAAAGTTGACACATTGCATATCTTGAAAACCGCTCATCGTGGCATCAAAGCATCTCTGCAAAAAACTCCAAAATGCTGGGTTAATGCTAGGAGTGACCCTCTCACAGAGGTGAAGGGGCTCAAATATTTTTGACCGCTATGGAGCCAAGTGTCCCTCAAGGTGCACTAGACAAAAAAAATGTTGATATTTAGGAGTCTGTTTCTCAGAGCTTTCGAGGGGTATCAAAAATCCATAAAGTGCTATAGGACCGTGTCGTGGAGGCCTATGATAACCTATCTCAAATTTTGGAGATTCACTTCCATTTTCATTTTCTGACCTAATCTCGGTTGATGCAAAAACTTGCAATGTTGTGCAGTTGAAAGCTAAAACATTGCATATCTTGAAAACCACTCGTCCTGATATCAAAATGTCTCTGCTAACACCTTCAATTTGATGTGCAAATTCCAGGAATAATATTTTTATGCTTCACAACTCATTTGAACATTTGGGACCACAATGTATTGGCGCATCCCTTAACATTCTTGCAGTGCCCTAAATAGGTCCAGGTGGTCAAAATGCTCCAATAGGACTAAAATTGGGTAGGATTGATATTTTTATCTTATATGAACTATTATCATTTCATTAAGGTGTTGGAATAAAAATTATGAGTCTAGGTTTATGAAATGAAACATGCATATTCTCATTAAGTATGAATCATTCAGTAACAATATACATAGATACATGTGCAAACATAAATATAAGACAAGCAAATTACAAAGCATAAGACATCCACATAAACATAAAGTAGTCTACATCAATACACATGATATATTAGTAGAGCATGAAGAAATATATATGTCCAATAACGTCATAGATCAAATATATCCAATAAAGTTAAATTGGCATCATGAAAGCCAAATGGATATAGAACATGTCACTTATAAAATATACAAAAATATGTCCTGTAATGCCATATTGACATACAATGATTATCCCTAATCTAGTCATTTCCTAGAAGTGGAAGAAAATAAATCCCGGGTTGTCTTTGATCATCGCGTCAATGGAGATGTAGTACTCTTCTGAGTGCGGTCACTAGTCCTCCTGTCTAGACTCTTTTGCAGCTCGAGCTGATAAAATAACAAGTATAAACATCAATAACTAATATACATAGGAATTTAATTTTAGGATGACATAAAATAGAATATTTTCTTACCGCTACCAAATAGTTGCTATGTATATCCACTGAAGGGGCACGCTGACGATCTGGAGTAATGAGTCCCTACAATAATGATCAAAATAATATTTAAAATACATACATGAATATCATTAAAATTTTTAATACAAACTATTAAAATAACAATTCTAATTAAGTAATCTCTTTCATACCTTGGTCAATGCGTCAGAACTAGCTATAACTGCAGCTATGCCACAATTCAA
Organism: Thuja plicata; assembly: GCA_018584345.1. Lineage (NCBI taxonomy): Eukaryota > Viridiplantae > Streptophyta > Pinopsida > Cupressales > Cupressaceae > Thuja > Thuja plicata. The sequence goes on along the minus strand of MU223961.1, from coordinate 497,882 downwards.
ACTATCATGAACAAAAGGAGGAGTCTCTGTTGTCATTAACTAAAATTGAAACAACAAGAGTACTATGTAGTTATCAAGAATACCTATAATATTTTACAATCCCACTAATTAATAAATGATACCTCTATTAAGGTGCCACCATATCCTTCAGTGTGCGGTGTCGATGTCATAGCTCCAGCATTAAACTAGTGCACATGTATGGTAATTTATAAGACGACCATTAATATAAGAACCAACCACTGACTTGTTAATTATAATGAATTATTACATATATACATGTGCACTAATGATGTATTCACAAAGCCAGGTGAAGGAATGGGATCATTGCTATGACAACTTTGACTCTGGATTTTGATCATAATTTGTCTACTAATTTATTTATTCATTCATTTATTAATTAAATATAATCAAGTAAATCAAATTAACATGTAAATAAACATACCTCAACAAAATGTGAATGAGGCCGTTTACTGTCTAATGTCAACGTCGATGGTCTAGCAGTGAACTAATGTACATGCACAATAAGTTATGAGACAAACATCCATGTAATTATAGAATAATCAAATGTATACTTTAAAAAATGTTTTATTCGATACATAGTTGTGGAGTTGACGACGTAGTGTATAAGGGGTCTAGGGGGATAATTTCCACTACAACCGATACTCTTTCCCTGAATTTTCATCATAAACAATAAATACTAATTTAATTAAATTCATTCATTTAAAAATCAAATATGATCAAATAAATTCAATGAACTTGCAAATATTTACCTGGGTATCAATTCCAAATGTTGCATTGAGAAAATCATTAGTCATGAATCCATCATCCTCTTCCTGTCTCTCTCATCAGTACCAAATGTGCACAGGGATCCACAAGAACAACAAAAATGACCCTCGCAGACTGACCATGGTCACCCTCGACTAGAGGAGTGGTGCACTGAATGAGCGAATGTGTCAGAGCACTAATCGTGCCTAGTGTGTCCACCTCCATGTGTTCCTTCACATTGGAAGGAATACTAACATGATCCACCTGTGGCTTTACACTGGGAAACCTAGGTGCATTAGGGTCACGACGTGCCATAGGTCTATCAAATGATGACCCCCCACCTCTAGCCTGAGACTCTAGAAAGTCAAAATAATTTGGCACTTCCTTCAGGACAAACTTACAATAGAGTTTCCTTAGGAAATAGATAGGAACCTCATGATTGTTATAGGAAGGGGAATCAAAGACCATCCACTTTCTATCCCAAAATTTTGTTTTTATATCTTCATTCAAGCACCAATGAATTGGGATCCTCCTTGTTGTAGGTTTAAGAGTTTCAATTTCCCTTGACTTTTTAAAGAGTTTGCAAATGTCATCTTTTGTGATTTCTTTCTTTTTAATGTCCTCATATGATAATTTATTTGCATAATATTATTTTTTTCTTCTCTTTTGTCGTGCCATAAATTTAGTTTCCCACTAACTAAACCTACGTGGGTCAAGATTAATTCTAATGATTTTTAAAGTGTTTCCCTTCTAGGATTTGTACCAATAGAATCTATTAACCTAATTAAAGATTCTATTTCTATTTTCCCTCTTTCTATTTGGTTTATCAAGTTTTCATGTGTTCCAAGAGGAGGTTTCTCGATTGGTGAAGGCGGTTGGGGTTCATTTTCTTGGTTATTTTCAGCATCCATTTGTTAATGAAGAGAAGATGGAGGGTTTAGTTGAGGATTTCCTGTGGGGAGGTCATTCCTTCCTGGAAATTGAAAGAAAATCTATTTTAAAAGTCTAATTAAACATAAAATTTAAGACAAGAAACTTTGACAATCAAATTTGATTGAAAACTAAAAATTAAACCTAAATTTCAATACAAATGACATACATGATTGTAGAATCACTTACCTCTTCTTTCAGTTCAAAATTGATGATGTCATGGAGCCATTTTTTGCTTCAGTTTGATGGAGAAAAAGCCACAATGAATTTCATACGTGTTGTTATGGAGATAAAATGAGCAAGACGCAAGTTTGGGCAAAGAAAATGAGCCACAAAAGTGGCTGCCCAAACTTTATATAAAACCTAATAGGGCGCACGCCCTATGGTTTAAATTTGCCAAGCCATAGGGTGTGTGTCCTATAGGGTGTGCGCCCTATGTGCATATGGGGACCAAAAAGGTATTTGACACCTTTTTGGTCCCCCATCTTGGTGCATATACCCTTTCCTTTTCAAAGAGGTGGTGAATCTACCAAATAATTTAATGGATATGTGAAGGTAACTTTAAATCTATTAGTATTTGCAGCCGCTACACACTCTAGGTATTGTTTTTCATGAGTCAAATGTTTTTCCATGAAAATCAGTTGTAATGAATGTTTCCCTATTAAGTGATTTTAGCACTAAGTAAGGGAAGAATAGTAGTTGGGTGATACATAATTCTAAGATATTTCTAGTTTATGTATTTTATGATAATTATGTATTACTTTTTGAATTGTATAACTGCATAGTGAATATGGAGAGATTTTGATTGCACAAGTGGAGATGTATTATCAGAGTGATGGTTCATGTATGAACACAATGTGATGTCAAAAGTTAAGTCTCACTCATGTTCAGAGATAGGAGGAAAGAGTAGAAGTCAAAGTCACCAAAGTTCTTTTGGTGTACCTCCTCCTTTTAGCCATACATAGGAGACCTATTTATTTGATAAAGTTGAAAAGAAAGAGGATATAAATTTGACAGGTCTAAGAGAAGATCCTAGTCTAAAGTATCTTTACCATACATTGAAGAGGTTTTGGTAGATATAGATATGTTGAAACAAGAGCTCCAAGAACAAATCATATTATCACTAGGGAAGAGAATGAAGAGAATGGAGGGAGAATAAACGTTTCTCTTATATAAGAGGTTTATAGTTGCACAAAGGGATGTTCCTTGTCCTCGCAGACCTCAAGAATCCATTTGGGTTGAATTATTTTTGAGCCTATGTGTGCCTGATTTAGTAAATTGGTCTTCATCCTTAAAGGTATGAGGTATTCAATATGTTAAGAGGTGGATGAAAATTATTGAGGGTCCTAAATCTGATGTGGCACATAATGTTGAGCCTAATGATGTTGATGATAAGAGAGATAGAAAGAAAAGTGATAGAGATGAGTCCATGAGTGATGATGTCTCTTGTGATCATGAAGGTGGTGCTTATTCTAATCATGTAGCAGAGGGTGTAGATGAAAATAATGGTTCACTTAGCAGTGAAATTTTTTCCAACTTGTTGACTCTTGAATATTTGAAGTATGTAGTTTTGAACAAGAATTTTCTTCAAAATGTTGGCATGAATCCAAGTAATGTTTGGGATGATAAGTCAGATCATGTGTCTATTTCAGAATTATAAATATTAAGTGAACCATTTGAGGATAATGATTCATTTGTTCAAGATGTGTAGTTAATTGAAGAGTTTATGTATGAGTGCTCTCCCTCTAATATATTAGAAAGTGGTTTGCATGATATGTGTAATTTGCAGGTAAGTTCTCTTGAGAGATCTATTATTGAGATGAAAACTAGTGATCAAAGTAAATTTGATGATACAAACTATATGGCAGAGTATGAGTGCCTTTCTTTTCAGCCGAATGATGATTTTCCAGAATGTGGCATGGTATTAGATAATGAAAAATATTGCATTTGGTTTGATTTATTTTTACCTAATGAATGCAACATGTATATTCCACATAGTGTTCACTATTTCCAGTATGTTCCTGACTTCCATGTGATTTTGGGTAGTGAATATATTGATAGTTTTTTATATGGTGAGTTGTTGGAAAATGTTAGCATATCAGATCAACTAGATGGCAAAGGTATTCTCAATTTCCTTTCAGTGCAGAGAAAGAAAAACTCCATTTTTATAGAGCCAAGCTGAGGCAGAAATTTGTTGGTGGCCTTGGGCCATCAAACAAGGTTTGATTTCTTCAAATCATGATAGTAAGGGGGCTGAGATAAGTTGACTTTTCTAGCCAGTGGAGTAAGTATTTGTACATACTTAAGGTAGTTTCCTTTTCAGTTGAGTTTTCTAGTCCAGGCAACTTCTTTTTGGTTTTCTTTGTGTGGTCTTCTCAACCTGGAGTTCTAAGATCCTTCTACTTTTGAAAGAGGTATACATCCCCAGACAGAGCCACTGGTGGCACCTATAAATTTTGAAGGAATTTGAGGTTTCCATATTTGAAATTCAGAAAAGCAGGCACGTTTTAGGAACAAAATTGCCTAAGGATTGTGTGTTCTCAATATTTGATATGCAAGAAGAGATAAACATTTTGTTCAAAGGTTAAATGGGTTTTCAAGAAAATTTAATTGGTGTATGCAATTCCAATCTTCACCATCATTGCAAGTAGGGCAAGGGTTTATCACTTGGGTTTATCCCACATTAGTTTTGTCACGGGTCAAATATTCTTTTTATACATTCGTGCACACATAAGAAGTTCCAAAAAGGAAGGTGCCTTTTGGCAGGATTCTCATGCATGGTGATGGATAGTTCAGCAACAACTTGGAATATTTTGTGGGCCTAAGGTGACTAAGTAGTGACGTGGTAGATGAGGCAGTGAACTAGAATGCACTACATGGAAGGAGTAAATAAGGAGGGCCAATGAGTGGGCCTCCATGTGGCTTGATTTGGTGAGCCTACGAGGTAAGAAAAGGGTTAGCAGATAAACTAGTGAGTTGGCGAGTGTCAGGTAGTCTCTAGGTCATGGCGGTCTGAGGTGATTGGCGGTTATAGGTCACGATTTGGTGAGTAAGTGTTTGCAAGGTCATGGCAGTTAGGGCTCATAACAGGAAATGTCAGAGAGTTGGCTAGTGGTGGTTAGTCGCCATCTCGCCGGGGTTGAAGGAGGTAACAAAATATTCTAGTGAGCTCAAGGCTAACGGTTAGTCACTAGGTCATGGGTTGTGTGGGAAGTTAAGTGGAAGGGCCATGAGCTCAAGAGAGGCATTGTCATGAGGTTTAAGGAGGTTAACAGTTTCAGGTCTCGAGCTGGCAACTAAAAACTTGAGGTTAGTGGTCGCAAGGTTGCTAAGGTTTGTGGCAGTTAATGATGATGTTAGAGATTTCATGAGATGATGCCACGTGCCTAGGCTGTGAGCTAGAAATGAACGGTGGTCATGAGCCTTCTAGATGAAAGGGAACATTCTTCTAGGTATGGAGAGTTAGTGAGCAATTTCCATATGGAGGTTTGCCGCGAGGTTGCGACGGCTAGCGGACATAAAAGAAAATATTGGCGAATTAGCGAGTAAGGGTTGTCTCCAACTCCCGAGAGTTAAAGGACTTATCATTTTCAAGTGGAGAGATCAAGAATGAACTTCTTACAGGTTGTCTCCAAGTTGCGAGCTATTATAGGGAACTGTCATTTGGGTTATGAGCTAGTGAGAAGTTGCCACATGTCTTGGTTCATCGTAGTCTAAGGACATTTGGGGCTAGATGTTGACATGTTGTCTATGGTGATTTTTTATTGGTTGGTGCTTGAGGCCATTTTTAGGTGTGGAGGTCAATTTCAATTTGATCACTGTGTGTTTTGGATTGTTTCTCTCATGGGTAAGGATCAATGGTCAAGATTGAAATCGGTTTAAAAAAAGATAATTGCATCTATTTCTTGTCGCCTGTGTGCAAAATAACTACTAGATAGATATATGGTTGTCAACTCATCAAAAAGGGATCTAATCACCTTTATGGTGCAGGGTCAAGTTGCAGAAATGTAGATGGATCAGGGTGATTTAGGAGTCTACATTAATGTACTTGATCTACGTACTGATAGGATAAAATATTTTGGAAGGGTTTAGGATTAGATAGAGTTAAAGTCAAATGCAAATAAAATATTTTGAGAGGGATCATATTTTTGAGTTGGTTGGATAGGGAGGATAATATATTTGTAAATCAGATTTAGAAATGAACAAGTGTAAGCAGTAGATACAATCTGGAGTTCTTTTCTTTCCTATATATTCATTTTTCTTCTTTGTTATAGGTGTTGTGACTTTATAGTCCCAAACTCTCTTGGTAGGATAGGTTCCAGAAGTAAGTTTTGTTGGTTTTGATCAAACCTTTGAAATCACATGAATATACCATTGTTGAAGTTTCTTGTAGGTCTTTGAGTTTGTATTTATATTTATGTTGTATAACAGAGATAGTATAGTGTTTTTATTTGAAGTATGATGTTGGTTCAGATCTCTTCAGTGTACAACTCAGTCATGTTTTAAGTGGAATAAAACAAGGATTTATTATCATTTAGTGTCTTCTTGTGAGATATGTGACTTTCTTTTATGATTTGATTTAAGGGGTCAATTAAATTCTTGATAGGGGTTTTAGATTTGTTGGGCTTGTTCGAGGATTTTGATAAGTAGGCTAGGTGGGGATTATTGTTGAAGAATGTTGTGAGGCAATATTCTTAGATAATATGTTATAGATAAAACTATGTTATACCATGTTGTATTTCTTATAACTCCGTTTCCCAATGGGATGAGGCACCGGTCTTAGTTATTGTGGGTTTCGCAAGTGTGTTGTTTCTCGGATCCATGTTGCTCTTGTTGCAAAAAATGATTACCTCAAGAATATCTTTACATTTGTGTATATTTTTTGTTACCCTACTATACTCTCATGCTCCATGCAGGTTAAAGTTCAATGGATAGTTAACCACTATCTAGTATCTCCCTGTTGTGTTGATTACCTCTTTTGAGGTTGTCTATTGAGGTGTGGTTCTGTCATGCTCCATGTAGGTTGAGGATCACTGTAGAATGAGCCATTCTAGTAGTATTGTCCATATTTATAGAATCCTTTATATGAGATCATCTCATTTCTATTAATTCTAGCCATGGGTTTAATGTGTGTATTTGAAGGCATTAAGGTAATCCCCCCCTTGGTTTTCTAGAACCTAAAGTGTAGACAGATAGTTTAGTATCCCTCTCATTTGATCCAATCCTCTTAGGAATTTAATAATTGTAGTTGGCTTCTCTATAGAATTTATTGAAGAGTGTAATGGTAGCCTTAGTAGCATAAAACCCATTTTTTGGAACGAACATACTAATAATCCAAGTTCTTTCGTGACCTCAATAGGCATTATTTTGATATCTTCCCCTAAGTCTATCATATAGTTTTTTACCGGTTTGTTATTTATCAACAATGTCATGTAAAAGGGGTCAATCTGAGATTGGTGTTTATTCAATTTTGTTCCCAAATACACCTCTGGGATTTCTTCATCCTTGTCACATGTCTGATTTATTCTATCATTTTCTGATTGCTTTCCACTAACATTTGAGAGAAGTGATATAACACTATCTCTATATTCTAAGAATTTCATCATGTCCAACAATTTAATAGAGACCTTCATTTGTAATAATGCATTAGTAATGATAATTGATGGTGCTACATTTACATGTACTAGTTTAACCAACTCGACCTTTTCTTTTTTTGGTGGTTTGTTTGGCTTGGTATTATTAGGTTTTTCTTGAATTGTTATTGCATTGGATTGCTTATTTTTTTGGCTATAGGTTCTTTTTTCTTATGATTATTTTCCCTCACAAATATGTGTATAGGTCTACCTTTGTCTGGGTTTACCACTATATTCCTAAGTCATAGTTTCTCCTAGCAATTTCCATTGTTACAATAGTAAGGGCTTTAATTTCCTCATTTGTAGGTTTTCTTAACCTAATTTCATTTGGAACAATATTTTTATTTGTTTGAATGTCATCCTCATAAGCTAAAAACACTTCTTGGGTGCAATATTTTTGAATCCTCTAGGAATTTATGTAATATTCATATCCATCTTCTGAGGAATCATAATCATTGTCAACACCAAAGGGATTCATTGATAACATATTTGTTGTCTGATCTTGGCTATATTCTTCATACTTTTCTATGTCATCTTGTAAACTTTGAGCCACAACACATTGAAATGGGGAATAGGGTAAATTACAAGCTATACACTATAGATTTTCTTTAACCATATGACTCCCATGCTTCTTAAGTGGGTTAGGTGGATTTCTATTAAAATTTTCCCTTTGGTTTTGTCCTTCTAGTTTCCCATATTTATAGTTGGTGTTGTAAGGAATGTCATGAAACATTGGTCAGTCATTTCCATGGAATGTGGTCTTTCATTTCTACCCACTCTTTGTGACAAATATTTTAGGGCACTCATGGCCTTGTTGGAATTATGATGGATTTTGGAGTTGAGATGAAGAGTTTGAGTTTGTCATTGATGGAAGCTCCACAACTCTATTAGATTTGGTGAATAGGTTGTAGATACCGATCAACAGTGTTATCTTTACAAGATATTTTGTTGTCATTAGTTTAGTCAAAGTCATGGAGTCAAGGATAATCAATCAGTGAAAGGAGATAGTCAAGTATAAGGTGAGTCAGTAAAGGACACCAAGCCAATCGGTAAAGTAATAGAGTTAAAAGTAGTACCGAACACCTATAGTCACTGAGCAACGCACTACACCGAGTTGATAGTACACCAAGAATTGAAGATCATTTAACCGAGTATTATGGAGTTACTCAACTGAGTTAAATAGTTAATTCAAAACATGATCAGATGTCATTTAATGATTGTCAGATCAATAATTAAGAGTCTACAAGAATTTATAACGGTTTGTTACATGATCAATGATTTAAATAATTTAGAGTGAAGATCTAAGGCATAGATCAAACGACAAAGATGGAGTTTGTCATTTCCAAGAAAAACAACAAGTATTGAGGTAAAAGTGATATGGTCACCAAGATGGAAAGGAGATCTAATGGTTAAAAGAAATTCATAGCATACCTAATGCATAAGATTAAGATTCATAATCTCATCTATATATTGGATGAATTTGTATGTGAGAAAAACATAGAGAAGGAGAGAGAGAATTGAAGTTGTTATTGTTTTTGTTGAGAAAGTAAAAGGAGTTATTGAAGAACAAGAGCATAGAAGAGAGCACCAAGAAAAAATTCAATTATAGCAGAGCATAACATAATAGTGTTATAGTTTGAGATTGAGGTAACACAAATTAGAGCACATAGAGTCTGATCAACATTTACATTTGATGCACTTTTTACAGACATTATTAAGTTATTTTATACTATTGTATTGAGAGCTTTAAATCCCAATACTGGGTAGATCTTAACTAATCTTATATTTTTAAATCATTTAATAGGGTACATCTCTAAGTGTAGAGTTTGTAAAAATCATATAATTAGGTAGACCTAACAAGTCTTATATATACTCTTAACTGTGTAAGCTATCAGAAATAGATAAACATTGTAGCTCTAATCGAGCACCCTTTATACTGCAGTTAGTAAAGGTTGTAGGTATCATCCCCACCATAGTTTTGTCCTCTAACCAAGGATTTATGCATTACCAAAATCATGGTTTTATGAGTTCTATTGTTTAATGTTGTGATGTTATGGTTTTATAAGCATTATATTACTTTCATTTCAAAGTTATGAGCTCGGTAATCAGTAAGCATTAGTATATGGTTTAATCAGTGAATGTGGTTAGGAATTTTTAGTGGTACTAATTCACCCCTCTCAGTCCCAACTTTCCACAGTTATTCCAACAATTGATATAAGAGATTGTACTCTTGAGTTAAAGGTTTGACCACCTAAGAGTTAAAGATCATAGTCATGGAAAATTATAGGCAATCTAAAAGGATTGATGGTATTGAATTTGAGTTGGAGATTGCACGAGAGTTAATCATGGATCTAAGAAATAAACTTGAGAAGTTTTTGAGGATAAGAAGGAAACTATATGATGAACGAAAGGTTACACATGAACAAGTTGATACACTTGAGACAACATCTGAAGGAAGCGTGACTGATGAATTTGAGAGTGCTAAAAGAGAACTACTTGAAAAGAATGATTCACTTACTGAGATGTTGTATCCGATGAAGAAAGATCTTGAAGCTAATAGCATAATAATGACTGAATTAATTGAAGGAAAAAGGATAGCTAATGATGACAAGAAAATTGTAGAAGATGATAAAAAACAAGTTGAAATCAAGTTAACTGAGAAAGATAATGGAATATTAAGGATGACCCAAGTTCACTATAATATGACCAACCAACTTTTGAATGCAAATCAGGATTGTACCCAAAAGGAATTTGAGAACCAAGCACTGAAAGCTAAGATTGAAAGAATGGACAAAGGATTGAAATTTGAGAAGGATGCAAATGAAATACTTAGAAGAAATGAAGATGTAATGAAATCACTGGACAAATAGGTTATAGAATCAGAGCAACTGATGCACATATCAGGAATTGGATTCAATGAGAACAACACTACTGAGAAAGAAGAATCATCTAATACATAGAAAGATCAAGGTATTGTACCCCCACCAAAACTAAAGAATCCAAGCTATAATTACTATGGGAAGCCTGGAAATACAGCTAATGTTTGCAGAAGTAGGAAAGGTAAAGCACCAATTACACCTAAATTTGATGCTTATTGCTTTATATGTAAAAAGTATGGACATAAAACTTTATAGTGTAGAACCAACCCTACTAGCAACACAAGGAAACCTATGTTTGATGGTTACTGCAATAATTGCAACAAGTATGGTCACAATACTAAAGAGTGTAGAACAAAGAAAATAAATGATAAGTGGATGCCTAATTGAGATAATGCAAATACTAACTGAGAAGGCACGTCTATACTGTGGGATTATAATACAAGGATTTCATGTTTATCTTGTGGAAGATATGGACACATTGCTGCAAACTGTATATTGATGCACAAAAGGAATAATAAAGGATCATGGAGGAGCCCTGACATGGTATGTTTCCATTGTCATAGGGTAGGACACCTAGCGAGAAATTACAAATATCGAGGAGATGCACCAACCGAAGATGAATCTATAAAGAGTGCACCATCTAGTGTTGAAGAAATCAGAGAACATATGAACAAAACCTAGAGGAGAAAGACTCAGGAAGATGGAACATCACTTGGAACTATAGACAACACCATCTCTACCGAGTCTGGCGCATCGAGCTCCACCTAAATGGTGAGAGGTGAGTAGGAACTGCATGCTTATTATAAATCTTACATCAGTTCCTAAGCATTAGAAATAAGATGCATATCATCATATTAAGTTGCATTTGGATAACTTATGAAATTTTGGTTGAACATTGTGTATGGTTATTTTGTTTATTTGGTTAAGAAAAGTAACTATGTTGTTAGAATAAAAGTAAAAGGGACTTGACAAGCACATTTAATGCAAATAATTAAAGCTGTTGGAAACCCTAATTGAGGAAAAGCTATAAATAGGTTAATTTGTTATTCATTTGAACCTAACATTTTTGAAGAGCATTTGAGCACACTAAAAAGTGATCATTCCGTCGAGAAATCAAAGCAATTTCAAGGTATTTCTTAATCTATGTAAAAGCATTGTAAGATGTTTTTGTGATAACTGGTTATATCAGGTTGAGTTTGCGAAACCATGTTTTATCAAGCATGCCCTAGTTTGTTAAAATGATATATTTGGAAGTAATCATGGCACCAATGATGCAAAGACCAGTACTAGTGAAGAATGTCAAGCCAGTGTACCCTAAATACAAGTTGTCCCTAGCTATAGCTACAGAGATAGATATGACAGGAGCATTATCTTCAATCCCACCGTGATTACTTTTGATTGAAGATATTTGCACATTTATTTATTACAAGATCAAAGATTTGTGTGAAGCAGAGATTGATGCTTCATTAAATAAGCTTTGCATGAATTGAAAATTTAAGGATGAGCACACACATTGCCAAGCAAAAGGATTAATTCATGCAATGCATTTATCGAGGGTATTCAAGCCCAAATGGGTAAGGTTGGTACTCATTTGAGTACATGACCATTTTATGTGGTTAGATGAACTGATTAAGATAGCGAAGGATGTGTTTCACATCAATACTAGATTCCCTATTGGATGCAGACCCAAGGAAATAAAGAAAATTGACAAGGGTAAGCTCACTAAGCTAACCAAGGCACAATGGGATGGCAAAGGATTGAGGATATCTACTATTGAGTATCCCAGTTTAATTAAGGTATGCATGCAACATCATATCTTACTGAGTGTTTCAATTGTCCCAAGTGGATAGTGTACCATATGGAGCAGTAGACCTGGCATTTAAGATATGAAGAAAGGATGTCAGATAGATCTTTGTGAAGTTTTGCTAAAGCAAATAGATGACAACATGAATACAATCAGAAAGGCAAATACCAACGCATTGAAATTTGGTTCAATATTGGTATGTATTTTCTTTTACTACCAGAATTCATTTCCCTCTATTGGAGATATAGTATGGAAAATTGATAGGCTAGTCATATATCAAATAAATGAGTATATATAGAGTCTAGGAGACAAATTTGATGCAATCATATCTGAATAATTTTTGAAATTCCAAGCAAGAATTCATAAGAGATATAGAGTTCCACCTTAACTAATTGCTAAGTATCAGGATAATATATGTTTTGAGGTAGATACCAATGTTTGTATAATCAAGGTTGTTGAATCGAGAGTTGAATGGATTAAACCAATGGGATATGAGATGGATATTTATATTGGTTTGAAACAAATAGAAGATTTATTAGCTAAACAAATTGATCCTAATGAAAAGAGTATGGCACCTATGAGGAAGTAAAAGATAAAATAAAGCAAGGTATAATGGTACCTAAGTCAATCAAGAAAGAAAGCAAGATGATTGATGTTTTAGCAAAAAATCTTGGAGTTGATGATACATTGGATAAGGACAATGAGAATTAACAATCCATTGTTGTGATTGACAAGAAAAATGTGAAACTGTCTTCACTGAGCTTAAGACGTATTGGAAGGAACACCAGATATTTAGTACAATCAAGAGAAAATAAAGTTGTAGAGGTAGTAAAACCGAGAGGAAAAACTTATGTAATATCTAGAGGAAGGAAACAACCTGCATGAACGAGAAGAAAACTATTACTTGGTAATGAAAGTGAAATAGAGTGTGATGAGGCAAACAAGTCTATAGACCTTTCATGTGTTCCACAGAGTCTTGATTATTTTCTAGAAGGACTAAATAAATCAAGAGGATTTGGGGGTTTTAGGAAAGAAAACTATGAGAAAAGGAATGAAGAAGATAAGAAGAAGATTGAAGAAGTTATTGTGGTGACTTTTCTAAGATATAGATTAACACCTATTGAACTCGCAGACAAGTTGCAAGAGGAGATATACAACAAAATTGATGCAAGATGGAAGTATGCTATTAATGTAGAAAAGGAAATGATAGAGAGGTCTCTAGTACATACTATTCCCGACCTCACACCATCTGAAATTCATGAAGAATTAAAGAAACATTCAAACAAATTTCTAGTCAAGGGAAGAGCCCTAAGAATAATAAGTGGATATATTCAATTTGTAGAGAAGGAAACAACTGCAAAATGGAAAGACATATTTCACATAGATGATATAGAGAATCATGAAGCAGAGAAGAACCAAGATGAAGCCATTACTAATAAGATAAAGGAAAGCACAAAGAAAATAGATCCTATTGATCTAACTACTGATAATGTAGAGATTATTATTGAAGATATACTTGAGGAAGAAGATCCTGCAAAAGAGTTATCAAAATATGAAGATGTCATGAACACACAAGTAAATGATACCAAGTGTATGGATGTTGATAATGCACCTTTGCTAAGCAAATATCCAATCTTGAAACAAGTACATAGTTATGCAACTGATGACACTATTAATACTGAGTTTGTACAAGACAGAAAAGACATGGCAACCAAGACATTCATAGATACATATAAGGAAAATGTTGAAGAACCTAAGGCCACTGAGACTGACCAAGAAAATAACACCAATTTGGAACCCCCAACAGATACCGATGGTCAGAAAAATGATATTCCACCTACCAACACAAAAAATGATCAGAAAGTATAGAAGACACAAGATACAAAAAGTGAAATGTTGTAAGAATCACATCTTCAGGAGAAGAATGAAGAGAAGTGGAAGGATAAAGAAAAAGAAGAAGAGAAACCCCAATAATAAGTAAAAGAAGAAAAAATCATAGTCGGTACACATACCGAGTCACGAGATGCAACTAAGGCATCACATCCCTAACACTCTACTAGTGAGAGTAGGTTGATTGAGAAGAAGAGGAACAAAAAGAGGAAGAAAATAATTGATTTGAGAAAGCCTATCTTCATACTAAAGGGAGACGCTAATGTGATGAAGCCTAAAGAATTGGTTATATATACTGAGATAGTAGCACAAAAGGATGAAAAGGAGAAGTTATTGTCAAATAAAAAGAAGGTAAACATATTAGAAAATATGAAGGAAATTTTCAAGGACATTGTTCTTGAAGCTACCGTTGATGAATTTGAACCCCTACTAGACCAAGTTGGTGATTTAAACCAATAGATTAAAGGAACAAACAAGGATATGACTGAATACATGTTGAAGATTCACAAGGAGAGTATGGAGAAGAAGTTGATGGAAGATTTGTTGAAAATTGATATAGAGAAGGTAAATATTTCCGAGTTATGTTCTAAAGTTGAAACTCAATTGACATTCATCATTTCATAATTTCAAAAGTTTTGTATTCTTTCAAACTTTATTGTTGAAATCAAGAAGAAGGAGGCAGACATTGAAAAAGAGCTGAATAAGTAGCTTAAGCAACTAACTACTAAGCATTAAGCATTCCCGACTTACTACTCTAAGATAAAATAACTTATGGGAGTTCAAATATCATTGAGAAAGGAAGAGGATAAGCTCAGATTGGAATTGCTTGAATTGCTAATTCCCCACATCCAATCTATGCGGATACACTTGAAGAAAGCCAAAGAACTAGAAAGTTTTCCAAATGTCAGCACATTGGACACTATAGTTGATGACATGTAACTGATTGAATGTATGAAGATGTTAAGTTGATGATCATGCAATTCAGTAAATAATTTAATGTATTGTATTGTCATTGATGTCAACTTGATATAATCTGTATGGTCATGGAAATACTGCCAAAGACTTCAAAGAAATAATGAATCAAAGGCTATGCTATCAGTAATTCATATAAGTCAAGTATTCATAAAGTGTCTATATACACTAATGGAGTGCACGCTGATGGTCAGAGTAAAAGAACAAAATTCATAGTGTTACCCGATGAGCAAATGCACAGCATTACCGATGAGCAAAACATAGAGTAACCCAACATAAAAAAAAATTTAGTGTTTCATGATGGAAAAGACAAGGATGGAGATCCCGATGACAACTGAAGTCACACCGACAAAACAGTCAGTTATCACCAATGACTAACTGAAGTGTTGACCGATAGAACAAAGAGTTTAGAAACGATAAAATGCTTAGCTATCAAGAAGCTATAAATAGACTTAACATATACTTATCATTTTTTTAATCATCCAGATAAAGCTGGAGGTAAGTAATTGATTTAAATCTGATTTATCCAGTTGGAAAGAAGATCTCTTTAAGATAAAACAAGAGTTTTCTTTAAATCTATTGGCAAGAATTCAGGATCACGCCAAGAATCAAGAAAGCCAAGAAAAGGTAAAACATGTCTATAAAGAGACAAACCCAATTCATTACGAAGTATGGGGAAAAAGAGAGAAGAGGAAAGATGATA
Source organism: Thuja plicata (assembly GCA_018584345.1). Classification (NCBI taxonomy): domain Eukaryota; kingdom Viridiplantae; phylum Streptophyta; class Pinopsida; order Cupressales; family Cupressaceae; genus Thuja; species Thuja plicata. The sequence continues at coordinate 482,306 of MU223961.1, read as the reverse complement.
AGGAAAATCTGAAGGAGAAGAAAGTCTTCATTCAGTCCTGATCAAAAAGTTGAGGAAAGAGAAAGATTCTGTAGACACCGACAAACAGTGAGACAACATCACAGAGAAGAACAATGTGGAGAAAAGGTATAGAATTGATTATATTAATTAGAGAGGTAATGCACTTACAATAGAATTGAAAATCTGCAATTGAGTTGCATGTATGAATAGATCATTAGTGTTTTAGTTTAACCATTGAAGCATCAAGTCTCTTAACCAACTAGGACTTAAAAGTCTTTTACAATTGAGATACATCCCAAAGAGTATCAAAAAGTTTGGTCATAAAAGTAGCATGGGATATGTCCGATACCTATTGATAGGCCAAGTGAGTGTTTGATCAAGGATGGTAGTATTAGATGCCAGATAATAGGTAACAAACTATCTTTTAAATCCTCTAACAAGGTCACACCTAACAGTGTGTTTGCAACCTTTAACAGGGTTGGCTCCTAATAGAGCTCACTTCAGAAGAGTGAAAATTTGGGGTGCCGGTCTGAGTGGTTTTTTCCCTTAATAGGGTTTCTACGTTAAAAATCCATGTGTTATGTGTTTATGTTTCATTACTTTACTATTTTAAATTTCACATATGCAATTCTAGATTGATCGGTATACTCTACATATTTATTGTGTTTCGGTAAATAGTTGACTGCTTATTGGTAATCATACAAAAGAGAGATTTACAAAGCAATCCGATAAGTAGAAAATTGATATAAGTATTTCAAGGCATTCATCTTGTAGGACAGAAGATAACTAGAGACATAATTTGTGGATATAAGTTTTAAGGGTTGATTTAAGGATTAATAATTGAGGCCACTAAGTCACCCCCCCCCCCTCTCATTGGTATCAGAGCTTGTGTGCTTAGAAAGGAAGGTTTCAAGACCTAAGCTAAAGATCACAAGATAAATAGACGAGATGTGCCCAAGTTGAACAAAGATAATTTTGCTTCATGGTAGAGAAGAATAAGACTCCACTTATTAGGTATTGGAAATGATGTTACTCAATACTTAGATACTGAATATGTGTTGCCCACAGGACCACCAACAGTTGAACAAATGAGAGAGAAGCATGAGCACAACTTCATGATGATAGAGATTTCTTCCTCACTCTCCGATGCTGAATTTGAAGATGTCAAAACCTGCAAGACTGCAAAGCAGATGTGGGACAAATTGATGCTCATACATGGTGGTGACAAGAATGTTTTGAGAGCCAAGGCAAAAATCCTTAGAGGGAAGTTTGATGATCTCAAAATGAAAGAAGGTGAAAACATCACACAGTACAACACAAGAATCAAAGAGGTAGTCAATACTATCCAAGGAGTTGGAGGTGTACTAGAAGAAGATAGAGCGGTAAGTAAAATTATAAGAATCTTACTGCCTACTTATGCTATTAGAGTATTTTCCATTCAAGAAATGAGAGTAGTAGCAAATAGCAATGTTACTCTAGACAGTTTGATTGGAAGACTGATTTCATTTGAGATGAATAACTTTGATAATAGTGTCTTACCAAACATGGAGTCTGCATTCAAATCTTCTTTTAGAATAAGTAAATCAAGTCATAAACACACTATGAGAAAAGATCGTGATAGTGAAAGTGAAGAAGAAGATCTTGATGAAATTGAAGCACTTATGGCTAGAAGAATGCAGAGAGGCAAAGGTAAATTACCACTTGTTTGTTGTAATTGTAAAGAGATTGGACACTTTGCTGCAAGATGTCCTAATAGAAGAAAAGATGACAGAAGTAATGACAGATCATTTGAAAAGAATTCTAACATAGGTGATTACAGAAGCTACCAAAAATCAGAAAGAAGAGATACCCGAGACTACAAGGACAAAGGAAAGAAGGCCAGTTACCTAGAAAAATGCAAAGATGATGGTACTGACACCGAATCTAAGGAAGACATCGAGATGGTGTTTGTGGCAGTAAAAGATTATTAAGATGATGATGAAGAAAGGTATGTAGAAACTGCACTCATATCTAAAGTTAGTAAAAATGATGTCTGGATCATAGATAGTGGTTGCATTCACCATATGATCGGTGATAAGCAAAAGTTTGAGACTTTTGAATACTATAAAGGTGGTTCAGTAAGAATGGGTAATGATACACCTTGTCTAGTTGAAGGTAGAGGAACCATAATGTTGAATAACCAAATAAAATGTGAAAATTCTTATTGGGTAAATGGATTGAATTATAATCTATTGAGTGTTTCTCAGTTGAATAATTTAGGTCACAGACTAGAATTTGAAAACAAGAAGGCTAAGATCTTCAATAAATCAAGAAATTTGATTGGTACCGGTGAGAAGACAAAAGGTAACTTATTCTATCTGAATGATACTGACACCACTTGTTTGATTGCTACAAATGAAGACATATGGTTGTGGCACAAAAGATTGTGTCATGTGAACTTTGATAACATGATAAAAATAAGTAAAAAGAGAAATGTGAGAGGCTTATCGACGATGAGCAAGCCCGACAATGTCATGTGTAAGAATTGTCAAAAAGGTAAGATGACAAAGTCTAGTTTCAAAAGCAAAACCCATACATCTGATGTCATTCTAGAACTAGTCCAGACTGATTTATGTGGACCTATGAGAACAAAGAGTTATTATGGAGATAGATATTTTATTCTCTTTGTTGATGATTACTCTAGAATGATGTCAGTCATGTTTCTAAAAGATAAATAAGAAGCATTTAAGATGTTTAAATGGTATAAGTCAATGGTTGAGAAACAAAGTGGTAAAGAATTGAAATGCTTAACTTTATATAGAGGAGGGGAATTTATTTTAGATGAATTCACTAAATTTTGTAATGAGCATGGAATTAGAAGACAGGTCTCTGCACCAAGAACACCATAGCAAAATGGAATTGTTGAAAGAAGGAATAGATCCATAGTTTATTGTGTAAGGACAGTGATGATAGAGAAAGGCATCACCGAAATCTTCTGGAGAGAAGCTGTCAGTACTGTTGTTTACACATTGAATAGAGTATGATTGAAGAAAGACACCAAAAAGACACCTTATGAGCTTTGGTATGGATACACACCCAATGTAAGTTATTTCAAAAAATTTGGCAGTCAATGTTATATCTTAAAATATGATAGAAATGGAAAACTTGACTCCAAGAGTGATGAAGGAATCTTTCTAGGATATTCCACCAAGAGCAAGGCTTATAAATGGATAGATGAATTTGCAGAGAAGAATGCAAAGGAAAGCACTAAAGAACCAGAGGACTACAATAGGTTTTCTTACAATGAGGAACCTAACACTCTACCTAACCAAAAATATAGAGCTCCTGAGAAAAAGATCATTGCACACGAGCATCAGGCTGCAAATACCGACGATCAAAATATTGCTCAAGATGATGCACAAAGTGGTGGAGAATAGAATGAAGGAAAAAATGATGATCAAGTTGATAGACAAAGACCTGAACCTATACTTGCAAGATATTTTAGAAATAACCATCCAAAAAACTAGATCATTGGAGACAAGAAGGCTGGTATGAGAACCAGAAGTAAGTATCTAAATACAAGATGTCTTATTTGTGATTATGAGCCCAAATCTGTCAATGCTGCATTAGATTATGATGAATGGATAAGTGGTATGAATGAGGAGATTGAACAGATAGAGAAAAACAAGACATGGACACTTGTACCACAGCCAGATGACAAGAATGTCATCGGTACAAAATGGATATTCAGGAATAAGCTGAATGAGAATGGAGAAGTCACCAAAAATAAAGCAAGACTAGTATGCAAGGGGTATGCACAAGAAGAAGGAATTGACTATGGAGAGACCTTTTCACCCATTGCTAGGCTAGAAGGAGTAAGAATATTACGTTCTTATGCTGCATGTAAAGGATTCAAGGTATATCAAATGGATGTCAAGTCTGCATTCCAAAATGGAATACTTTAAGATGAGGTATACATTGAACAACTAGAAGGGTTTGTTGATCTAGACAAGAGGGACATGGTATGTAGACTACATAAAGCCCTGTATGGATTGAAAAAAGCACCCCAAGCCTAGTATGAAAGACTTCATTCCTATCTTATAAGTATTTGATTTGTAAGAACTAGTGAAAATAGTAATCTTTATTTAAAGAAATATACCGATGCTAACATTTTGATTGCTGAGATATTTGTTGATGATATCATATTTGGAGGCAATGATATGCTATGCAAATCATTTACAAATGAAATGAGCAAAGAGTTTGAGATGTCTATGTTTGGAGAGATCAAGTTCTTTCTTGGTCTACAGATCATGCAACAAGATGAAGGTATTTTCTTTACACAATCCAAGTACATCAAAGAAGTACTGAAAATATTCAAGATGGAAGAGTCCAAACTAGTTGGAACATCGATGGCAATTGGATGCAATTTGAAAAAGTAGGACAAGTCATCAGAGGTAAATCAGACTTTGTACAAATCAATGATTGGAGAAATCATGTATGTTGTACATACTAGACTAGATATTGCACATGCAATAGGAATAGTTGCAAGATTTTCTGCTAATCCCAGAGAATCACATATGACTGTTGTAAGAAGAATCCTAAGATATCTGAAGAATACCAAGGAATATGGATTATGGTATAGAAGAGAAGGCAAATTTGAACTTAAGGTCTTTACCGACGCTGGTTGGGCTGGAAATATTGATAACCGGAAGAGCACAACTGGAGGAGCATTCTTTATGGGTGACATACTTGTCACATGGATCAGCAAGAAGCAAGGATGCATCTCTCAGTCTACTGTAGAAGAAGAGTATATTGCTACTGCTGCAAATTGCTCAATATTACATGGATCAAACAATTACTAGAAGGTATGCCTATGCAAATTTTAGAACCAGTAATTATCTACTGTAATAATACAAGTGCAATAAACATTTCCAAGAATCTAGTCATGCATGCTAAAACAAAGCATATCACCATCAAGTATCATTATTTAAGAGAACAAGTTCAAGAAAAGGAAGTGATGCTTGAGTATGTGTAATCAAAGGAGCAATTGGCCGATATCTTCACCAAGCCACTATCCAAGGATGCATTTGAGTACCTGAGAAAGAGACTAGGGGTCAGACCCTTGTCTACTGGTTAGTAAGCTGACTAGAAGGTTGCATCAGCCTATATATTATAGGAATATCATTCATGTTGATGCAAGAAGAGAGGTGGACTTCAAAGATATATCTATACACAACAAGGTATTTATCTACTCCAAGCACCAGAGTTATTACCGATGGATTGGATAGAAAGGATCCGTTTGGCATCACTGTCAAAAGCTTGTTTGACAAAGATGATTGTTTGGCATTGCTGTCAGAGGGAGAGAGATATCTCATTATCATATTGATAAAAAGGAGAGATTATATCCATTATCAACTCAGGGGAGAGATCATATCCATCGAAGTATCCAAAGGGAGAGATGTAACAAGAAAGGGAGAGTACACACAAAGGAAGAGAATTGCTGACAAAAGACATCAAAAGAACAGAGAACAGTCAAAGGGAGAGAGTTTGACACAGAAGGAGAACACATCACATCAGAGAAAGAAATATTCTACATCTATCCAGTGAAGGGATTGAAGATAGAAAGAAAGCTGCAAGAATCAAATCAAAGCTATTTGAGCTTACCAAAAGCCAGACATTTGTAATAGTTACATTAGGAAAGCTTGATGAAACTATATATTTCATATTGTATTAGTAATAGTATAGTATGATAATGTAGTATGTTGCCATCAATGCCAAAGGGAGAGATTGATGACATGTAATTGATTGAATGTTTGAAGATGTTAAGTTGATGATCATGCAAGGCATTAAATCATTTATTGTATTGTCATTGATGTCAACTTGATATAATTTGTATGGTCATGGAAATACTGCCAAATACTTCAAAGAACCAATGAATCAAAGGCTATGCTATAAGTAATGCATATAATTCAAGTATTCACAAAGTGACTATATACACCGATGGAGTGCACGTCGACGATCAGGGTAAAAGAACAAAAGTCACAGTGTTACCCGATGACCAAATGCACAACATTATCGATGAGAAAAAACATAGAGTAACATGACAGAAAGAATTTTAGTGTTGCTCGACGAAAAAGACAAGGACAAAGATCCCAATGACAACTGAAGTCACACCGATGGAACAGTCAGTTATCACCAATGACTAACTGAAGTGTTGACCGACAGAATAGAGAGGTCAGAAATGACAAAATGCTTAGCTTTCAAGAAGCTATAAATAGACTTAACATATACTTATCATTGTTTTAATCATCCAGATAAAGTCAAAGATAAGTAATTGATTTAAAGCTGATTTATCAAGTTGGCAAGAAGATCTCTTTAAGATAAAATAGGAGTTTTCTTTAAATCTATTGGCGAGAATTGAGGATCACGCTAAGAATCAAGAAATCCAAGAAAAGGTAAAACATGTCTCTAAAGAGACAAATCCAATTCATTATGAAGTGTGGTGAAAAAGAGAGAAGAGGAAAGATCCTAAAGAAAATCTGAAGGAGAAGAAAGTCTTCATTAAGTCCTGATCAACAAGCTGAGGAAAGAGAAAGATTCTGCAAACATCGATGAATAGTGAGACAATGAACAGTGAGACAGCATCACAGAGTAGAACAGTGTGGAGCAAAGGTATGAAATTGATTATATTGATCAGAGAGGTAATACACTTACAATAGATCTGGAAATCTGCAATTGAGTTGTATGTATGAACAGATCATTAGTGTTTCAGTTTAACCATTGAAGCATCAAGTCTCTTAATCGAGAAGGACTTAAAATTCTTTTACAATTGAGATACATCCTAAAGAGTATCAAAAAGTTTGATCATAAAAGTAGCATTGGATATTCCCGATACCTATTGATAGGCCAAGTGAGTGTTTGATCAAGGATAGTAGCATTAGATGCTAGATACTAGGTGACAAACTATCTTTTAAATCCTCTAACAAGGTCACACCTAACAGTGTGTTTGTAACCTTTAATAGGGTTGGCTCCTAACAGAGATCACTTCAGAAGAGTGAAAATTTGGGGTACCAGTCCCAGTGGTTTTTCCCTTAATAAGGTTTCCATGTTAAAAATCCATGTGTTATGTGTTTATGTTTCATTACTTTACTATTTTATATTTCACATATGTAATTCTGGATTGATCGGTATACTCTGCATATTTACTGTGTTTCGGTAAATAGTTGACTGCTTATCAGTAATCATACAAAAGAGAGATTTACAAAGCAATCCGACAAGTAGAAAATTGATATAAGTATTTGAAGGCGTTCATCTTGTAGGATAGAAGATAACTAGAGACATAATTTGTCGTTATATGTTTTAAGGGTTGATTTAAGGATTAATAATTGAGGCCACTGATTCACCCCCCCCTCTCAGTTATTACTAACAATAGTTGGCTTATCTGTAGATACCAGAAAGCACATTGTTATACTTCTAAATCTCTGAGACACATGTGAGACTATACTTTAAGGCATACAAAAGAGGTACAAACACATTTTTGGTTAATAAGTTTTACTTTTGGCACTTTTTGTCAAAAAGTGGGGATAGATATCTTAGTCAGAAAACTAAAAAAGGGATATATATA
>MU223961.1:456201-474641 GCA_018584345.1 Thuja plicata | reverse complement strand
TATATATGAGAAAACAAAAATAAGTAATGTGGAAAAAAGGAATATATATAGAGAGTAACATCCGAGGGGGAGTTACAAATTTTGATGACCTTGGAGTAACATCTGAGGGGGAGTTTTCATTAGTTTAGTCAAATTCATGGAGTCAAGGAGAATCAATCAATGAAAGGAGATAGTCAAGTATAAGGCAATTCGGTAAAGCACACTTAGCCAGTTGGTGAAGTAACAGAGTTAATAATAGTACCAAATACCTACATTCACTGAGCGATGCACTACACCGAGTTGATAGTACACCGAGCATTGAAGATCATTTAACTAAGTATTGTGGAGTTACTCAACCGAGTTAGACAGTTAATTCAAAATAAAATCAGATAACATTTAATGATTTTCAGAGTATTAATTAAGAGTCTACAAGAATTTATAACGGTTTGTTACATGATACATGATTTAAATAATTCAGAGTGAAGATCTAAGGCATAGATCAAATGGAAAAATGAAAGTTTGTCATTTCCAAGAAAAACAACAAGTACCGAGGTAAAAGTGACATGGTCATCGAGCTGGAAAGAAGATCTAACAGTCAAAAGAAATTCACAGTGTACCTAATACATAAGATTAAGAGGCATGAACTCATCTATCTATTGGATTAATTTGATGTGATAAAAATAAAGAGAAGGAGAGAGAATTGAAGTTATTATTGTTTTTGTTGAGAAAGTAAAGGAGTTATTGAAGAAAAAGAGCAAAGAAGATAGCACCAAGCAGAAATTCAATTACAACATAGCAAATTAGAACAGTGTTACATTTTTAGATTGAGGTAACACAAATTAGAGCACATAGAGTTTGATAAACATTTACATTTGATGCACTTTTTATATACATTGTTAAGTTATTTGATACTATTGTATTGAGTGCTCTAAATCCCAATATTGGGTAGATCTTAACCGCTCTTATATTTGTAAATCCTTTGATAGGGTACATCTCTAAGTGTAGAGTTTGTAAAAATCTTTTAATCAGGTAGACCTAACAAGTCTTATATATACTCTTAATCGGGGAAGCTATCAGAAACAGATAAAAAAATTTGTTCTAACTAAGCACCCTTTATACTGTAGTTAGTGAAGGTTGTGGGTGTCATCCCCACCGTAGTTTTGTTCTCAAACCAAGGATTTTTGCATTACCAAAATCATGGTGTTTGATGACATGTAACTGATTGAATGTTTGAAGATGTTAAGTTGATCACCGAAATGAAGAAAGATAATGCAAGCATTAAATCAGTTAATGGATTGTATTGTCATTGATGTCAACTTGATATAATCTAATTGGTTATATTCAAAGTGTCAAAGACTTCAGAGAATCAAAGAGATAAAGATTATGCTTTCAGTAATGCATAAAAGATCAACATTCACTATGTGAATACAAACACTGACGGTTAGTGGAACCCGACGGACAGAGAAACCTAAGAGTAAAGTCACAATAATGCCCATGAAAGAAACCTGACAAGCATTATCGACGAGTAGAATTGCAAGCATAACCAATGGCTAGAATTACAGTGTTACCCGACAGACAGACAACACCGACAAAGAATCCCAAGGATAACTGAAGTTATGACAGAAGCTATCAAAGAGTTAAAACACCAAGATTAATTGAAGTTCAAAAATGAAAAAATACTTAGCTGGGAGAGCTAAAGATAGACTTAACTAGTTGTTAAGATTGTTTTCATCGACAAGTTAAAGCCAGAGATAAGTAAAATATTTAAAGTTGTTTTATCTAGTTGTCATAGAGAAATTTATGGGATAAAATTGAAGTAAAGCTTTAAATCAAGATTGGTTAATATTGTGGATCACACCAAGAACAAGAAAATCAAGAAGTGAGAAATGGTGATATCATGTCTATAAAGAGAAAATCTAATTCATTATGAATTATGGGAGTGAATAGAAAAGAGAAAGACGATGCTAAAGAGAAACTGATGAAGAACAACTTCATACAATCCTGATCAATCTAGCTGAGGAAAGAGCTAAAGATTTCTGTGGACACTAAGCAATAAAGAAGCACAACATCACCGAGAAGAAAGAAGTGGAACAAAGGTATTGAAAAGATACATTGATCATAAAGGTTTTATGAGCTTACAATAGATCTAAAAAACTGCAAGTCTAAGTTTTATGTGTGAACAGATCATTTCTTGTTTCAGTTTAACCATTGATTCAGAACGTATCTTAATCGAGTAGGACTTAACAATCCTTTTTATATTGAGATACATCCCAAGGAGTATAAAAATTTTTGATCATGAAGATAGCATGAGATGTCAGATACCATTTGACAAACTACACTGGGTTTAGTCATAGAAGGTAGCATAGAGATACCCGATATCAAGTGATAAACTATTCTATTTAAATCCTATAACAAGGTCACACCTAACAGTGTGTTTGTAACCTTTAACAGGGTTGGCTCTTCATCAAGCTCACTTTAAAAGAGTAAAAATTTTGGGTTACCGGTCCCAAGTAGTTTTTCCCTTAACAGGGTTTCCACGTTAAAAATCCATGTGTCAATGTGTTTATGAGTCATTACGTTAGTGTTTTGCATTAGACATAACTAATCTGGATTGATCGGTATACACTAAGTAATTTACTGTGTTTCGATAAATGAAACACTGCTAATCAATAAATAGTAAGAACAAGGTTTAATAGTGAACTCCGAGCAGTAGTTATTTGTTAAGATTATTTGAAGGCATTCATCTTGTAGGACTGAAGATAACTAGAGGCTTAATATTGTGGTACTAAGTTTTTGGGTTTATTTATTGGAATATTTTTGAGGCCACTGATTCACCCCCCCATCTCTTAGTTATTATAACAATTGATATAAGAGCTTGTGTGCTTAGCAAGGGAGTTTAACAGCTCAAGCAAAAGATCACAAGATGAACAAGAAAGATGTGCCCAAGTTGAATAAAGACAACTTTGCATCATGGAAAAGTAGAACAAGACTCCACCTATCAGGTATTGGTAATGATGTTACTCAATACGTTGATACTAAATATGTGTTGCCTAAGGGACCTCACACTCTTGAGAAATTAAGAGAAAAGCATGAGCATAATTGCATGATGATAGAACTTGCTTCCTCACTCTCTGATGTTAAGTTTGAAGATGTCAAAACCTACACCTCTACAAAGAAAATGTGTGATAAATTGAAGCTAGTACATGGAGGAGATGCTAATGTACTAAGATCCAAGGCATAAAGCCTAAGATGGAGGTTTGATGACCTAAGGATGAAAGAAGGAGAAAATATCACTCAGTATAGCTACAGAATCAAAGAGGTAGTAAATGTTATCTAAGGAGTTGGAGGTGTACTTGAAGAAGAGACAATGGTAAGTAAAATCCTAAGAACCTTACTGCATGAATATGTTATTAGAGTATCTCCTATACAAGAAATGAGAGCAGTTGCAAAAAATATTGTTACTCTGATTAGTCTAATTAGTAGACTGATTTCAATTGAGATGAATAACTTTGATAATAGTGTCTTACCATCTATAGAGTCTGCATTCAAATCTTCTTTGAAAATAAGTAAGTCAAGTCATAGACACACTATTAAAAATGATAGTGAAAATGATAATGAGGATCAAGGACTTGATGAGATTGAAGCACTAATGGCAAGAATATTACAGAGAGGCAAAGGTAGATACAAAGGTAAACTACCACTTGTATATTTTAATTGTAAAGAGGTTGGACACTTTGCTGCAAGATGTCCTAACAAAAGAAAAGATGACAGAAGTAATGACCTAACATATGAAAACAAGTTTTGAACGAGGTGATAATAGAGATTACCAAAGCAACAAAAAATATGACAGAAGAGACACCTGAGACTACACAGACAAAGGAAAGAAAGATTGTTACCTGGCTGAGAACAGAGTTGATGATACTGACACCGAATCTAAAGAAGACATTGAGATGGTATTTGTATCCATGAAGGATGATTTAGACGATGTAGAAGAAAGGTATGTAGAGACTGCACTCCTATCTAAGGTTAGTAAGAATGATCTCTAGATTATAGATAGTGGCTGCACTCACCACATGACCGGTGATAAACAAAAGTTTGAAACTTTTGAATACTATAATGGTGGATCAGTAAGAATGGGAAATGAAACACCTTGTCTAGTTAAAGGTAAAGGAACCATAATGTTGAATAACCTAATCAAATGTGAAAATGCTTACTGGGTAAAAGGATTGAAATATAATTTGTTAAGTGTTTCACAGCTGAATAACAGAGGTCACCGAGTAGAATTTGAGAATAATAAGGCAAAGATCTTCAATGAATCAGGAAGGTTGATCGGAACTGGTGAACAAACAAAAGGTAACCTTTTCTATCTTGATGGCATTAACACCACTTGTTTAATGGCTAGAAACAAAGACATATGGTTGTGGCATAAGAGATTGTGTCATGTGAATTTTTACAACATGATAAAGCTAAGAAATAAAAGGAAAGTTAGAGGCTTACCGAGCATGTCAAAGCCTGAGCATATCATGTGCAAGAATTGTCAAAAAGGCAAAATGACAAAGTCTAGTTTCAAGACTAAAGCCTATACATCTAATGCAATTATAGAATTAGTCCATACTAATTTATGTGGACCCATGTGGACAAAGAGTTACTATGGGGATAGGTATTTAATTCTCTTTGTAGATGATTATTGTAGAATGATGATAGTCCTGTTCTTAAAAGATAAATCAAAAGCATTCAAGATGTTTAAATGGTATAAGGATATGGTATAAAAACAAAGTGGTAAGGAATTGAAATGCTTAAGATCAGATAGAGGAGGGGAATTTGTTTTTGATGAATTCAATAACTATTGCAATGAGCATGGAATTAAAAGACAAGTTTCTGCACTGAGAACACCACAACAAAATGGGATTGCTGAAAGGAGAAACAGATCAATTGTTGATTGTGCAAGAACATTGATGATTGAGAAAAGCATCACTCAAAATTTTTGGAGGGAATCTGTCAGTACTGTTGTCTACATATAAAACATAATACAATTGAATAAGGACACAAACAAGACACCCTATGAGCTTTGGTATGGTTACACACCCAATGTAAGTTAAGGACTATGGCCTATGGTATAAAAGAGAAGGAAAAATTGAGTTACAAGTCTATACAGATGTTGATTGGGATGGAAACATTGATGACTGAAGGAGCACAACTGGAGGAACATTCTTCATGGGTGACAAAATTATCACATGGATCAACAAGAAGCAAGGATGCATCTCTCAGTCTACTGCAGAAGCAGAATATGTGGTTGCTGCTGCAAATTGCTCTAATATTGCCTAGATCAAATAGTTTCTAGAAGGTATGATTATGAAGATTCTTGAACCAGTTATTATCTATTGCGATAATATTAGTGCAATAAACATATCTAAGAATCCAGTCATGCATGCTAAGACTAAGCATATTTCTATCAAGTATCATTACTTAAGAGAACACGTGCAAGCAAAAGAAGTGATACTGGAATATGTTCAATCAAAGGAACAATTAGCCGATGTCTTTACCAAGTCATTACTGAAAGATACATTTGAGTACCTAAGAAAGAGACTAGGGGTCCAACCCTTGTCTACCAGTCAGTAAGCTGACTAGGAGATTGCATCAGTCTACACACAATCCGAAAATCATTCATGTTGATGAAAGCACAGAGATGGGCTGCAAAGATACATCTATACACAACAAGGTACATATCTACACTGAACACTAGAGTCAATGTATTGTTGATGGATAGGGAAATTCAAGGAAGTATATTATAAAAAGGGATGGAAGATGATATGGAAGAATTGTTTGGTATTGTTGTCTAAGGGAGAGATTATCTCATTATCAGGAAGAGATTATATCATTATCCAAAGGGAGAGATTACATATGAAATATCCATAAAAGGGAGAGAAGTAACATAAGGGAGAGAATACATACTAAGGGAAAGATTGTTGTCAAAGGAAAAAGAGATGATCAAGAAGAGAAATAGTCAAGGCAAATCATATATTAGGAACATAGATAGAAGTTGCTACATCTATCCAGTAAAGGGATTGAAGATTGAAGAACACACTCTGCAAGAAAAAAATCTAAGCTATATGAGCTTACCGAGAGCCATACATTTGTATTAGTTATAGAAAAAAAATATTTGGGAAAGATGGATGAAATAAACTTGATAATACAGTGTGTTTCCATCAATGCCAAAGGGAGAGATTGATGACATGTAACAGATTGAATGTTTGAAGATGTCAAGTAGATCACCGAAATGCAGAAAGATAATGCAAGACAATAAATCAGTTAATGGATTGTATTGTCATTGATGTCAACTTGATATAATCTTATTGGTTATATTCAAAGTTTCAAAGACTTCAGAGAATCAGAGAGATAAAGATTATGCTTTTAGTAATGCATAAAAGATCAACATTCACTATGTGACTACGAACACTGGCGGTTAGTGGAACCCGATAGACAAAGAAACCTGAGAACAAGGTCACAGTGATGCCCAAGAAATAAACTTGAAAAGAATTACCAAAGAGCAGAATCACAAGCATAACCGACAGTCAAAATTACAATGTTACTCGACGGATAGATAACACCGATGGAGAAGCTTGAGGAGAACTAAAGTGATGACCAAAGCTATCAAAGAGTTAAAACAATGAAATTAACTGAAGTTCAGAAATGATAAAATACTTAGCTGGCAAAGCTAAAGATAGACTTAACTGGTTGTTAACATTGTTTTCATTGACAAGTTAAAGCCAGAGATAAGTAAAAGATTTAAAGTTGTTTTATCTAGTTGTCATAGAGAAATCTATGGGATTAAACTAAAGTAAAGATTTAAAGCAAGATTGGCTAAGATTTTGGATCACGCCAAGAACAAGAAAATCAAGAAGTGAGAAACGGTGATATCATGTCTATAAAGAGACAATCTAATTCATTATGAATTAGGAAAGTGAATAGAAAAGATAAAGAAGATGCTGAATAGAAACTAATGAAGAACAACTTCATACAGTCCTGATCAATCTAGCTGAGGAAAGAGCTAAAGATTTCTGCGAACACCAAGCAATAGAGAAGCACAGCATCACCAAGCAGAAAGAAGTAGAGAAAATGTATTGAAAAGATACATTGATCAGAAAGGTATTATGAGCTTACAATAGATCTAAAAATTTTCAAGTCTAAGTTTTATGTGTGAATAGATCATTTATTGTTTCAATTTAACCATTCATTCAGAAAGTCTCTTAACCGAGCAAGATTTAACAATCCTTTTTATATTGAGATACATCCCAAGGAGTATCAAAAAGTTAGATCGTGAAGATAGCATGAGATGCCAAATACCATTTGAAAAACTACATTGGGTTTAGTCATAGAAGGTAGCATACAGATGTCCGATATCAAGTGACAAACTATTCTATTTAAATCCTCTAACAAGGTTAGACCTAACAGTGTGTTTGTAAACTTTAACAGGGTTGGCTCTTCACTGAGCTCACTTCAGAAGAGTGAAAATTTTGGGTTACCAATCCCAAGTGGTTTTTCCCTTAACAGGGTTTCCACGTTAAAAATCCACGTGTCAATGTGTTTATGAGTCATTACTTTAGTGTTTTTCATTACACATAACTAATCTGGATTGATCGGTATACACTAAGCAATTTACTATTTTCGGTAAATGAAAGACTGCTAATCTGTAAATAGTAAGAACAAGGTTTAATAGTGAACTCTGAGCAGTAGTTATTTGTTAATATTATTTGAAGGCATTCATCTTATAGGACTAAAGATAACTAGAGGCTTAATATTGTGGTACTAAGTTTTTGGGTTGATTTATTGGAATATTTTTTAGGCTACTAATTCAGCCCCCCTCCCTCTCAGTTATTTTAACAGGTGCTATGAGTTCTATTTCTTAATGTTTTGATGTTATGGTTTTATAAGAAATATATTACTTTCATTTCAAATTTATGAATTTGGTAATCAGTAAGCATCAGTATATGGTTTAATCAATGAATGTGGTTAGAAATATTTAGTGGCATTGATTCACCCCTCCTCTCTCAGTCCCAACTTTCCACATTTATTCCAACAAACATGATGAATAAGAGAAGCAGTTTATGCTAAGTGTTCTTACCAATTATCAGGAAGATAGTAACATAAGTATTTTGAGTAGCGATTGAGTTTGCGAGCACATTGGG
This sequence comes from Thuja plicata, assembly GCA_018584345.1. Taxonomy (NCBI): domain Eukaryota; kingdom Viridiplantae; phylum Streptophyta; class Pinopsida; order Cupressales; family Cupressaceae; genus Thuja; species Thuja plicata. The sequence goes on along the minus strand of MU223961.1, from coordinate 466,476 downwards.
ATGTGTGGTTGTTACTAGAGGATCACTATGGTCAGACTAGTTCAGATTTATGACCACAAGAGTTAACTCAACATTTTGGTGTTGTGTTCAGTATGAACCGGTTGAGTTACTGATTGGTACCTGTTGATCAGATGGTCAATGTGGTTAAGTAATTTTAAGTAATGTATAATAAATATTTATATTACATTTTGGGCCAACATGTTAGGTATGATTAGCACTAATTTTCATAAGTTAGGTCAATGCTTTTTTCCAACTTGTGAAATAATTTTCAAGTCTTAACCGACTTAAGAACATCATTATAATGAAAACTAAATCATTTGATTTAGGGGAGAAGATCGTGTTGTTGGTGGTTGCAATCAAAGACAAAGGTAGTATAGTGTGCTAGGGTTCAGAGATTGAATTGGACCTGAAATGAAAGCAGTGCCATTCCCAAATAATTTATTTGAGTTTATTCCTCAAGGCTAAATCTAATAGGTTAGCAAGTTAAATCCATTAATAGGGTGGACTTTAACATGTCTCTTTATATAAATCCTTTAACAGGGTGACTTCTCAGAAGGATTTCTAAATCCTCTAGTGAGGTAGATCCTAATAGGTCTATTTGTACTTCTAATAAGGTACTGATCACTCCTAACCAGATGAGCCCCTAACAGGGTATTGTAAGCTCCTAACAAGGAAACTCTTTTTACTTTGGTGAAGAGATTGTGGGTTTCATCCCCACCATGATTTTCTCCCTCTTACATAGGTTTCCACGAGAAAAAAATAATGGTGTTATGTGTGATGCTTTGTGGATGCTTAAATTGTTTTACTTTTGTTGCATAGCTATAATTGCATGTTTTATTGTGTGGAAATTGTTTAAAAGAATTATCATATTCTTGGTTGAATTGGTTCATTACATGTTTGCGCTGATTTACCCCCCCCCCCCTCCCCCCTCTCAATGATTCTATATACTAAGAATTGGTATCAGAGATGAGTTCCCTTGGTGAGGCCTAATAGCTTGGGAGAGATCGTTAAGGAAAACATGAATTTTTATAGAAGGTAATTTACAGAGGGTGAAGATATAATTGAGAAACTCAAGGATCAATTGAAGATATTTTGAGAGAAGAGACAAGAGTTGGTTGAAAAATTGAGTGAGATTCGAGATCTCATTGAATACCTATCTAAGCACAATGGTTCTACTAAATCTAAGGTAGAGGTTGTGACCTTGGAGAATGAGAAGCTGAAGCAAGAAAAGAAGAACATGCAAACAGAGTTGAGAAAATTCTCAATGAGAATGGTTCAAGAGATGGAAGTAAGGAAAGCTACAAATGAAGCCAAGAAGGTTGTAGAAGATGCTCTCAAAGATAAATATTACACTTTAAAAGCCAAGATGGAGGAACTATTTAGATCTGAGCAAGAGGTTAGTACATTGCATGAAAATTTAGATGAAATAAATGAGGTATATCAAGAAGCCCTAAGGTTGAATGAAGATATAAGAAATGAGAATGTGAAACAAAAAGAAGATTTGAAGAGTGCTAATGATTTTTTAGACAAGTTCAATAAGAGTTTTGCTAAGCTTGATGAACATTTCTCTAGACAAAGGAGAACTAGTAAGAAACAAGGTTAAGGGTTTTCTAAATTTGAATCAATGAGTCATCTGGTAAGGAGATCCATGATAAAGGAGAGTCAAAACCTAAGGTGAACAACAAAAAAGTTGGTAAGAGGAATTATAGACCACCATATTTAAATTATCACAAGGAAGGTCATACTACTAATGTTTGTAGGTTTAGACCTATTGGACCTAATAGACCTAGTGCACCTATCCCTAGACTCAAAAAATCTTATGGAAGATCTAAGGTTACAATGTTAGATCTAATGTATTTCATGGTAACTATTATCATTGCAACAATTATGGTCATAAGGCTAATGGGTGTAGGACTAGAATTAATAATAAAAGGCTTTATAACTCCAACTAGTAGAGACGTAATCAATAAGGCAGCCGATTGGATGCTACAACACTAAATTGCAAGATGAGAACCTATAGAGGCAATTCTGGACTGTGGAAACAAACAAGTATGATGTGTTATTATTGCAAAAAGAGTGGACATCTTTCTAGATCTTGTAGAGTTAAGAAGAAAAACACTGGAGGTCAACCAGTGAATAGGCTTGATAGTGATAAAGGGAAGAAGATTGTAGATGTTAAAGGAATTAGAATGAACATGAAAGAAACATGGGTTAATAAAAGTAAAATTAAATCTTCTGAATTGATAGAGAGCTCCAAAAAATTAGGTAATGTGGAGAATTCATCATTAGACTAAGTCAATGTTATTGGCTTAGGGGGAGAAAAAAAAGTAAGATCTATTAACTATCCCCTAAGTTGTGTGCACGGTAGTATTTATCAGCATATTTAGATGCCTATCGATGTTATGAAAGAATTTGATGAAGAATCTTGTACTACATATTATTCTATATGACCACATAATGGTTTGTTATGACATAGTGACTATTTTATGTTCTAACCGGTTGTAACTAGTTAAAAGGGTAAAAGAGAAGTTCCTTTGTCATAATGCGTTCTACGAGCTAAGCAGTGCACTTGCGAGAAATTCCAAAGAAATTCAAAGTGTTTGTTAATTGAATTTGTGATTTCATGCTTGAATTGAAGTGGTGGTTGAAGAACCCTTATCGATGAACAAAATAGTATTTTCTTCTGTGTTGCAGAGGTTTTGTTCTATGTTGATCATTGTTATCATTATCGACACCCCTATGTTGGTCAAGATTATAGAGGAACCAAGGCAAGTATTTAAGTTGCATCCTTTGAAGGTGGTAGAGAATTATCCTACAAGAATTTTGTCTTCATTACCCCATGGTGTGTTTTTGACTGAGGATATAAGAGTATTTATCCATTGTAAGCTTGAGGATCTAGGTCCAAATGTTATCTTCGATGCATTTACCAGATTTTGTAATGACTTTGGTTTGATGGATGAACACAAGCATTTGACTGAGAAGGTTTTTTCATATGTTGTTAACTTACCCTAAGATTTCAAATCTGAATGGATCAGATATGTGCTTAGTTGTGTTCACAATCAGTTCTTATGGTTGGATAGGCCACATAAGATTACCAAGGAATTTATTCACACGGTGACAAAGTTGTGCACGACCGATGATGTACCCATTCTATGAATGATCCATGCTGGTGAGGTCACTCACCTAACAAAGTCAAAAAAGGATTAGCATTCCATGACGATCAATTAGATTAAAGATATTGAGGTGAATTTTGCATCTATGGTACTCGATTATAGATTATATCAATCGATCAGATTGAACAGTGTGCCCGGTTGTGGTATTCATGTTGCATATCAAATGGTGAAGGAGAATGCATGGTACGACCTATATGAGGTCATGAGAAGTCAGTTCTTTGTGAACATGGAGACAATAAAAAATGAAAAGAAATAATATTTCAAGTATGGTTCATTGCTAGTATGTATATCCTTCCACTAGAAAAATCATTTTCCTAGTATTGGCGGAATTTAGTGGTCGACCGATAGACCTGCAGTAGTAAAAAATAAGGAATCTATAAGGTTGTTAGTAAATAACTTGTATAGTACTTTGTGGGGTTATTTCAAAGATTTCCAAAAAATAATGCATGAGAGAGAGGATCCCAACCGATATAGTAGAAAAGTAAAAGGAAGATATATGTTTTTTTGTGGATACCAAGACATGTATGTTGCACGCAGTACAACCAAGAACTTCTTGGGCTCTACTGATGGGTTATGAGGTAGATGGTGATATCGTATCACTATCTAACTTGATTGATGTTAGTACTCATAGGTTTTGTACCTATGAATAAACTTATCTAAAAACCCATTCACATCTAAAGGCACCTATGTTGGAGAGAAGAGTGAGGAAACAAGTTGATGATTTAGCCAAGATGAGTAGTATTACAAAGGATATGATAGATAAGATAAGGAAGAATTTTGTGGCTGAGGAGGAAGGGTATTCTTCTACTATTGTAGAAGTTGAAGAGGTAGAGATTGTATCTTCTTCAATCAGTAAGGCAATAGAAAGAACAACTAGGAGTTCCATAGTGCAGAAGGAAAAGGAAAAGGAAAAAGAAAAAGAAAATAAAAAGAGAAGGAACTTGTGAATAATCAGAAAAATTACAAGAGGAAGAAGGGAATATCACATGACTACAAAGAGTCAAAAGACAAGAGTAAAAAGAAGGACACAGTTGAGATAGAAGAACCTAATACCTATTCTAACAAAGAGAAAGTAGAGTTGAAGGCTAATGGAAAAAAATCTAAAGTATTTGGCATGACAACTGAGAAGTCAGTTGATCCTAAGACTATAATAATTTTGACTGTAGATACCATAGTATATGGTATAAGGTAATATGGTAGTGTAATTGATGCAAACTGATGTTATGAGAATTTTGATGATGTCGATAAACATAAGAGACAAGATACTATTTGTATCATCTTAAAATGGAAGCACTTCCATTTTGATAGGCTTAGCACCCTCATTTAGTATGATTGGCATATTAGATTTGCATCTGTGCTTGGTTATACATGTATAGATAAAGTTAGGGTTAGGATCTTATGGATTCTCCCAGATTTCTCTCTCCACGGCCCTTCTTTCTAGGTAGGATCTATGTATTGGTCCTCTTGGGCCTCATTCTACTCTCTCTCAGGGCCTCTAGGCCTTCTTAAACACTCTGGCACATTCCCCTACCTTTCTAGGTCCCCAACTGATCTGGAAACCTTTCTACAACTTCTTGGTGACCTGCCTGAAATCTCATGTCAGGGTCGAGGTCAACCCTGACCTAGGTTAGGGTCAAGGTTGACCCTAACCTAGGTCAGGGTCAAGGTCGACATAGACCTTTTCCAGGTGGTGGTCCCTGCTTTCAAATCTGGAGCTTATCGGGGCCTGGAACTTAAAATAGGTCCCCGGGTTTGGATGCGGAAGTGTTTTCTCTGATATTTGAATTAATACATTTTCTCCTTAGTTGGAAAATGTGATTGGACCATGATTTGAGGTGAAATTTGAATTTGGCTCCCTTGCATTTCCCTAGGAGGCCTATGTTGAAATCTCTATATAAGCACTCTCTTTTGCCTTCATTTGAACATGAGACGAAATCGGGAGATGACATGATGAAATGATGCAAAAAAGCAAGAGGATGATATAGAAGGACAATCTAGGTGGACATATCATCATCTTCTATCAAGAATTTTGAAGGATAATCTATGGTGGATCTTCATTGAAGCAAGAAGGCTCTCTCTTTAGATCTACTATTTTCAACATTCAAGCATTCAAAGGACATTACCATGGGGTAGCAATTACAGATTATGAGTTGATAGGAATAATTTAGCCTTGGGGGCTTGGTATGCTTTCTTTGTCATATTCAAATCTATGCATTGCTTTCTCATTTTCATGTTATGTTAGGATTGTTAATCTAGAAGATTAGATCTTAATATTGCATGCTTACAAACTCTCTTTAAGAGACCAATACACACACACATTACATTCTATATTCGGGTATTCGTGGAGGTGGAGATCACCAAAATGGGGGTTTGACTAAGGAAAAACCCTATATAGCCACCCCAAAATCCCTTTTTCAGATATTTGCAGGTGGTATTTTTGGGAGTTACAGGTGTAGAACAGCAGATCAGAGGCCAGATCTGGATACCCTTTTCGACAAACTTTTGGGATCCGAGAACAAAGTCACTTTCGGATCTGTGTAGGTCAAGGTCGACATTATTGGGTCAGGGTCAACATTTATGGGTCAAGGTTGAAATTTTTCATAAGATGACATTGGAACATAAAATGATTTCTGGGTTTTGTTTGTCTCTGCATTCCGGTTCGGTATCAACTATCAGATTTTCTAGAAACTCAATATAGACCTTAGAAAATGAGTTTTTCCAGATCTACTATGTTATGAGGTAGGTATCTTGTCCATTTATTTCGTATGTGTTCCTCAAGCTATTTTATCATATTAATTAAGTAAGAAAACATAAACTTGTCCTTAGGATCTCGCTTTACTATATTACATAAATCTTATTTAGTGAATCCTCCTTGTGCCACGATATTGTATCTTACATTTTGGTGAACCCGCGATAGACAACTCTTTCTTTTTCATTGGTGTTAGATTCACATTTCATATTAGATTTTGAATGCATATAGAAGTAGACTTTCTTTTATGCTTTTGCATTTATATTTCAAATTTCATAAAAATTGCAAAAATTACTTTAAAAATACAAAAACATTTACAATTTTCATGCTTATAGTGTTTCAACATGTATGATTTTTGTTTTGAATACTTTGATAACACAGATTCTGTTTCTCATGCTTATCGTACACGAAATAATCCTCAACCTACTATCCCAACAACTTTACCTCCCTCTCAACCCGTGCTTCCTCAAGCACCTAGGTTACCTTCTTCCTTTAGGGAATATGACTTAGTGGAACAATTACGCGCTACTCCCGCTAAGATATCTTTATGGGTATTACTTCAAACTTCCCCTACATATCATGAGGTGTTGCAGAAAGCCTTATCCACTCTCCCTACCATGCCTCCTAATCAAGAACATTAATTCATTTATGGAGTGCATGCATACTATGCCTTCTGTACCTCCTATTGTATTTTCTGATAAATATTTACCTACTGTTGAGGTGCAGAATCAATATGATGCTCTTATGGTTGTTGTCTCTATTAATCAAAGTATCATTCATAGAACATTGATTGATAATGGATCTAGGCTTAATGTTTGTAGCATGGATATGCTTAAGGCAATTAAAGCCAATCTTACAACTATTCAACCAGACAATATTCCTATTCATGGATTTGATATATTGCAAAGAAAACATTGGGTATTATTATGTTTCCCATTAAAGTTGGTCTTGTGCTTCTTTACACTCCTATCCATGTTATGTCCAAACCACTCAATTATAACCTTCTATTAGGAAGACCTTGGTTACATGGTATGCATGTGGTTCCTTCTACTCTTCATTGTAAGGTTAGGTTCATATACAACAATCTATTGTACACATTACATGTGGATGATGAACCAAATCCTTGCCTGAATGCATAATATGCTAAGACTCCTGAGCCTACACAATCGGTCAAACAACCTGAACAACCACTTGAGATTAAACAAGATGAGATCCCATCTTCCTCCTTGACGGAAGATGATTTGGGAACATTGGATTTTAATCCGACTTTCATAGGAGAATATAAGGTGTCAGATTTGGAATTGATGAAAGAACAAACTGAGTTTGAAAAACAAGTTTTTATTCCCTCTCCGCTTTTTGAAGCATTAAAAAGTAACTTTTTTACTGCTTCTCATGATGAAACAATTGAGACAATAAAACCAGATTGTTATGATATTGTGACATATGCTGCTCCTTTAACTCAATCCGATATGGCCGACAGGTACGGTTCTGGTTACCATTTACTCAAGAAAGTCAGATTCAAGGGAAAAGGTTGTGGTAAGTACGAATAAGGCATACAAGTACCCCTGGATAATGAAGGTGGTGATTATACTTATGGGTTAGGATTTAATCCTTATAAGCAACCATTGGTCTTTCCTCTTAATGTTAATCATATTTGTGGTGGACATTTGAATTGGTTAATCCACTTCTCCTTGACATGGATAAAAAGCCAAAGTTGGACATCTTTCCTGAGGATGAAGCTCTTGTTGACTTTTTAGGAGCTTATCAAGATCTACCTGCATTTCATCATAAAAGGAGAAGGTTATATTGTTTGAATAATGAAGCTTATTTTGGAGAACATGATGAATCAAATATTTCCCCTTTGCCAACTGATTCTCCCAGCCAAAGTAATCTATTAATAATTGAGACTATTGATGTTCAAGTAGATGAGAATGATGTGGAAAAAACAATTAAAATTGGGAAGTGTTTGAATCAAGATGAACATGACCAATTGGTTTCCCTTTTACTTGAATACAAAGATATCTTTTCTTGGACATATTCGGATATGCCAGGTATATATCCCAAAATTGTCACCCACAATATCATCCTTAAGCCCAATGCTAAACCTGTGAAACAAAAGATTCGTAAGATGAATCCTAGCATCGCTTTATTGGTAAAAGCTAAAATTGAAAAATTACTAGGTGCAGGATTCATCCACTCTATTGATTATTTTTAATGGATTTCCAATATTGTGGCTGTTTCTAAAGGAGGAAACAAAATACAAATGTGTACTGATTTTCACAACTTAAACAAAGCATCCTTAAAAGATGACTTCCCGCTACCTAATATTGACATGATTGTGGATTCAACAGTGGGTCATGCATTATTGTCTTTTATGGATGGATTTTTAGGTTATAATCAAATATTTATTCATGTTGAGGATCAACTTAAAACCACATTTATTACACCTTGGGGGACATTTTGTTGGGTCATGATGCCTTTTGGATTAAGAAATGCGGGAGCTACCTACCAACGTGCCATGACTTTGATTTTTCATGATTACATTCATAAGATTTTGGAAGATTATGTCGATGATATTTTGGCAAAATCTATACAAAGATAAGATCATGTGTTCATTCTAAGACAAATATTTGAAAGAATTAGGAATTATAACATGAGGTTAAATCCTAAGAAATGTGCTTTTGGAGTTGATTCTGGAAAATTATTAAGATTTATTATTTCCAAGCGAGGCATAGAAGTTGATACTAAGAAGATTGATGCTATTGTTAACATGCCTCCTAAGAATATTTCTCAATTACGCAGTCTACAGGGTAAAATACAATCTATTCGTCGCTTTGTTTCTAACCTAGCCGATAGGACTGTTCCTTTTACTTCTTTACTCATAAAAGATACTACCTTTTCTTGGAACTAGGAATGCAAGGAGTCTTTTGAGCAATTTAAGGAATATCTTGCTAACCCTCCTATCCTACAACCTGCTCAATTTAATAAACCCTTTTATCTATATTCTTCTGCCACAACTAATGTTGTAAGTGCATTGTTGGCCCATCATGATAATGATAGAAAGGAAAGACCAGTATACTATATTAGTCAAACTTTGTTGGATTATGAAACACGATACACTCAACTTGAATGACAATGCTTGGCTTTAGTTTATGCTTTTCAAAAACTTTGGCATTACTTACTCAATGTCGAAGTCAAAGTGATTGTTAAATTCGATCCTTTAAAACATCTTTTCTCAAAAACTGATCTCTCTAGTCGATTAGCTAAATGGGTGATGTTTCTCATAGAATTTGATCTTAATTTCATCCTTCAAAAGTCAATTAAAGGATAGGCATTAACTGATTATTTAGCTGATGCTCCTTGCCCTTATTCTAATACACACGTTACCTCAGCAGAATTTCCTGATGAGAATATACTTGCAATCAAACAAGATGACATTTGGGAATTATATTTTGATGGCTCTAGATGCAAGACAGGTGTTGGGGTGGGCATTATCTTGATCCCTCCTACAAAGAAACTGATCCTTATGTCATATAAAATAACTTTTCCTTGTACTAGCAATGTTGCAGAATATGAAGCTCTTATAGCTGGTTTACAGACAACTTTATCACTTCATATTAAAAACTTAGAAATTTATGGGGATTCGCAATTGATTGTAGAACAAATCAAAGGAGGTTATCAAACCAAAAATGATAAGATGGCACAATAGCGATATTTGGCTCTGGATATTCTTTCACAATTTTCTTCTTACACAATTCAAAATTTACCTAGAAAAGATAATCTACATGCGGATGCCATGGCAAGCACAGCTTCTTTGGTTTGCCTCAAGAACAACAAGGAAGACTTTCAATTTACTATACACACTCTTAAATTCTCTGCAATTTCTGATAAGGTTACCGTGGATTGTTGTAATTTGCATTTAGATGAATGGTATTCACATATCTTTCATTTTCTAAAAGATAATACTTTTCCAGAATCAGCAACAAGGAACACACGCAATCGTATTAGAAAACTTGCAGCCTGCTATATCATTTTAGGGGAAACACTTTATAAATGTTCTTATAATGGTTTATTATTAAGATGTCTTAACAAGACTGAAATACCTATTGTGTGTGTGTAAATGGGTACCTGTTGAAAATGACAAACACTCAATAGGTCATTGCATTAGCTTGAAAGGTTAGTCAAAACATGTAAAACCACTAATATCGGCCTATTGCCTTCTAACCAGAAAGAGTGTAATCAGTTGCATATCTAGCCCTCAGAATATGCTCCAAATCAGTGACCAATACTGTCCTAGTATGAAGGATTTGATCTAAATTTAAGCTAAAAATGAGAAAAAAACATACAATCTAG
>MU223961.1:394550-410912 GCA_018584345.1 Thuja plicata | reverse complement strand
TGCATATCTTACCATTGCATCATAAATCTCTAAATCCATATTGATGATAGAAGCAATTAAACTTGCAATCATGACTAAGAGATAATATTTTGTGTGGAGAGTTATATCTTTGATTTAATGATACCTTCAAATATTTTTTTTAATGTGTTTTGAAAATATTGATCTTGTTTTAATTAAACTTTCATGGATTTGATTGTTTATCATTTTCAATGGAAAGATGATGTTATTATTTATGATCATGGTCTAGAAGATTGCAAATTGTTATAGTTTGATCGATAATGATGATGATAAATGATGTTTCCTTTTCATACATGTGAATCTATATATTATGCCCTAATTCTCATAGAATGACTAGGGTTATCATTATTGTGTAAAAGGAATATAAGGAAGATGGTTGATAGATATAAAATGTCTCCTAGAAAATATGTTATGCTTTGCGAATACGAAGGGGAATTTGAATAAATTTATAAGGGAACATGTTATTAAAGAAGGTTATATTAATACATGCTTACTTTTGAAAATAATCACGTTATTATATTCATATATATTTGTGATATTAGTATATACTTATGTTTTCCTTTATTAATCATCATGAGCAAAAGTTATATTGTTAATTTGCCTATTTAATATGTGAATTTCACCCCATTTGTTATTAAAGAGAGATAAAACTATAATGGTGTGTTAGTTTTCTATATAGTAATATTTTAATTAATTATCTATGGAAATGAGGCTTTTAAAGGAGATAAAAGAATAAATTCAAAGAGACCAACTAAAACAGTAAAGTTTTATGTAATCCATTAGCAAGAAATTGCGTTATCGATTTAGTTATTTTCTATTTTTCATGCGTCATTATTATATTGATCTCATTTTATATTTACGGTCTTTTATCTATTTGAAAGAATCTATTGCGTGTCACTCATTATTCAAACATTATGTGATGATATGGCAGAAAAGGATAAAACCCTTTTTATATTTATTGTTACATATCATTTTAAATTATTATGTTATCTTTTAATGATAGTTTTTGATTGTTCAATTTTTCATTCAAAGAAACAAAAAGGTGGCAAACTCATTTTTATCAAATGACTCCATAGTATTTGACGTTGAAATGAATAATCATTTGTAGGGTGGCACAGAGAGATGATAGACTGGTTTAAAATGGTAATAAGGAATTGACAAGTATGCTAACTCATCGATGACTCATCAGATGAGTTAGCAGATGATCCATCAAGCATTCTTCATGCTGGCTGCTGCCCTCACCAAATCCAAGCAATGGTTGATATAGACCTTACTCATCACACCACGCCTCCATTGCATGTTGGTCGTCACCTCAAACAGCTACAAAATGGGTCAATGTAAATGTTAGATGTATTTAGCACCAACAATGGTTGAGAAATATAGCATGGACGCCTCCATCAGCATGGTCGCTACCTTTATCAGTGCCACATAATTGTTTGAATCCCTCTGCAGATCAATAAATAGTCAACTGGTATGATTCCATGATAAATAGACAGTGATAGTTGACTAACAAAGCATAACTATAATGCAGAGGATTGGCGCAGGTACCATGCTCCAGATTATTATGGAAATGTTTGATGGATCCAAAGTTTTAAAAGTTCAATATAACTAAAAGCCATGGAATTGCAAATGATAAGAATGTAATGTTAAAATCTTCAATTCCAACATACTACACAGATACTTGTTAAACCACAGCTGGTTATGTGGTTTGAAAATGTTATTATCAGACAACTACTCACAGCCATCACAACAATATTGACGTTATCTTCTGAGTATCAACACAAATGTTGTGGAGACAACCTAAATCATCTTACATTTGGAGATTGGTCTATTGTGGCAAGCGACATCTCTGAACAACCGGGGTGGCTTGAAAACAATACCAAATCACATGCAATAGGCAATGACTAGTAAGGCATAGAGAATTCATCCTAAGCTTGGCATCCATGAATCAAAGCTATCAACTCCAACACTCTATAGGGATTGTAAATAAAACCATGGCTGGTTGTATGTTGTGAATACCATCATGACACAAATCTCTTATCAAAGCCATCAACTTCTAAATGCAACCAAGGAAGGCTTTTATAAGAAATCAAACAGTTAGGAGGTTTTAGATCTTATCCAACTGAATGGTTGGCTGTTATGGTTGATCATAAGGATATATTTGTTATCCAAACTATTGTAATAGTTAGGAATAGTCGGTTATAGATTATTTTTTAGGGAAAGGGTGTGATATTTCACACACCCTTTCAGTTTTATATTTATATTCATTCAGAAATCTGCTTAGAAGGAGAATAACATGGCATGATGGTTGATATATTGGAAACTTGGAGAATGATAAAATGAAGGATAGTGGATTCAAACTCTGAATACGAGGATTCAATACACCATTTCTTGTCAAGCAGAGATAAATCTATATTTCTTTCACTGTGCAATCATTTTCATTATTTATTTACAATCAAGTCCTTTAGATAAACCAATCAAAAATTCTTTAGAGTGATAGTTTTGATTTTGCAATTATTTCAATTCAAGTTTATATTATGTATATTCAACTGTTTCCTTCTCATTTTTGCATGGTTAAAATCCTATTGATTAAGGCCTTGATCAATCGGTCTATCATTTGAGGAATGATATTCAATTGAAGTATATTTAAACTTTTTAGTTATACATGCATTTCATAACGCCTTTAAGGTGATAAGTTTTGTTTTCTAAAACTGTCTCTGAAGTTAAACGTAGGATTGAAGAGATATTGACTCTATTGCCTTTTATTGGATTAACTAACTGGTCCCTCTTGTTATTTGAATTGTGGTATTGGGTTTCATTGTTTCAATTTTTGAAATACTATATTCTTTTATCTTATTCAGTTTATATCTCAATTATATCAAGCCATTTTTAATAACATTATATTTGATAACACGTATTATTTTAGTTTTGTGATCTTATTAACACCTTAAGAGCAGGAGTTGAATTTATCAATTATCCGCTATAGAAAACATCTCAAAGACTTTGAAGATAAGTTTAAGTACAGGTACACCAGCCTTGGTTCTGCGGAGCTAGAATTACAGGAGGTTGTTGAAACCTCGTTCGTTGGAAAATCATTTGTATTTCTCATCATTGGATAAGTAAAATCCATAGGAAATCCATTCTGTCAATTTGAGCACTAACAGGTTGTAATTAGAGATAGAGGAATTATAGTGTGCCAAGGGTTAGAGATTGGATTGGTTCTAATAGGAAAGCATTGCCATTCCCAGATGAGTTATTTGAGTTCATTTCTCAAGGCTAACTCTAATAGGTTAGTAGGTTAAATCTCTTAATAGGGTGGAATTCAACATGTATCTTTGTATAAATCATTTAATAGGAGGAATTATGATAAGGATTTTTAAATCCTCTAGTGAGGTAGATCCTAACAGGTTTTTGTGTACTTCTAACAAGGTACTAGTCACTCCTAACTGAGTGAGCCCCTAATATGGTATTGTAAGCTCCTAACAGTGCAACTCTTTTTACTGCAGTGAAGAGACTGTGGGTTTCATCCCCACCATGCTTTTCTCCCTCTTACAAGGGATTTCATGAGAAAAAATAGTGGTGTTATGTGTAATGCTTTGTGGATTCCTAAATTGTTTTACTTCTATTGCATAGTTATGCTTTCATGTTTGATTGCGTGGAATTTATGTAAAAGAATTATTAGATTCTTGGTTGAATAGGTTCATTACATATTTACACTGATTCATCCCCCGTAAAAGTTATTCTATATACTAACATGCCTTTTCAATATTTTTTTCCTCTTTAGGCTTCTTTTTTTGTGTTCTATGATTCTAAAACAATTTCACATCATCTCTTCTTCCCACCTTTTCTGAAGCATGCCTATTGTTCTCAATGTTTTGAGTTTCTTTAAAAGCATCTACCAAAGTAGGAGGGTTCCTATTGCTCAATTCATATCCTATGTTTGTATCAAAAGCATCAATTTAAAATACTAAACTCATTTGATTAGTGGGCTTAAGGTGTGGAGGAATTCTATTAAGCAATTCATTAAATTTTATTTTGAATTTTTCTACTGATTTATTGGATCCCTTTTGAATATTTGTAATTTCATGTAGGGAAATTTTTTGGGTATGTATGATCTCCATATTGTTCAATAAATATCCTCATAAATTCAAGCCAAGAACTGATTGAAGAATTTGGTAAAATTTTATACCAGTCCCTTACATCTTTTGTGAGGGACTGCATAAACAACTTCATGAGTATTTCTTCATGTTCAACATCAAAGTTATCCAACCTATTTTCAAATGTTTTGATATGACTCTCTCTTGTCATGGCACTATTTCTAGTGATCTTAGGGATAACATTCCTTAAATAATTTGTTATTTCATGAGGATAACCTTGTATACTCCTGAAAACCATTTGTCTTTATCTGTCTACATTCATGGGTCCTCTTGAAAATATATTATTTATTTTATGTGCTTGGTACTAGTATGCTTGGTCTAGGAGATTATATTGATAACGTGTGTGATTTGATCCACACCATTATACTAATAATCATCAGGTGCAATCTATGGGTGGTGTTGTCGGTAGTGTGTATGGTGGACTAGTTGGCCATGAGGATCATATTGGTATGGTCCATATTGATACCCCTGCTGAAATTGATGATATGAATTATCAAGGGGGGAAGTCAATACTGTTTACATCTACCCAGCATGGTTTCTGTTGATGGGACTTTGTGACCAGGTCTGACAACAGAGGTAAGTTGTCACCGGGTACCGGAGTACTGGCCAACTTTGCCTGTAAAGGTTGTCTGGGGAAATGAGATTCCCTGGGCCTCCAAGCATGTGAGAGTCAGGTCTCGACAGTGCAGGGCTCGGTTGGGAGATGTGACTATTTTTTTTGAGGGGAATAACTAGTTATCTTCAACTCATCCTCTCTGGGGATTCAAGTGAGTGGGGTTTCCTGTGAGCATGCATTCATTTTGCAAATAAACTTCAAAAGATACCGCAGAGTTAGAGAGATTTCATCTACCTATAGTTATACAGAACATTCAAGACATAAACAATGCTCTAACACACTACACTAAATACCAAAGAAATATACAACCATCAGTTCATATTTTATCAGTGGCAAAGGAAAGGTGGTCGTTAATCTACTTTTAAGTATCAGAGAAAAGGACATGAAGAACACAAAGCATAAAATATCATTAACCCAGAAGATAGAATGCCAACAACATCATTGAGAGAACTCTTCCTTCTTCATTAACATTTCTTCCAGCAGGCACTGTGCATGGTACAATGGTGGCTCCAAGGGAGCATCTAACTACTGAAAGCTTAAAAGCTATGGAGCATTCAGCTCTGCAACTAAGAACTGAGAAAGTCAGATTTCTATTAGCTATGGACTGAAAAATCATCAATTTTGCTGACCCTTGGAATGAGGTTGGACTTATTATTTATACACATTACTTGACCTAAACCTAACCCTAACTTATTTACACTTTACAGTATAATACATTATCTGGTGGCTGGTACTACCTGCACCACGCTACAAAAGACCTCGAGATGAAAAAGGTCTGACATGTCAGAAGAATAAGACAAGAAAAGTGGAATGGAAGAATTGGCCTTGAGAAGAGAGCCAAGAGGAGAAAGAAGAAATTTGATCCCCCAAGTATTGAGGCTACATGCTTCATAAATGGGAGAGTGGCCCATGGTCTCCGATGTGCCAGGTGTAACATTGAAGCGGTGCCTCGGGAAGACCATCTATCAGAAAACCTCTTGTCAATCTGACGTGCCTTGTTGCTGTCACCCACCCTCTGACAACCTTTATTAACTACTTTGAAATTGACTAGTCAGCTTTGGGAACTGGGACACGGGTCACTTAAAGAATAAAAAAATGTGGGATCCAAAATTCTAGGATCTAGGAACTCATGTTCCAAAAGAATAAATGAATACAACACATCTTTCGCTGAACATCTCTGGAATTCAGAGGGCCTTATTTCTCCTTATGATTTTTCCCAAGCTTCCAACACTTGGCCTATACTTTCTTCATCTATACTTTAGATGCTATCACACCGACTGCAGATAGCCTCCACTGCTTCTTCAACTTCTCCGGCCCCATTCTGGAATTCGTCCACCATTTTGATGGCATCATGTGATCGGATCATAGTTTTTGACAATCTGGATAACCTGCCCTAGTCAATATCTCTAGCTGGCGGATATAGGGACTCCATCCGCTCATCAAACTTGCTGAGGACATAGTCCTCCAGGGTACATGTGCTAGTGGTGAAGGGATCAACTTGCAATACCCCGACCATAAATGCCTTAAATAAACCCAAGGGATATCAGCCTGTTGTTATCTTCTCTTTCAAGGTCTTAACCAGTTCCTTGCAAACCTCAATTTTGAGGGCAAGTCTAGAGTACTGGACTTGGAGGGAATCATATGATTCTTCTCCCAAAATTTTGGACTCAGTGGCAACTTCTTCACCAATGTTTCAGATCTCTTCTAGCCCAGCCTTCCACTTTTCATACTTCGCTAGATCTTTCTCCCATATAATAGCGGAGCCTTTTGCCTTGCTAAGAACAGAATCAATCTGGTAAAGGTCCAGGAGGGACGCCACCAAAAATTATCTCATTGCGGTCACCTACTCGGCTGCCCACCCATCCAAAGCTTGTGCTTTCTTCTTCATGATGCGTAGAGAATCCACATCACCCTGTGCAAGCGACAATCTGGAGGAAGGATTTCCATGGCAGACTTCTGACAAGGGTTGTGTCAGTTCTGCCAGAAGCGTGAGGAGATTGGAATTTGTTTCTCTTTCCTCTTGCAGCTTCTGGCCTTTCTTTATGTATCTGGCCTCTATTGCCTTGGTGGCCTCCTTCAGTAAATCCAGCTCACCTTGCTTGTCCCTCTTCCCCAATTCTACTTTTGCTACATTGTAGTCTTTGAGCCTTACGGCCACTACATCTGCATCAAGAGGGGGTGTTACGATGGTCGCAACTGTGATACCAGCCAGGTTAGTCTAGAGAGTATGGACTACCTGCGCTTTCTTAGGCTTCTTAGCCTCTATATTTTTGGCCATCATTTCAACCAATGAGAGTGGAATGCTTGTGGCCTCCACCAGGGCCTTCCTCTTCTTAGATTCCACCAGCCATTTGGGCGGCTGGGGCGGCCTTGCTATCAACACCTGTTCATCAGGATTCCTTTCAAAATTTGGTGGCACGTTCCCAGAATGTCCATTATCTTTGGACTCTTTATCACTTCTTGTTCTGGTTCCTCCTATTCTTGTTCCTTTTCTGTTTCCTATTCTCTGGAACCCTCAATGTTTTCTGCCATATTGGCATCTTTTGTTGTGCTATCCAGAGCCTTCTCTCTGGCCTCAATCTCTTCTATATTTTTAGGGATTTTGTCCCTCCGAGTGTCAGCTATTTCTTCATTTTCTTTATCTGGGACCTCTTGGTCCATTTGTTGTTGCTGGTCCTGGGTCACATTGGCTTCATCTACTAAAGCATTCTCCTCCACCGGAATATCCTCTGGAGGTGGGTGAGGTCACTGGCCAAAGTTTAACAAGGCAGTCATCATTACTACCTTACCAAAAGTGTTCCGGGGCACTTGGTCACCCAGAGTTACCGAAGGCATTTGAACTGTGATGGTTGGAGGTACGGTTGTTCCCTTGGGTCTGGGTTCTCCGACCATCAATTGCTTGTTTGTGGGCTTCCTTGGTACATCCCCGGTCTCCTAGACTGGTATTCTTTCCTACTCAAGCTCTATTTGAATTTCTTCCTGAGCCTCTTGCTCTGATGTATCCTTTTCTATGGGAATTTCCTTTTCTATAGGGGCTTCATCCTTGTCATGAGCTATAATTTCTTCCACTGCATGGCCAATACCCTGTTGGATCTCCAGGAACTCCTCTGCTAAGAATGTGTCATCAAAATCATCATGCGAGGGCGAGGAGTCTGAGATATCTTCTAACTCTAGAGAGTCCAAACTTAATTCTACCAGGGGCATAGATGGCATTCCAGGGGTGGTAGCTGAGCTTGGTGCAGGGGTCACTGTTGTTTTCTTCTTCCTTATGAGTGAATCCTCGGTATCTATAATGTTAGTAGACTCTGCCTCAGTGAAATTCTATCTGGTCATCATAGCTACCAATGAGGAGGATCCCGCTGGGTGAGCAGATGCCTTTGGAGTTATGGGGAGACCGGTGGATACCTGCATGCTTAGTTTCTCACTGGTTAGCTTTGCTGACGCCATTTGTTGATGTAGGTGGGCCATCAGAAGTGTTGGAACCTGGGGAGGCACCTTGGGAACCGGGGCACCCTCTTTCCCTTTCCCTTTGCTCGTAGTCATTTCAGCGGCTACTGTAGACAAAGACAGTCCATTGTTGGCTAAAGAGGGGATGGTCTTCTTAACCGTTGATTTCTTTCGGGTGCTTTTAGGACACACCCAGGTGAAGTACTGGTGACTTACCTCCAAAATGGGGTGGCTTACCCCTTCAATGCTTAGATCCTCTGGGATGGACCAATCCACTGGAGGAAGATCTTGTTTATCTAGCCCTTGTCCTTTCTATGCTGGATCCTCCAGTGGCTCGTCATCCTTAAATCCCTTCGAGAAGGTTTGTACATCTAGTGCTTACATGAGCCCTTTGCTCATCCTTGTATTTTTTCAGGCCCAAAGATCAAAATTGTCCTGGCAGTCCACCCAGAAGTCCTCAATGTCCACTTCATGTGGCTCGGACGCCCGTGGTAGTGCTTTGGAAATCTTACCATGGGGATCATAATTTTTTCGGGTGTCGTGGAATTCCACCAGCCCCAAGCTCTTCAGTTTATTACCTAACTCCCGGGCTGCAGCAAGGCTGCATGTGTAATTCCCACAAGAGAAAGGGAATGGGACGTTGACGACCTTCTTCAATGTGAAAAAGGCGTGCAGATCCATCATCTGCCTGCAAAACTCTAAAAGAACAATCTTGTCCCCGTAATACCAGGGAAGAAGATAGGGCTTCCCATTGAAGCCTGTCACCCTAATGTAGGTGTGATGCTGGAACTGAATAAAATACTAGTTGTAAGAGCTTACCAGATTCATTGCCACCTATGATAATTTGTACCTAGAATCATGGGTAAGGGTTAAGATATTATGGTAAATGAACGCATCATTTACCCGGCAAAAGTTTAGGAAACTGGGCTCCCACTATAATTGGGGATAATGATCCCATGGTGTGACCTGTCCTGGACCATTTCTGAGTTCTCCAGCCATTCTCAATCCTAGAAAATTTAACCTTTGTTGTGCTAATGCCCACAACACATATGAAGTCATATAAAACTGAGAGGTCTGGGCGACGGTCCTCATCTGCGTATCTACATGGTTGGCTATGATAGCCACCCGGTTGAAGGTCCTATTGTGTGTGGTGATGCAGTTTAGAAAATAATACATCCACGATGAGAATTCCTGGGCATGGGGCCATCTGAAAACCTTGCATAAAAATATGATGGCCGCTTGGATGGGCTCCTTGAAATCCCCACGGGGAATTTCCAACTTCATTCTTTTGTGGTCTCACTTTGGAGACTTCAGCCACTGACTATTGAAATGTTGTCGGGAAATGGTCTCGGCCTCATCAAATTCCTTGATTGAGTCGACCCAGGTGATGACAGTGAACCCTTTGAACTAAGGAATCCCCAACCCAGAAGCAAAGGTTGGGGCATCCAAGGTGACGATTGTGGTGGGGTATTGTAGTGGTCAGGGATTCGGAAGCAGGACTGTGCAAGTAGGCACATTGTATAGTATTTCCAGCTGCTTTATTAATTCTGGTGACTACACTAAACATGGGAAGTTTGTAGCCTTTATGATGCTAGAGGTGGCCAAGAAAGTGGCTACCTTGTCCCCTTTGGCCTTTAACTTGTAAATGGTGTGGATCAGACCCTGCAATTTGGCCCAGGTTTCGGGGTCTATATCTGTTATTTCCTAGACTTTGGAGTCCATCTTGGACCCCATAATAGCTCCCTCCTTTGGATATTTGGAGGTAAGGGGCAGCTTTTCCAACATTCTTTCCATCTTTGTCTTTGTAGCTGCCCTGGTAGAAGTGGTATCTAGTTCTGGACTATCAGGAGGGGCAAAATCGTCAAACATCTTGGATCAATCTATTTTTAACCTGCAAGACCAGAAAACCATCAAGACATAAATAAACATTAAGTTATAACTCTGGGAGATTCTTCACCAACCCTCACCTATCAAACAAGTGTTAGTACATACATCAAGAGTTCCAGAGCATCTAGAATGAACATGACTTAGCATTCCAGAGTGTATTAACAAGGCAGCAGGAGGAAGTGAACAAGGTCTTGCTAGAGGTTTGGAGTCCAGAAAAACTAGCCGTTACTGATGTGACTGGAAAAAGGTCATACCTTGGTCGATGTGTAATGACATGTGGTAGGATGGAAAGCGGCATTAATACATTTATGGCGACAAGTGGGCTGACACAAGGGAATTAAATGCCAGATGTGACATGGTTTGAATGCCCACTCATGGGAAATTAATCCTGCCATTATGGTGATGAGATGGAGGAGAGAGAAAGCCTCCATGGCTCAAACCAGCAAGGTGTTGAGTTTAAACCATGGTGACTCCAGCTCGGCCTCATGAAGCAAAAGTGCATGACAGAGCGCAAAGAACTCGTGAGCTTGGGAGGATATACAAAAAATATACATGCAAAAACATATAGAGGGTCGAGGGCCAAAATAGATATACACAAAATATATAGAAATATACATCATTTACAGACTAAACAAAACTAAAGCAGGCACAGACGCTACCCTAAAACAATATACAAAATGTACACTAACCTACAGCTATGCAGAGGGTGGACAACCCTCTCGCAGAGCCAACCCACTAATGGGTGGCAGACCAGAAACAGCGAACACAGAAAACAAACCAGAACAAAACAAACCAAAAACAAAAAAATGAAAGAACGAAGGCAGGGACCAGAAGACCTACCTGGAAATCCAAAGAATGACAAAGAGAAGGCACTAGGATCATTTTGCAGCAGCTTCAATCCTTCAGCAATCACAAACAGTCACCAAAAATCAACTCGTAGTTATCCACTAAGCTCAGAGTAATTCACACTTAATCGCACTTCAAATTGCCAAGGAATCGCTCTGGAAGCTCTAAGTGTTTTAATCGTGGTAACTGTGAAAGTGATATGTAATTTCTATTTATACCCAAGGTAAAAAGAAAGTTACCTTCTTTCCCGCAAACTCCAGAATAAGAAAACCCCCAGACTTCGGGCCCGAGGATTCTGCGCGACCATGTCTTCTTGCGAGAAGAAGACATCGTGGCGGAGAATCCCGGAGTCCAGAATTCAGCTCTAGAAAAGAAACAACCAACTCCGTGACCGGGTCCCAGAGACACGAAAGATGAAAGTAAAAGAAAACAAACCTCACGGGAGGGAAAACCCAGAGAAAAAAACAACAAAAACAAAAAGGGACAGAAAACAAGGCAAGAGCCAAAAGTGAAAAAGGGGACCCAACATTTTACACACAAAATGTAGGGACGGGTATGTAGGGCATAATAGTTTCCTAGTTTATCCTTTATATAAAGGGTTGTAATAAGGTCTATTGAAACTATGGTTATTTTTACCCATCTCCCCTATAGGTAAAAAGTTCCTTGGATGATGTGGCACCTAAGTTGTGTTGCTTGGTATATTTTTTTGAATAGGTATTCTCCTTTCCCGATCAGATCCCTAATAATTTTTTTCTCACCTCTATCAACTCATGCCTCTATCTCATTTGTCCTCTCCCTCATCCATGTCCCCATCTGGCCTAGGCTTCTCCCTTAGGGCCACCTGCACAAGATCTATCAATCTCACTAGCTGGTGTGTGACCCACCAGGATGCATATGTAGATGCAAATATATGCCCTCTATATATTTCCCTCTCTTCCATGGGATGAGCTGCATTGACCTCTAGCTAAAACTCATAGCCACTATATCTTCACCATTTCCCCATGCTCCAACCTCTCATGTGACATGTGGATGCAAGAATCTGTCTGGTACTACATCTTGTACCTATCTGAACTACATAATCACACACGAGGGTTGGCACCTCACGATCATGTGAAACATCCTCTCTAGTAGCTAATAATCTATCTAAATTTAAGATAGGTGGTACATATCCTCCCTACCATCCTCCCTTTGTTTCTCCTCATCCCAATACCCCAAATAATCTTAGTCTCAAAAGGGTGTCCACGCAAAGACCAATAACTCATCCAATAGTCTCCTCCAATAACTTATCCCCCTAACTGATGAATATCTTATCGGGTGTCAATATAAACATACATAGGGCTCATACTATTACCTATGCTCATGTAGCCTGATTATCCTAGTAACTACAATATTATCTCATGCCCATACTAATAGCAGTGAAACCCTTGTGCCTAGGTTTTTGCCACCATGATATGCACACATGTGTTGTTCGCAGTACAACTGACCTAGGATTGTATATCCCCAGAAGTACATGGCACTTGAATCCAACATCTGGCTCAGATCCCTCACCCATCCAACAAAATATATATGCCTTGATAGGTCAGGCAATATATTTCCTCTGATCAGTCCATCCAATTAGAGTGCTAGCTATAGTAGTCTCGCGTCTACATACTGTTTCCTGCCATGACATCCGAGTCTGGTCTCTCTGGATGTGTTGTCATCTCCTCCAAAAGAAGAGGTCCGTGTAGTATTCTTCATCATCTAACCTATACTCCAGGATGACTCCTCAGATCGACACCTAATAAATCCTCCACACGTCTTGGAGGGTGATGGTAGTCTCCCTTGTCGGGAGGTGAAAGCTCGAGGTGTCGCTACGCCACCTCTCCATGAGCATCGTCATCATACCATTCTATGCACACAACTAAGGCCACTCATGAACATGGTACAATCTACATAGCATCACTATGCATAACTCATTGGTAGTCACTCACTCCCATAGCGCCATAGTGTAGGGCCAATGCTTCCTAGACCCAAGTAGTGGCTCATGTGCCTGCATCTGCCTGAACCTGTGTCAGTCAGCCCCTAAACCTATGATTTATTTTACTCTTCAATCCCAATTGGGGAATCATGTCCCTATTCTATCCTAAGTCAACCCAAAACCCCTTGGCAAGTGTTTTGTAACCCTACCTTAGCTCATTTCCCCTCCTCAGCGTAGACATTGATTCCTAGGACATGCACTAGTCTGCGCATGCGTTAATCTATGCAGACACAAATGCATTATAATCCCTCCCATGTGGGCACAGATGCTAATTTGGAGATTGGTGTCTCCTCCCCACAAATCCACATCCCTATGAATATTGATTGTGCAATTACCATCTCTGCCATGATAGCTTTCCCCCTCCTAATTGGTCATATGGCTTCTAATAAATACACAGTGACAGTAATAAAAGAAAGTACTAGAACAGTTCTACGTACTCATTGGTGTCTCCCTCTAGACCTACTTATAGCCCCCTTTGTGAGCTCATTCTTCATCTCGATCCTCATTTTTCCTATCATTTTCTCCCACCACTCATTTGTTCATTCAAATTCTTCTTTGTCCATATATTTTCTTCATCCTTTTCCCTTCCTTCTACTTTTTTGTTTTTGAGAAAATAATTCCCCAATTCTTTTTGCATTATTTTCTCAAGGGGGCACACCCTTCCATCATCATCGCTTTGGCATGATTAACAAGCCACCGCTTCTCTCAGGGGCATCTCATTTTATTTTATTTGACAGAATGCCACTTTTGATGCCGCATCAAAGAGGGGAAAAATATAGAAGTCTAAAACGTCCCTTGACATCTTATTAATAAAATTTAATTTAATTAATAACTCTTTTGACCTCATAGTTAATTTCAATTAATTAATTATATGTATTCTATTCATCTATGTATTTAATTAAATATGTTCATTCCCCTAAGGTGTTTAAATTTAACTTAAATACGTCTCCCTAATCTATTAAATCTTTTTTAATATATTTTTCTTCCATCCCCCTTTTTGAATAAATCTAATTTATTTAAAATTCCTCCATATTCCCATTTCTTCTAAACCATGATTTAATTAAAGATAATTTAATCTAAATCCTAAACCCAACTTAAAGCCTAAT
Source organism: Thuja plicata (assembly GCA_018584345.1). Taxonomy (NCBI): domain Eukaryota; kingdom Viridiplantae; phylum Streptophyta; class Pinopsida; order Cupressales; family Cupressaceae; genus Thuja; species Thuja plicata. The sequence continues at coordinate 396,818 of MU223961.1, read as the reverse complement.
ATACTCCAATTACTTTCATCTTCTAATGCTACTTTTTTGAATTAATGATACAATAATTAAGCTAATGTAGGTGATTCCTAAAAGGATTAGCCTAAATGGTTGCTCGAGGTGGCCAACCACCTTCCTTAAATAGTCTAACCATACTCTTACAACTTTTTCCCATCTCTCTTCTCCCAAAGTTGCTCACACATGTGTGAGCAACCTTGAGCCTTTCAACCTTAAATGTCCTATTCCTTTCAAAGTTGCTCACACATGTGTGAGCAACTTTGGCTTCTGTATGGCCAACTCATTTTACTTATGTGGCTCTTATGTGGATGCCACATAAGCTCCACCTCATCCAAGCCCTTAAACTCCCTCCAAAAATCTATAAATAGGAGCCTCACTCATTTCATTTTCATCCATTAGAATTACATTGTTATCGTGCTAGTTTGAATTCAAGCATTTTCATAAGTTTTTCATGTTGGTAATATTATCATGTTAGTGTGATTTCATTGTATAATCTTAGCATTTCATCTCTCATTCTAGTTTGAATCTTGCATTAGTATATCGTTTCTATCATAGTTTTATCATTGTTCTTCTTTGCATAGCATATTGAATCATTAAGTATTTGAATCTAATCCTATCCCATCTTGCATTCCATCTTCATCTTCATCTTTTGGATCATTGGTTCAAATAGTTCCTCATACTAGTTTTAATTTGCTTTGGTCTCCATTGCATTCATTTTAATTTCATTTAAAACTTAAGCAAGCTTGCATCTATTGGCTATATTACATTTTGTTAGGAGAACATATTCACATTTCTCCATCAAGAACAAATAAAATGGAATGAGGGTGCTTCCATTTTAGTTCAATCGGGGGTTATATGTTTAACTTTGTGTATGTCATGTTTTAATGATAACGTTTTCCTTGTTTAAGCTTGATTACACATATAGGTTTTGCACGTAGACAAAAAGTATTATTAATTATGTGAATTTAATTACATAAAAGCCTCAATATGAATTTGTTATCAAGAATTCATAGTTCTTAATTCTTCGCCACTTTTTCTTCTCTTTCATATGCACTCATATTAACAATATTAAATTAAAATTGAAACAAAATTTTATGCATATTAAAAATAACTCAATATATAATTATTAGACTGATGTTAAATTCAAATAATGAGATGGAAGTTATGTACACAAATTTGAATAAAGCAAGGTTAAAATATAACACTTCTCAATTAAAAGGCATAATAATGGAAAGTGATGTCTTATAACCTTTCTTTATGTAATGTTTATTTCTTAGTGTAAAGAGGTGGAAAGGGGTAAGGAGATTATTTGTTAATTTGTTGTTTGATTTGCTTAAAGTGTGTTGAGTTCCTTAACCCTACTTTACATTTAATTTGATTGTATTGATTAGGTATTTCAATTGTGATTAGGGAGAAGATAATATGCTCCTTTTCTATCCTCAAATGCACAAATGGAAGATCCAAGTTGATCAACCCAAAAGAAGGGTTAATGCACAAATGAATCAACTATTCAAAAAGAGAAAAAAGAAGGGGATCTTAAATTTTTTTGATTGATTAAATGAATATGTTTAATTACAGTAATTGAAAAAGATAGGAAGAAGAACCAACCTTATGAAATTACAGACCAAAGAATGTTTTTTTCTAAGGTCTATAGACTGTTTCGTGAAAAACTGACAAATGATCCCGAACCGGAACGCGGAGACGAACAAAACCCAAAAATATTTTTATGTTCCAATGTCGTCTTATAAAAAAGGTCAACCTTGACCCACAAATGTCAACCCTAACCCAATAATATTGACCTTGACCTGCACAGGTCCGACAGAGAATTTGTTCGTGTCGTCCAAAAGAAAGCTGAAAAGGGTATCCAGATCTGGTCTCAGATCTACAGTCCTGAACCTATACCTACAAGAAAAAAATGTTTGTTTGTTGTGGGGGATGGTTTTTCCTTAGTCAAACCCTGGTTTTGGAATTAACCTCAAATATATGTAATTGAAATTGCATAAAGATAAACAAAGTAAATGCACGAATTCACGTTGCTTGTAAAAGTCCTTGTGGTGGATTCGAATCCATGGATCCATAAGTATGCTTCAAAATGTGGAATGTAGAAAGGTAGGATGTCTTCAATCTCTTGCTTTTAGATCTCCAACACCAAGTCTTGAATGGGTTCTTGAATTTGGAATAGGCTTAGAAGAAGGTGGATGGAGAGATCACCAAAAGGGCACTATGTAGCTTGAATCCTTCAATGGCCTCCAATGGATCTCC
>MU223961.1:333535-391724 GCA_018584345.1 Thuja plicata | reverse complement strand
TATAAAGGGGACCATTGGGAGCCTTAATTGTTTCAGAATCATCAAAGGTAATTAAAAGTTCCCTAGGTCGCTTATCCTTAGTTTGTTTTTGAGTTTTAGGTGGAATTGGAAGTTGAAGTGGAGGTGAGGATCTTGAACAATAAGTTTAGATGGCACAACACTCTCCACATGATTAACAGTATGATTAAGGTCATCCATCTTTGAATCGTAAACAATGTCTATAGAAGATGGTTGAGCTATAGTATTAGTATCATGTGTAGGTAAAGGATTGGTGTAGATTTGAAGGTTTTGATTAGGAGGAGAAACATATTTGTTCACATTACCATCAAAATTATCAACAGACAAAGCTTTAGAATCAATTAAGTCTTGAATCTTATGCTTTAGAGAGTAACATTTTTCAATGTCATGCCCATTCTGGTGATGGTATTGGAAGAAAGCTTTAGAATCAAAGGATTTCGAAGCTATCGTGGTGGGAAGAAGAGGTCGAATAGGAGGTAAGGTAATCATACTAGCACTTAACAACCTACTCATTATAGAATGCAAAGTTTCAGAGAGAGGAGTAAACATACAATTCATACGGAAAGCAGTGGATGTAGAAGCACTATTGGATGTAGCCGCAACTTGATCAACAACCGCATTCATCTGTTTATTAATCTTGACATAGTTGTTAGGTTTCTAAAACTTATTAGGATTGGGAGCATTGTCACTCTTATCAACTGGAACATGATCCATTGGAGTGTTGCTCTCAAACTGACTCACTTGTAATTGATAATGCTGAAGTGTTGCACACAATTGTTGAAAGGAGGTAAATTCAATAAGCAAAATCTTATCTCTAATATCTTTTTGTAGATTTGAAATAAACATATGTTGAATATCAATATCAGGAACAGGATAAGAAATCTGAGCATACAGATGCTTAAATCTACCAATAAAATCAGTCAATTTCTCCATAGTGTTTTGTTTACAATGCATTAAATCAGATAAGGATACTTGTGGTCCAATATTATTTTGAAATTTTTGAATGAAGGAATTGGCAAGTTTAGGAAAATAATAAATAGAATAGGGAAGTAAGGAACAATACCATTGTAAAGTCTTATCTTGAAAGGTTCTAGCAAACAATTTAGCTAAAATCCTATGGTCATGAGCATAATCACTACAAAGGATTTGAAATGTTTTAACATGAGTAACAGGATCGCCTTTTCCATTATAATTCTCAAGACAAGGCATATTGTCTTGTTGAGGGACAGTAGCACGTATGATGTCTAGGGATAAAGGACTACCCATATCACATGTAGCAATGCTAAATTTAGATTGAGTTAAAGATGCAAGTTGTTGTTGTAAAGATGACACAGTTTGAGCCAAACTAATAATTGTAGAATCATTAGAGGAAACAGGTGGCATAGCAATATTAGGAACACTAGGAAAAGTGTAAGAAGCAGCAGGAATAGAAGATACAACTGGTAGAACATTAGGGACCACAGTTGGAATAGGATTAGTATAAGGAAAAGGCACACTATGATATGAGGGTTGTGAGGTAGGTAAAGATACCGGTGGAGCACTCACAGGGATAGGTGCACTTGGGAGAGAAGTTGTTATCATGGGAGAAGTGTAAGTAGGAATACTAGGTAGAGGAACAGAAGAAGGTCCTACACTAGTGGCAATAGGTGTGAATCCTAACTCTTGAGCCTCTTGAGCTAAAGGCTTAACATTCAAATTCACAAGATGAGTAATACTACACAAGAAATTAATACCTTGATCATTATCATGGAGAAATTTTTTAAGAGCCTCTATAGCTTGGATAGAATCTTGATTATGGTTTTCTTGGATAAGACAATTTCCCATTTTATCAAGTTTGGTTGAAAGGTTTTGCACTTTTTCAGGAGGAACCCTTAAAGTGTCATCTTCATCATGAGATGAGTGAGAAGATTTATGCTCTATGAAAGGATTAGAATCATGAGTTATCAAATTATCATTTGGGATCCTAAGGAAAGGAGAGGAAGACTTAGGATCAAAGGAACCCATAAGTCTACAGCTTCTTCTAACTGGGATACTATAAGTAGGATTAGATGTGGTAAAGCTCATACACCAATATAATGCAAATGAACTAACACCAAATTTTGATCTATTGAATTTAAATGTAATTGAAAGAACATGAAAAATCTAGCATAAACAATGTAAATCTAACACCAAAAAGAAAGAGATGTCTACCACGGGTTCACCAAAATGTAAAGAGGTGGAAAGGGGTAAGGAGATTATTTGTTAATTTATTATTTGATTTGCTTAAAGTGTGTTGAGTTCCTTAACCCTACTTTAAATTTATTTTGATTGTATTGATTAGGTATTGAAATTGTGATTAGGGAGAAGATAAGATGCTCCTTTTCTATCCTCAAATGCACAAATGGAAGATCCAAGTTGATCAACCCAAAAGAAGGGTTAATGCACAAATGAATCAACTATTCAGAAAGAGAACAAAGAAGGGGATCTTACATTATGTTTATTGATTAAATGAATATGTTTAATTATAGTAATTGAAAAGGATAGGAAGAAGAACCAACCTTATGAAATTGCAGACCAAAGAATGTTGTTTTCTGAGGTCTATAGACTGTTTCTGGAAAAATTCACAGATGATCCCAAACTGGAACGCAGAGATGAACAAAACCCATAAATCTTTTTCCATTTCAATGTCGTCTTATGAAAAAGGTCGACGTTGACCCACAAATGTCAACCCTGACCCAATAATGTCGACCCTGACCTGCACAGGTCCAACAGAGAATCTGTTCACACCGTCTGAAAGAAAGTCGAAAAGGGTATCCAAATCTGGTCTCAAATATACAATCCTGAACCTGTACCTACAAGAAAAAAGGTTTGTTTGTTGTGGGGGAGGGGTTTTTCTTAGTCAAACCTTGGTTTTGGAATTAACCTCAAAGATATGTAATTGAAATTGCATAAAGATAAACAAAGTAAATGCACGAATTCACCTTGCTTGTAAAAGTCCTTGTGGTGGATTCGAATCCGTGGATCCACAAGTATGCTTCAAAATGTGGAATGTAGAAAGGTAGGATTTCTTCAATCTCTTTCTTGTAGATCTCCAACACCGAGTCTTGAATGTGTTCTTGAATTTGGAATAGGATTAGAAGAAGGTGGATGGAGAGATCACCAAAAGGGCATTATGTAGCTTGAATCCTCCAATGGCCTCCAATGGATCTCCTTTATGAAAAATGGATGCTTGAATGGATGAATTATTTCTTGAAATCTTTCTCCTTAGCTTGCTTGAATCACACTTGAAGATAGTTTGAGGATGCTTGATCACAATCAGAAGACTTAGTTCGCTTGATGATGGTTAGAGAAAATGAGAGGAGAAGGCTCCCTTTTATATGAAACTAGGGCACAATCTTCTAAGGAGACCAAAATAGGAGAATTAAATTTCCATTAAAGCATTTACCCCTAGGAGAGGACCTATATTAAATATAATTTAGGAATCGACACTTCAGAACCCGAAACAGCCGACCCGGAAGCGGGAAAATACTTTTTGCAAAGACCGACATCCAAAACTGTGAGATCCCAGGATCTAAACCCTGGGTCAAGGTCAAGGTCGACCTTGACCTAGGTCAAGGTTGAGGTCAACCTTGACCTAGGTCAAGGTCAAGGTCGACATAGACCTAAAAGGTCAACCCTGACCCTGAAGCCCAGAATCACCAGCCTGTAGTTCAGAATGCAGAAATCATGCTAAACAGGAGTGGAAAGAAGGACAGAATAGGGGGGAAGCCATGTCAAGATCAGGAACCCATTCAAGGTTCTATTCATGACCCCAAACCACTCACTCGGAGGGCTAAACAAGTCTAAAATGGAAGTGCTTCCATTTTATGACTATACACTTAGATAAAAGTTTAGACATATAACATTTAGAATACAAATTAACTCACAATAATTAACTTAAAAATTTGTAATTTAAAATTTAATGAAAATAAATTTTAAAATAGAAGATGATTAATTCATAGAGTAAATTACAAATCAAACTTCTTGATTATTGAAGTACGAATATTTATATTCATTGTTTTCTTATTTGCTTGACATTTTATTATCTAGAATAATAACAATATTAAACAAATTTTCAACTTCTTAGATAATTTTTCAATTCTTTTTAATTCATAACACAAAATTTATTGATATCAAACTTCTCGGAAGGCCTAATGCTTTAATTCCATGAAATCACCTAAATGCGATGAGTTCTAGGGTAGAAGACCAGGGAGTTGAGCACTCTAACTTTGCACTTCTCAAAATCCTACATGAAAATTTCAAATCACTTCTAATTTATAATAGTACTTTACTTGGAAAGTCCATGCTTATAACTAAGGTTTCAAGGGCACATCATCAAATATAATGGTACATCAACGTGCGTCTACAATGACCCAATAAAAAGTGAGATGCAAACTTGTGCACTAAGTTATGTTTTAATGGTGTATTGATGTGACATTACATGATTTGTTGCTTTTTCAAACTGAGGAATTCATTTCATCACTAATGGGTAGTCATATCAACAATAACAACATTAAAATCACAAATATTGCTACAATATTGTCAGGAGTTCTTGTGAACCACTACTCATCAAACATAGATCATCAAAAACTCAAGCCATTCTCCACACAAAATGACATGACTTAAAAACACAAATTGACATAATTCAATATGTTTTAATTGATTTCTTTTTATTTTAACGACATCAACATGGTGGAAACAAATTATAAGAATCAAACAATGAAAATTGAATTTTTATATGGACATCTACAAAAGTAATATTTTAAATAGAACATAGCCATATCAAAATCCTAACAATAATGTCATAACAAAATTTATTTTTAATAAAAAAATGCTTGATTAAAGATCAAGTTTTTTCAGTTAACTGTGATGTTATTCTTTTACAAGAAACTAAATTAAGTAAAGGATATGCTACTTCATTATTTAATTCTTGGAAAATGCGGACATTTTGTTGTTCCCCCTCTTCTGGAGCTACTAGGAGTTGGCTATTTTATGGAAGATTTTATAGTGAATTTGGGTGTGGTATATGCCTCTCCTAATTCAATGATTGTGTTGACTAAAAGTAGATTGTCAAAGTTAAAATTTTGGTTCTTCAATGTATATGGTCCCATGGGAATATTGGAAAAGAAAAACCTTTGGGACAAGATATCTATTTTTCTATCACCTTTGAAACATCAATATTTTGTTGCTGGAGGGGATTACAACGCTATAATAAATAATGAGGAAAAAAGAGATGGGATTATCCCAAATAAACGTGTCATAATTGATTTTAATTTGTTTATTCACCAAAACCTTTTAGTTTATTGTCAAACTCAAAATGGTCATGCATTTGTATTAGCTAATCCAGGATCTGATCACCTTCCAATTTTATTATCAATCTTTGAAGATAGGGCACTTCAAAAATCTCCTTTTAAATTTGCACCAATGTGGTTCAGAGGCCACTCTTTCTTACCATTGTTGAGGTATTGGTGGTGAATTGTCCCCTTTACTATGGGTTCAAGAATGTTACAAATTGTGAAAAAACTTTCCTATCTTAAAAGTAAGATAAGAGAGTGGAATATTAAATGTTTTAAAAATGTATTTGATGGAAAAAAGAGAATTCAAGTAGAAATGGAAGAATTAAATGAAATTGGTATGCCTCAAGGGATGTATGATGAGGCATTTGATAGACATAAGTCTTTGCAATTTAAAATGCAAGAGGTTTTATCTCGAGAGGAATCCTTTTGGAGGCAAAAATTGAGAGACTTGTGACTATCAAACAATGATAGAAATACCAAATTATTTCATTCCTCCACCACATTGAAAAGACAAAAAAATAGAATATCATGTATACATGATTCTTAGGGATCCCTGTTAGTAGATGTAAAATAAATTGCTTCTAGAGCTGTAATTTTTTTTTCAAAATATGCTTTCTGCTGATTTAGTAAAGGTAAATGAGGAGTTTGTAGACTCAATCGCTACTCTCATTAGAGATAGTGATAATTTCATTCTAATGGATCATTTTTCATTGCAATAATTAAAGGAGGTTGTCTTTTCTCCTGAAAAGGCTCTAGGCCTAGATGGATTTACTACCCTATTTTTTCATAAATTTGGGGATTTTGTGGCTAATGATGTCCTACTAGCTCTTGAGGAGTCTAGAAGAAACCAAACCATTCTAAGAGAGATTAAAAATACTTTTATTGCAATTATTCCCAAGGTTAACAATCTAAAATCCTTTAATGATTTTCGCCTATCTCTTTGTGCAACACATTGTATAAAATATTCACCAAAGCTATTTCTATTAGACACTCTAAACTTGTTCTGAAGACTATTTTTTTGGAGAAAAGTGGCTTCGCTCTAGGAAGGTATACTTCAGATGAGGCCATTGTGGCTCATGAGATCTTGCATTTTATTCCTTCTTTGACAATTCCAACAATGATATTAAAATTGGATATGATGAAGGCATATGACAAACTTAATTGGGACTATTTAATTGCTATTTTGAAAAAAAATGGTTTCAAATCAAATTGAATTAAATTGATTTATAGTTTCATTTCTACACCAAGGTATTTGGTACCTATAAATGGAACTGCTTGTGTTTTTTCTTCATCTAGGGGAGTGTGGCAAGGGGACCCGTTATCCCCTTTTTTGTTCATAACTTTGACTGAGGCTCTTAGAAGATCTATTTATGCATCAAGAAAATATGGAAAATGGAAGGGAATTAATATCCCTTGCATGAAAGATTCACATACTCATTGAATTTTTTTAGATGATACCCTTTTGTTTGGGTTAGCTTCAATGACTGAGGCAAAAAACATCAAGCAAATCATAGAAGCCTACACCGCCTTTTCTAGTAATAAAGTTAATAATGGTAAATCTAAGGGTTTTTTTCATGAACGTCCCTTCTATTATTCATAATAGGCTCACTCTTTTTTGGTATTTTGAATTTGGGAACTTCCCATGTAAGTATTTGGGCATTCCTTTCTTTCCTAGTTCAGGCAAACGTAATTTTTGGGAAAAGATAATCTCTACAATTTCTTCAAGAATACTAGCTCGGAATCACAAATGGCTCTCTTCCTGGATTTTTTTTAAATTAAATTTTTATTAAATGTTGTTCCTATTTATCTGATGTCTATTTTAAAAGATCCAAAAAATGCAATAGTTAGTTTGAAATCTATTTTGAGGTCTTTTCTTTGGAAAGATAATGTCAGGGGAAGGAAAGGATACCTCTTCTTGCATGGGATAAAGTGTGCATGCCTAAGGACTGTGGTGGTTTGGGAATTAGAGATTTAGATTAAAAAAACAAAGCACTTGGAGGAAAACTTGCATGGAAGTTAAATAAGAATCTATTTTTTTAAGTGGGCTTCTATAATGGTTGCAAAATATCCAGGTAACAATACTAGGGAATGCATTTCCATTGCTTCTTCTCTTCCAAAAGGTTCAACAATTTGAAATTTTATGGTTGAATGCATACCTATGGTTCTCCCCCACCTTTCATGGGTGATTCATAGTGGAAAGAAGGATAGATTTTGGGAGGAAGTATGGAATGACCATAATGCACTAATAAACATTCAAGATTGGACTCCCTTGATGTAGCTTTTGAAATTAGAAGGGGGAGTCCATGTCTCATATTACTTTTATCTAGATTTGTCTAGTCATTGTCCAGTGGCTAGATGGAAATATGTTGATTCCTTCCATATCAACCATGAAATTAAAATGACCTTTACTCTTGAGCTAAAAAATTGACCTCTTTTTTTCTCAGATAAGGAGGATAAGATCATCTGGACCAATTCTTAGTTAGATGAATATTTTCTAAAAGATGGGTATTTGTCTATTATCCCTTATCCCTTCCTTGGGTAGAAATGATTGGCCTTCTAGATTGTTCTGGAATAGTGCATGCCTGCCAAAAGAAAGAGCTTTCACATGGCTTGTTGTGTAGGATATAGTTCTAACCAAGACATGATTAGACAGATTGGAATCACTTCTATATCACATGTTCTATGTGTGGGTATTTCATGGAATCCTCAGACCATTTGTTTTTGAAGTGTCTAGTGGCTTCTAATTTTTGGTATTGGCTTCTTGGTAAACTTGGTTGGTCTTCAATCTTATCCCCTGATTTGTCTTGGCATACATTATTTCAATCTTCCTTTTATGGTTGCATATGGGATATTGCTCCTTCAATTTTAATATGGAATATTTGGCTAGAGAGGAATAATAGAATTTTTAGGAGTTTGTAGACTCAATCGCTACTCTCATTAGCGATAGTGATAATTTCATGCTAATTACTCCTTTTTCATTGCAAGAATTAAAGGAGGTTGTCTTTTCTCTATCTCCTAGAAAGGCTCTAGGCCTAGATGGCTTTACTACCCCATTTTTTCATATTTTTTGGGATTTTGTGGCTAATGATGTCCTACTAACTCTTGAGGAATCTATAAGAAACCAAACCATTCTAAGAGAGATTAATAATACTTTTATTGCAATTATTCCCAAGGTTGACAATCTGAAATCCTTTAATGATTTTCACCTATCTCTTTGTGCAACACATTGTATAAAATATTCACCAAAGCTATTTCTGTTAGACTCTCTAAACTTATTTCGAAGATTATTTTTTTGGACCAAAGTGGCTTCATTATAGGAAGGTATACTTTGGATGAGGCTATTGTGGCTCATGACATCTTGCATTTTATTCCTTCTTTGACAATTCCAACAATGATATTAAAATTGGATATGATGAAGGCATATGACAGACTTAATTGGGATTGTTTAATTGTTATTTTGCAAAAAATGGTTTCAACTCAAAGTGGATTAAATGGATTTATAGTTGCATTTCTAGATCGAGGTATTTGGTACTTATAAATGGAACTATTTTTGTCTTTTTTCTTCATCTAGGGGAGTGCGGCAAGGGGACCCGCTATCCCCTTTTTTGTTCATAATTTTGATTGAGGATCTTAGAAGATATATTTATGCATCAAGAAACTATGGGAAATGGAAGGGAATTAAGATCCTTGGCATGAAATATTCACATACTCATTGCATTTTTTTGGATGATACCCTTTTATTTGGGTTAGCCTCAATGACCGAGGAAATAAACATCAAGCAAATCATGGAAGACTACACCTCATTTTCTAGTAATAAAGTTAATAATGGTAAATCTCAGGTTTTTTTCATGAACGTCCCTTCTATTATTCATAATAGGCTCACTCTTTTTTGGAATTTTGTAGTTGGCAACTTTCCATGTAAGTATTTGGGCATTCCTTTCTTTCTTAGTTCAAGCAAACATAATTTTTGGGAAAAGATAATCTCTACAATTTCTTCAAGAATACTAGCTTGGAATCACAAATGGCTCACTCTTCCTGGAATTTTTTTAAAATAAAATTTTTATTAAATGTTCTTCCTATTTATCTGATGTCTATTTTAAAAGATCCAAAAAATGCAATAGTTAGTTTGCAATCTATTTTGAGGTTTTTTCTTTGGAAAGATAATGTTGGGGAAAGGAAAGGAATCAAAGGATACCTCTTGTTGCAAGGGATAAAGTGTGCATGCCTAAGGATTGTAGTGGTGTGGGCATTAGAGATTTAGATAAACAAAACAAAGCACTTGGAGGAAAACTTGCGTGGAAGTTAAATAAAAATACATTTTTTTTAAGTGGGCTTCAATAATGGTTGCAAAATATCCAGGTAACAATATTGGGGAATGCATTTTCACTGCTTCTTCTATTCCAAAAGGTTCAACAATTTGAAATTTTATGGTTGAATGCAGGCCTATGTTGCTCCCCCACCTTTCATGGGTGATTCATAATGGAAAGAAAGATAGATTTTTGGAGGAAGTATGGAATGACCATAATGCACTAATAAACATTCGAGATTGGACTCCCTTGATGCAGATTTTGAAATTAGAAGGGGGAATCCATGTCTCATATTAATTTTATTTGGATTTTTCTAGTCATTGTCCCGTGGCTACATGAAAATTTGTTGATTCCTTCTATATCAACTATGAAATTAAAATGACCTTTACCCTTGAGATAAAAAATATACCTCTTGGTTTCTCAGATAAGGAGAATAAGATCATCTGGACCAAGTCTAACTCAAATGAATATTCACTAAAAGATGAGTATTTTTATGTTATCCCTTATCCCTTTTGGGTAGAAATGATTGGCCTTCTAGATTGTTATGGACTAGTGCATGCCTGCCAAAAACAAGAGCTTTCACATGGATTTTTGTGCAGGATATAGTTCTAACCAAGACACGATTAGATGAATTGGGAATCACTGCTATATTCACATGTGCCCTGTGTGAGTATTTCATGGAATCCTCAGAAATTTGATTTTTGAAGTCCAATGGCTTCTAATTTTTGGTATTGGCTTCTTGGTAAACTTGGTTAGTCTTCAGCCTTATCCCCTAATTTGTCTTGGCCTACATTATTTTAATCTTTCTTTTATGGTTGCATATGGGATATTGCTCCTTCAATTGCAATATGTAATATTTGGCTAGAGAGGAATAATAGAATTTCCAGGAGAAGATCTTCTGATTTTGCTAATATAATATATTGTATTGAAAAAACTATTTATAAAAATGTTCTATCCCACATACACAAAAATTTAGAGCATTTGACCTCTTTTTCTCATTGGGACAATTGATTACTAGAAAATGGGATGCACTTAGTATTGTAACCAGCCGTGGAGCTGTAAGAAAATTTGTTTCTACTAAGGTTAGAAGAATGGAGAGTAATTGGTCTCCTTTCCTTGTGGAAAAATACAAGCTTAATTTTGACGGGGCTTCTAGGGGTAATCTCGGTAAATACTGTATTGAGATATTTATTGTAGATCATGAGGCTAAGTTAGATATACTTGCTAGGTCTACATGGTTTTTTCTTACTCCAGGTTACATGGAAACATTTGTTGTATCTTCTATACACATGGCAGTACTATCTCTTGTTTTCAACTTGCAGGTAAAGTTTTATCTCAGATTTAAAAATATCAATATTTACATGTATATTGGAGTATTTGGGAGTAATAGGAGATTGTATGGAGTTGGTAAGAATATTTCTCTAAGCTATCCTTTAAGTGGATATGTTTCATAGATCTCTATGACCTCTACTCTTACTTCTTAGTTCTTGAATATGCTGGTATATATTGATGATTCATCCACGGTTTTCTCTAATGATATGGTATTGTTAGTTAAAAATCTTTCTTTTGCAATCATGTTGCTTTATGAAAAACTTTATTCAAGATTTCATGTGTTGTCATTACTTTTCGGTGATTCAAAATATACTAGCATTATGGGAAATATGTTATTGTTAGAAAGTAAAGTCCGCCAAGATAACTGAGAGGAGGGCGGGGGGGGTGAATCAGTTATCAGATTAACACCAATTTTATTAACCTTATTAAATTTGAAATATATAAATAACATAAACAACAACCATAAAAGGATAATCATACATAATGACACCATATATGTTAACTAGGTAACCTCTTAATCAGAGAGTAAACCCTGGTGGGGTTGGTACCCACAAAAGATGTACTAATATGAAAATTCTTTGTGAGAAGATGAAATATGTTAGGAGTCTATGAAATAAATTTAATACATATCAGTCCCGGTTAGGAAACTTTGAATCCCTATTAGAAGATTCCAACCCTGTGAGGAGTTGTGGAAGGCAGAGGGACCCACTGTCCAAACAACTTCAAGGGAAAGGCCACTGAATGCACTGTCTAACTGATCTTTGTATTAATCAAAATAGAATAATACCAAATATAGCTAATCTTTGAATATTACTTCCTTTCTCCACTGACTGTGCCACTATTGCACCAGATACTTCCATATCTCAATACCAGATCTGCAAACTTCACATCACATATTAATCCCTTAGATCAATTACTCGCATTATTTCACTCTTCACAATTTAATACAATAATTTCCTCTCATTTCACATCCACACACACAATTTCACACTTGTAACCAAGGAAACAATATTTCCTTTATACCAAGCCCAATACTTCATAATTGAGTTGGCCAATTAAGCTTTGTCAATTACAAAATATAAAACAATACACATTACATATTATTTCCATCATTACACAATACTATCAGCTTACAAAATTAATAAATGTTCGCACGTGAAACCTATGACTAAGTAGACATAGGTAGAGCACCTTCACAATGTCTTCAACCTCTGCATAACTTCACTTGTCTAGATTCTATCCCGGTTAGGAGATGTAATCCAATCATCACAAACTGCTTCTCAGAAAATTTTATAGAATGTCATCTTCACTAATCTTGAATAACTGTCACAAATAATTGAATATCCATATGCACTCTCAAGCACATCATCAAGACACTATCTGAAACACATCCTCAACTATGCATGACCTCATCTGTAATCCACAATGTATGCTAACTCAAACTCTGTCTTCTACTCTGTCATTCTTCAGTAAAATAGTATGTTGACATCAATGACAAAAATAGTCATAAATGCAACATGTGATCATTCCAGTAATGCTATAATACTCCCCCATAGGACATAATCAAAATTCATGCTTAACAATATCCCCCTTTGGCATTGATGGCAACATAGATGAAAAAACATCCAAGTTCCATGAATACCAAAATGTAACTCTGTTGCTCTTGTCTTTTCAAATCTTCTTCATCAATCACTATCTTCCTCATTGTATATGCTCACCTCTCTTATATATTCTTAGTAGATGTTTTTCATGTATTCTTCTTCCCCATTGACATCAATGTCAAAAAGGCATCACTATGTAAATCCAATCTACTGCTCAATAGTTCAAACCAACTTAAATGTCCAAAGACACTGTTGAAAAATAATTCTTACCAAGATTCCTTCATAACTCAACTCAAACACAGATACTCCCCCATAGAGGAAGCATCAACAATTAGTCTAGATAAGATATAGTGCTCTGAATCACTGGAATGATGCAATTTCTGCATCACTACTCAAAAGTAGGTTGGGGCATAACCCCAAGTATACCTCTCAAATACTCAAATGTATCCTTAGGTAAAGGCTTTAAAAAAATATTTTCTATCTACTCCTTTGTGCTAATATACTCAAGTCTGACTTCTTTCTCTGTAAATTTTTCTCTTACAACATGATACTTTATTTCTATAGGTTTTGTCTTTTAGTTTAACACAAGATTCTTTGACATACTTACTGTACTTGTGTTATCACAATGTATGATAACAAGTTCCTTGAACTCAATTCCAACATCCTTCAACATTTGTTTAATCCACATTATCTGATTACAATTATTTGTTGCTACTACATAGTCTTCTTCTGCTATACTCTATGAGATACAATTTTGTTTCTTGCTTAGCAAAGAAAACAATCTTCCTCCAAGAAAAAAATGCTCCACCACTTGTACTCTTTTTATCATCCATACTACCTCCCCAATCTGCATATGTATATACACATAGGGTAAAATCCTTTGATCTATCATTTCTTTATTCAACTGTAGGTGTATCATCTTTGCTAGCTATCTTATGACCAATTACCATAGGTGTACCAACAGGTTTGCAATTTTCCATGCCAAATCCTACAATAAGTCTTTTAGATACTTAGTTTAAGATATGAAAATACCATCACTATTATGCACAATCTGCAAACCTAAGAAAATTTTCTATTCACCAATCATACTCATCTCAAATTCCTTCTTCATTTTATCAACAAATTTATCACTAGCTTCATCTTCACCTCCAAAGATTATATCATCCACAAAAATAACAACAATTAATGGACCATTCTTAATTTATTTTAGATACAAGTTACTATCTACAGTACCTTTAGCAAATCCCAATTTTACCAAATATTTGTCTAACCTCACATACCATGTTCTAGGTGCTTGCTTTAATCCATATAATGCTTTATTCAACTTACAAACCATATCTCCTTGTGTCAAAGGAAAACCATCAGGCTGCTCAATGTAGACTTCTTCTAATTCACCATTAAGAAATGTTGACTTCACATCCATCTGATACACTTTTAATTTATTATGAGTCGCATAAGCCAAGAATATTCTTACTGCTTCAATTCTTGCAAAAGGTGCAAAATTTTCTTCATAACCTATACCTTCTTGTTGTGAGTATCCTTTACATACTAGTCTTGCTTTGTTTCTTATAACTTCTCATTGTTCATTCATCTTATTCCTGCAAACCCATTTAGTTCCAATAACATTTTTGTCCTTAGGTTTGGGAACCATTTCCCAAGTGTTACTCTTCTCAATATGTTCTAATTCTTCGTTCATTGCTTGAATCCAATCATCATCCTTACAAGCTTCATCAATACTTTTAGGTTCAATCTGAGAAATCAAAAATAATTCTTCATGTACCTTATTTCTTTTCATAACTCTTGTGTCTCTACTCCCAATAACCTTATCAGCAGGGTGATTCTTTATCAAATTATTGTTTTATGTTACAGTTTCAACTCTTGCTTCAACTTTAGGTTCAGATCTTGGTTCTTCTCTTTGTTCCTCATTTTGAATCTCAATCTGAAAATCATTGTTAATTTCAAAGAGCAATTCAACATTTTCTCAATTAGTTTTAGGACAAGTGCCTTCATCTGAGTCATAATCAAGTATTCTTTCTTGAATTATGAACTTTTCATCCACCTTAACATTTGCGCTCTCAACAATAGTCTTAGTCCTCTGATTAAAACATCTAAAGGCTTTTATTTTCAATGAATAACCAAGAAACATACCTTCATCACTTCTTGGGTCAAACTTGTTAATGTCATCGTCTCTTTTAATATAACACTTAATTCCAAAGATTCTGAAGTACTTTACTGATGGTTCATGTCCAAACCATAATTCATAAGTTGTCTTGTTTGTATCTTCTCTAATCTGCACTCTATTCATTGTATACACTGTTGTATTCACTGCTTCTCTCCAAAATATCTTTGTCACATCATTCTCAAACAACATAGCTCTCATTTCTTCAGTTACAAACCTATTCCATCTTTCAGTAATACCATTTTTCTCAGGTGTTTTAGGGGCTCAAAGTTGTCTCTTAATACCATTCACTTCACAAAAAGTGTTAAATTAATTTGAAGTAAACTCTCCACCTCTATTAGATCTTAGACATTTAATCTTCATTCCTGATTCATTCTCAACTCCATTTTTAAGCAATCTAAACTTTTCAAATAATCATAAAATCATCAACAAGAATCATAAAATACCTTTCACCATAGAATCCTCTTGTTCTTGTAGGACTGCTCAAATCAATATGAATAATTTCCAATTTCGCTATTGTGGTGAATTTCTTGCTAGGAAAAGAACTTCTCTTCTATTTTTCCATAACACATTCCTTGCATACCATGTTAGTATATTTCACAATATTAGGCAAATCTCCTACTACAAATTTAGTGCTTTCTTTCACAATGTTATCAAAATTTATGTGACAGAACCTTTTATGTCATAACCAACTGTCATCAACTTTAGCAATCAAACATGTCATCTCAGTAGGATTCAACTGAAAAACATTATCTCTAGTTCGTGTGCTTGTACCAACCATCTTACCATCCTTATCTTTGATAATACAACTCTTTTCTACAAACCGTACCTGATATCCCTTATCAACTAGATGTCCAACACTCAAAAGATTATGTTTCAATCCATCCAAAAAGTAAACATCATCAATATTAGTCTTTCCATCAAGAGTAATAGATCCTATTCCTTTTATGTGACAAGGTGTATTGTTTCCAACTCTAACAATTCCTCCATCATACTTGTAAAACTTGACAAAGTTATCCATATCACCAGTCATATGATGAGAACAACCACTGTCTATGATCCAATCATTTTTTTTTCATCTTGTGTTACTGATGATTTTTCTTCTCTTATTTCTTTTTCAGGATTTTCTTCTTTCATCACTTTAATTATCACTTTCACTTAAGAATTTTTCAATGCCAACTTCAAATTCTTCATCATTAGCATAAAAACATTCTTTAGGTCGTCTATGCTTAAATTTATTATATTTCTTCACTCTCTTAGGACATTTAGAAGCGAAACGACCAAATTCTTGACAAGTCCAACATTTAAAATTTTTCTTATCTTTTGGTTCTCTTTTCACAAGTAAAGAAATTCCTTCTTCAAATTTTCAGTCTTCTTCAGTTTTAGATATGTTACTTCTTGCATAGTCTCCATTGATATTAGAAGTACAGACATTAAGTGCACTAAAGGTTGTCTCAATCCTGGGAAAATCTCCAGATTGTTTAAGACTTATCTCTGTTGCTTACAATCTTCCAAGTAGAGTCTCTCTAGTGAATTTCTCAGTACAAGATATAACTTGTTTAATCATCCGTGTCATCTTCTTAAATGTCAGAGTCAAAGTTTTCAAAATCTTCCATATATTCTCATCTTCATCCTTATTTCCTTCACAAGCTTTGATACCTATAACAATATTTGATATTCTGCCAATATAACTTCTAACAGATTCATCTTCCATCATTTTAGCCTCTTGAAATAAACATATCCAATTTGTAATATGATTCTCTTAGCATGCTTATCACCTTAAAAAGTAGATTCCAAAGCTAACCAAATTTCATGAGATGTTTTCAAAGTTTTTACCTGATTGTACTCATTCTAAGGAAGTGTTGACAAAAGTGCTTCTCTGGAAAGTATGTTACACCTGAATAGATATTTTTATGTTTCAATACAATCCTCAATCTTGTCTTGTTCAATGATAACTTTCTCATTCTTAGTGATCAACCAATATCCTAGACCTAAACATAGAAAATGTGTCTTCATCTTCTCTTTCTAGTTGTCATAGTTAACTCCATCAAACTTAGGACTTTATTTTCTGAAATGAATCATTCTGGATCTCCTTAAGTTGTTAAACTTGTCCTTCAAGGACCTCATGCTCTGATACCAATTGTTAGAAAGTAAATTCCACCAAGATATCTGAGACGGGAGGGGGGGGTGAACCAATTATTAGATTAACACAAATTTTAATAACCTTATTAAATATGAAACATGTAAAAAACATAAACAATAACCACACAAAGATAACCATACACAATGACACCAGTAATGTTAACTAGGGAACCTCTTGATCAGAGAGTAAACCAAAGTGGGGATGTTGCCCACAAAAGATGTACTAATATGAAAATTCCTTGTGAGAGGATGGACTTTGTTAGGAGTCTATGAAATACATTCAGTACATATTAGTCCCGGTTAGGAGAATTTGAATCCCTGTTAGAATATTCCAACCCTGTGAGGAGTTGTGGAAGGCAGAAGGACCCACTGTCCAAACAGCTTCAAGGGAAAGACCACTGAATGCACTATCCAACTGATCTTTGTATCATCCAAAACATAATAATACCAAATATAACTATCTCTAAATATTACTTCCTTTCTCCACTCACCGTGCCACTACTACACCAGATACTTCCAAATCTCAATACTAGATATGCAATCTTTGCATCACATATTAATCCCTTAGGTTGCTTACTCACATTATTCCACTCATCATAATTTTGTACAATACTTTCCTCTCATTTCACATCCACACACACAATTTCACACTTGTAACCAAGGAAACAATCTTTCCTTTATACCAAGCCCAATACTTCATAATTGAGTCAGCCAAATAAGCTTCATCAATTACAAAATATAAAACAATACACATTACATATTGTTTCCATAATTACACAATATTGTCGACTTACAAATGTAATAAATATTCACACATGCAACCTCTAACTAAGTAGACATAGCTAGATCACCTTCACATTGTCTTCAACCTCTGCATAACTTCATTTGTCCAGATTCTATCCCAAATAGGAGATATAATCCAATCATCACAAACTGCTTCTCAGAAACTCTGATAGAATACTGTCTTCACTAAATCTTGAATAAATGTCACAAATAATTGAATATACGTACGTGTTCTTGACCACGTCATCAAGACACTATCTAAAACATGTCCTCATCTGTAATCCACTTTGTACACTAACTCAAACTATGTCTGCTACTTTGTCATTATTCAGTAAAACAATGTGTTGACATCAATGAAAAACATATTTATAAATGCAACATGTGAGCATTCCAATAATGCTAGAATACTCCCCCATAGGACATAATCAACATTCATGCTTATCCTTTATTTCTGTGTATGATGTTTTGATTGAGTGCAGGTTTTCATGTGAATTATTACAGTTGACAGTATTAAGAAATGACTATCCACAGGAAGTATCCTATATACTTTGTTTGAAAGCACTTTGTTACACTCTAGGAAACTTTCTTATGGAACAATGTCAGCACCCAAATCTAATTTCTTTTCTCATTACTTGCTATTTATGTAAATGACTATTTGAAACCCTCGTTCTTTAAGCCTTTCTGTAGAAAATATATTATTTGTAGTAGCAAATCCTCCTTTCGCAATCATGTTGCTTTATGTACAACCTTATTCAAGATGTCATGTGTTGTAATTATTTGTGGTAGTTGAGTACTTGATAACATCAAGATATTTTCCTTATACGAAAATGTATTCGCTAAGTATATTTTTCTATCTTTGATCAACTGATACTGCTACAATTTTTGCTAAAGTAAGGTATCTATTTTCAAAGTGGTGGGCATATTTTCACCTCTTTGCTAACACTGAGGGCCACACATCATAGACGATCTTATTAAAGGGTATTTCCAATATCAATAACTTCATCTTTACATTAATGATCTAAACTGACATATGTGGCCTGGGTAATTGTATGTTTTCAACTAGAGTTTCCTCTCCAACAATACAAAATAGAATTTTCTAACAACTCAATTCAAACATTCTAGTTACATCCCACTCTTTGTTGTCAAAACTTTGTTGAGCTTATTGATGGATTACTAGTGAACTAATTGTAGACACCTAAATATGATTAACACATCTAATCACATTTAGTGCCTTCTAGGACATTGTCAACTAAGTAATCAATCGTTACCTAATTGATCTAAGTTATCCCCTATCCTGATTAATTCATTTAATTGGCTATAGTCTGATTAATTATTAAATAACAACCAATGGCCTAATAGTTAATTAAATCTCATTTCCCCTATTAGATTAAATAAATATACTTATTCATTTAGTTTAATTCATATTATCCTTTTTTCCTCCACTTGTGATTTAAATAGTTAAATCTATTCTATTTAAGCACATGGCTTCATAACCTTACCTCATAACCTAAAAAATACCAACCACCTAACCCTGTGTTCAAACCCATCCCAACCCCTTCACACATGCTAATCCTTTCTCATTAGTGAATTAACCCTAATCAGTTAATTAACCCCTCCACTCATTCTCTCTCCTCCCATCTCCATCTCCCTAATCACCTATCTTAAACCCTAACCCTAATCCTAAATTATCCCTAAGCTTGTCACATTCCTAATCCTTGTATTAGTAATTCAACCCCTTCCTCAAAGTCAAACTTCTCAAGCGCTCTTAAACCCTAACCCTAATCCTAAATTCTCCCTAAGCTTGTCACATTCCTAATCCTTGGATTAGGAATTCAACCCCTTCCCCAAAGTCAAACTTCTCAAGCTCTATCTTATCCCCTCACCCATGCCTCATCAAGACCCTCACTAATGCTCTTACACTAGTCATTGGCATTAATGCTTCTTACAGTCCTCATTACTCACCCTATCTCTAAGAGTCTTCTCTTATCCCTTTGCACATGGACCAAAATGGTCACATTCATCTCCCCTCACATCCTATCTCCTTGTGACACTTGTCATAATGAGAGACACCTAAAGAATCACAATCCTTGCACTCTCTTCTAGGTGCATCTGAGCCCCTCTTCAGCTTTACATCTTGACCACTCATTCTGAGTCCATTTTCCTATATAAGGAACCTCATTCCTTCGTAAATTTATCCATCTTTTATACAAAATTATAATGCCAGTTTGAAGAACACCTCTTGAAGCTTGGAGCATGCATCATCCTTGAACACACATCCATAAGCATGGACACATCAAAAGATCAAAAGCTAGCTTGGATTCTATTTTAGGGAGGTTTACACTCCTTAATATGTTATGGTTTTTAAGTTTTCCTTTTCAGTCCAATAGTGTATGTAGTTCTGATTTTTAGTTATTGAGTGTTTTAAATTCTTGTTATACTTATTTTTAACTAACTTTCCCTTCTCACATTCTAGCACACCTGGTAGGACCCACTTCATGGGTCATTCTTACTAATCGTTATAACATGTTTTTTTGGAGTGTTTGTGAATTTGTAGGTTCATAGATTTTAGAGGCATCTTGGCCCACAATAGACTTTACCATTGCGTCTAAATTGTCATTTCTAGTTAAATTGACTATAAACTCGGGGAAACTTTCAAGAAAACCCATGTGCATAACCCCACTTCCTCACCCAAACTGCCACCTCTGTCTACACAGTGCCACCTCTGTCCGCAGAGTGCCTCCCACCCACACACGTCACCTTCCACAACCCTACCTCCACTGCCTACCACCCACTTCCACCTCTGCTCACCCCCCTCCACACCATAGCCTTGCCCGTGCTCACCAGTCCCCTCCCTCCATGCTCACTCCCCAACTTCCCTTACACCCCGCGTGAGCTCCTCTGCACGCGTTGTTCTCCATCCGCTGCAGCTCCTCCTCCAAACATCCCCTACTACCTCCTCTAACAAGTAATATCATATTTTCATTTGTCACATGCAACGACATCATTTGTAGAGGTTTGTTGAAATGGGCCATACACTTGGTAATAGCATTTTCTTGAAAGTTTCTACAGCCTGCGCAACAAAAATTCCCAATCCTATGCATCTTATGAGATTTATCTGAAGCATTTTTTTTATAAACAAGATTGGCTGCTCCAAATGTTTCCACATTTGCCTTTGCGGGAAATTTTTTGAATTTTTACAAATGTCGAATGCACAAATTATTTTATATAGCTTGTGATAGCATAATGTTTTTAGCGATAGGCTAACTTAGATTTGGTAGTTTTGGTTTTAGTTAATGGTAGCTTTAAATGTTGTTTTTCTTCTTTCGCCACCAACCAACTCACCTCCCTCACCTATGCAGCCAAACAAAAAGACCAATAACAACCTACCACGTGGCCCACTTCTACACAACTGCCACCTTAGTGCCAAATCAGCAGGAACCCACTAAATGTTTTTTGCCATGCAGGTAGTTTCGTGATGTTAAAATTGACGGTCATTTGAACGTAATTTTTTTTATTGTTACACACTTTTGGCTATGGCCACGAGACCGTCAAATTTAAACATACACGTGGATGACATCATCAGACACCCTTTAAAATCCATAAGAAGGCACTTTCATGGAAACAAGATTAACTTTTACATATGAGCTCCATTTTGGACGATTCGAAAAGCGTCAGAAAGATGACTCAAAATAAATTTCAAATTTACAAGCCACTTCATCATATTCCTCATATAAAATAAGGTACACTCATTCAAATTCACCCTTTCTCTTTCACACTAATCTAATCAAATCACACCCAATCTCAAATGCACAAGGAATTGAACCAAGCTATCAAATATCTCATTTTAGGTTTTTAAAATTGAACAAGGAAATAACACATCTCATTTTGGGTTTTTAAAATTGAACAAGGCAATCAAACTTCAAATTTGGGTTTAAATAATTGAACAAGACAATCACACATTTCTTTCAAGTGCACTAAAATCAAGCAAAATCAAATCTTGAATGCCTAAAGGATTAACACTTTGTTTTTGGTTTTGACCTCAGACAAGCAATCAAAACTTTTGTTTTGGGTCTTAAAACTGAACAACTCAAATGAACTCAATCTTGAATGCATAAAGACAATTGAACAAGGCAAAAAACATCTCACTTTGGTGCTCATAAAAATAACAATCTTGCGAGTTCATTTATGTTTTAGATCAAAACACATTGCCTAACTTATCGGGAATTAATCATGTGGCTTGCGTCTTTGGTTCACTTGCATAAAACTTTGTAGAACGCAACCTCACTTCACGCACTATCCTCTCCCACTATCTTTCATGGTCATTGGTGCAAGAGAAAGGTGATTGTGAACATTCAAAACTTTCAAATTTTCTTAGAGGGGCCTGTCCAAAAGAAGCATGATTCCTTCTTGAGAGCGACACCAAACTGGTAAATCCTTCGGAAGGTATAGAAATAAGGCACGACCCAAAGGTCTATCTATATCCTTTCAATCTTGGGTGGGTTTTTTTTTATGGTAGTCTATACTGGGTGAACTCCCCACTATACTGGCATGGTCGAACTAGGCTCTTAAGTGAGTCACGTCGTACAAACTGATTGCGGGGACTCCACAAAATTACTAGCAACTGATAAACTAGCAACCTACCTATTTCACCTTCGTAAGCTTGATAATCAGCTGGGCAAGGAAGATAGTAACTTCCCCAAGAAACTTGCACATTCGTGCCACCTTGATCATTTGGAGTCGGATAATACAACATCATGACTAGATCTACGTGCTTGGTGATGGTCGTATTTTGATTAGCTCTCATGTGTGTCCCTACGTATGCAAGCAAAGGTTTTCAAGCTAACCAAATCCTTAGGTAGAATTGCTTGTGTGTGCATGTGATGATATAAACCTTGTGAAAAAATAGATCTTGAACATACACAATCTAAAAGTTTTGAAGTCCTTTTTTCAAATAGATCAACATGTGTATGCTTCTTGCAAGGTTTCTTTGCCTCTTGCACGACTATTTTCTCACAATACCCAAGATCATCACTTGTTCCAAAAAGCTTCCAAGGCACACTTGTTGTAGTCAGTTCCTCATCCTAAAACAATATCAGATTGAGCTCATGTATACAGAGAACAGAAGAACACAACCAGAGGGGCCAAGAAATATCAACATATCCTTAAGTCCATTGAGCAAGAAAACCATAAGCATGAAGAATACAAAAAGGTCCAATACAACTATAGGGTTGTTCACTTTATTCAAAAATTCCACACAAACCACGCCTTCATTCACTTTGAGCACTACGATAATCCAGCATATCACCAGGTTGTTCACCCAAGCCTCCAAATCTTTCATCCTAGGTTCATAACCATTTCCTTACTCTCATCCAACGTCTATTTCTTCTAGTGTCATTCAGTCCTCTATTTCTCCCCATATCCTAGACCAACATGGCTGTCTTTTCCATTTCCCATCCTCTTTCCATCTTCTTCAGAGTTAGTCCTTCTTCCTAATCTGAGCTTGAGTCTTCCATCCATCTCCATCATTACTCCCTAATCAACTCATCAGAAAAGTGTCATGTCACACATCTATTATGATGATTTTGGTTTTCATATCTCTTCCTTGTCTTTATCTTATTCCAGTGATGATGAGAGTCTTGTTGATCATGATGCATATTTTGAAAACCTTAGCAAGATTTCTCAAAATACCATCCAAACTTCAGTCATTCCTCCATCCTACCCCATCATGTCTTTATCTTATTCTAGTGATGATGAAGGTCTTGTTGATCATGATGAGTACATGGAAAGCCTTAACACACTTTCTTCAAGAACCCTCCAAGCTCCATTCATTCCTCCACACTACCTCATCATGTCTCCTTCCATACCCACTAGCACTCCTTATCCTACCTTTGATAAGGGAAATCCATCTTATCTTTCATCGACATCTCCTTCTTATACATTCATGCCTCCATATTATCCCATAGTCATTCCTCAAACTCCATCTTTCCACAACAACCCTACTAGCTACATCCCTAATCCCAATCCACCACCTCATTATCCTCCAACCCATGTTCAAATCCCTAATCCTAGTCCTTTATTTCCTCCAAGCCATCACCATGATCCCCATGCTATTTCTACTCTACCATCCACTCTATCCTACCCATCTACCCCCTCTTATCATAATCTACCATCTCTAATTCCTACCTACATTAACACATATTACATAGCCCAATCCATCCCTCCTCTCCTATCAGTTAGTCAATCAAGTTTGCAGGACATTGCCACACCTACCTATGTGAACTGTCTCATCGTACCATCTTCCCACCATCTGATACGTAAGTGTTGGTAAATAGATTGTTATTTTTTTCTTTAACTCTAGAATACCCAAATATTTAAGAACAATTGAATACAATAGTTGGGAAATTGTGACTAAACAACTAATTTCCCTCTGAATTTAAGGTATAGCTCCCTTAATTAAATGATCTTCAGTGAATATTGATTCTTCCTATTCTAACAGGGGTATGTTCTTGACCCTAGAACAGAAGAGGTAAACCAAGCTAAACCTGGATAGGAAATAGCTCAGGCAGGATAAATTCAATTCTAACTTTAGCCAATTTCAAGACTTCATCAATCATATGACTTCTCAAAACTGGTAATGCAATACTTGATAATGAAAATGCAAATGCAAGACTTAAAGATTTAATGATAAAATGACAATGAACCAATCTATTTCACAAGGACATCTCCCAGACTTAGAATAACACTATATTCCCCCTAATTAACTGTATCAAATCATAATATAGAATTCTCTTTCAACCACAAACTGTAAATCTAATTCCAAAGAAACATTCAAATTTAATAGATAGATAAATGCAATGTAGTGGAGTAGTTAAAGAAATGGCATTCAGACATACAAATTTTACTCAGCAAAATGCTATCTTTCACACCAAAATTTAGCTGACCTTTGTATTGATTTTGGAAATAATACATATAGAGTTCCAGAGTTGGACCGTTACAAAAAGGGATAACTGAAACGGTTCAACTTCCTTAACCAGAAATGATAAATAAAAGTTTATCCATTACAATACTATAAAAATTTAGCACAAGAGGGAATCTATCTAAGCTTCGGTTTACTTCCCCTTGTCTAATATATCCCTATAGGCGGTGACAACTGTAATGATTGGGATGAGCTCTTCGTGCCTATTGATATGAACATTAGTATATCTGATGAGCCATCTGGAATGTTCTTTGGCCAGGCTCTTGATTACATCTGTCTGATCCTTCAGCTCTTCCATGGCTTTAAAAATGCATCCGCTCAACTGTTGGAGTTCTGACACCTTGTCCAAATGGGTGGAAGACTGCTCTGCCAACTTATGCACATAATCAAAAAAATGATTTCTGCATACTAGCCAATCTGATCATTTCTTTTCCCTGGCTGCTTGTCTGTGATTCCACGTGCAGACTTTGAAGGAGTTTAAAATATTTGTTTTTCTCCTCCTTGATCTTGACATCTATTTGTTGCAACCCTTTTTCAGCTTGGATGATCATCTCAATCTTAAATTCCAAGCTTTGAAGCCATTCGATCAAAGGCTCATCTCCTTTCTATAATATCTTGGCCTTTAGTGCCTCCTTGGTCTTCATTTTAACCACCACGTGCATCATTACTATGCATTCTTGACATCTCACTCTCTCTGATGCAAGAGTCTGCAGATTCTTGTCAATATTATTCCTCTTTGTTTCTAGCCTTAGGAGAGCATTATCCAGTTGCTCAACAACTACCAGTCCCTCAGATTCAAGCCTCTCAATCCACCTCTTGCCGATCCACCCAATTTTTTTTTCCTCTTGCAACTTGGCTATGATGGCTTGGTTCTCTAAAGCACTGGGATCAAAAGTGGTCTAGGTACTGGGAACACTTGCTATTAGAGTGATGAGCTATCTGATGAAGTTAGTTAGCTCAGCTACTTCTGCTTTGAGTTTAACTTTAATAGTCTTGAGCTCTTCAAGCTCTTCTTCTATTACCTCATTGGTGTACTTCCACCAATTGACCTTGGTGTCATGTCAAACAAGCCCCATGTCAAATGACTATAACTGAAAAATTAGAGGCAGTCATATCTTCGAATCTACCCTCCTTTGTAGGCTTGGCCACCTCCATAGTGAAATGCCCTATTTGAGGATCTCAACCCAGTGTAGAAATTATCTTCACCTTCTTTACTTTACCCAATATGGTGTTGGGTTTCAAGGCACGTGAGAGAGTATCTTTGCTGGAAGTCCCTTCCTCTGCTCTCTTCCTTTTACGCTCTAGAGTATGTTCTATCCAGGATTCAACATGGTAACTTTGGAAGTAGAAACCAAATCTTCTATGAATAGCTTCCTATGACCGGAGGAGTAGGTTTAGGCCTGGAAGAAAATGGATTCACTGATGTAGGAGAGGAGGAAACTAATCTAATGACTTGAGCAGCTTCTTGTTGCTTCTCAACCCTCCCATCTGATTCTGTGGCTGAGATATTGGAGGTATCTTCACCCACCTGTACTACAATAGGGGATCCTCATCTTGGAGTATCTTGGGTCGAAGTGTCGACTTGTGTATCTACAGCACTAGCTTTAACTGATTTCTCAAGTCCTGCACCTTTAGTGGGCTCTTCTGTAGACTTGGCCAAGTCTGTAGAAACTACTTCTCCTATTGACCCGTTGTCTGGAAGCGGGCCCTCTCCACATGTCTTCTTTGGTTGGATCTCTTTCTCAGGATGCTCATCACCTCCAATGGCTGGCTGAGATGAACCTTTGGCCATAGTTGGGATCGTTACTGAAGAAGTTGCTGCAGTGCTCAAAGTATCTTTTGTCAGGGTTTGCTGAGAAGGAGGCTTCCTTTCTGACCTCTTCCTTCTTCCTGCAGTCAATTCAACCCACTTCTCTATTCTTTTGTAGATTCCACCCATCAAGATCTGCAAGTCATTAATAGCTTGACCTAGCATGGGTTCGGAGCTTATAGGAAGGGGCTTAATCTTCTCCAAATATGTATTGGCATGCATGTGTTGGCCATCATCTTCTAATCCCTCCACAACAATGTTAACTTTGAACCTTTTGATTTGTTCAATAGATAACCTGGCATAGAACCTTTCTCTACTCTCTAAGTCATCTTTGCAGTTAGCCCAGTAGTCTTCAATATCATCAACATGATGAATTGCATGACTTAATTGCAAGAAATCTCAGGCATAATTTATAGGATCATACTGCGGCCTCAAGACATCATATGTTTCCAACTGAAACCTCTTTGAGAATGTCTTTAGAACATTCTTTGCCTCAGACTGGGATGTGCAACTGTAGGCTCCAATGGTCATCGAGAAATTGTAGCCCTTCTTCTTAGTATCAGCACAGATCAGATTCACTTGGAGTGCCTACCTCATCACCTCGACCAGCACGATCATATCATCGGGATATCTGGGCAACTTCAAAGGGAAGTCATCAAATCCTGCAAGACAAATATATGAGAAATCCGCAAATTGAATGAAAAAGCACCCAAATTGGCTGATAAAAGCCATGGCTTCAAGAGAAAATCTCCTTTCTGGGCAACGTTGTAGCTCCCTGCATAGTCTCATTGTGAATGCATCGTTAACTCTAAGATATTCAACATAACTATTATGTAATTGTAGACAGGGGAAAAATTCATAGCTTTTAACATCTTCTGGGAACTCTTCTAATATAGGAAGCCCTGGCCAAATTTGAATTATGGCCAATATATTTAAAAGTGTTGAAGACATGTAGAACTCATTCTGAAGCTTAGCTCTACCTAGGGCACTGGAGAGATTCTCGCTTACCATAAGAGCCCAATCGATGAAATGGTGTTGAGAACAGATCACCTGGACTAAGAAGAAATGGTGCTCAATGAAGTTCAGTGTGTCACTCTCACCTCGGATCCTATGGAGCAGCACCAAGATGTCTACAATCTCTGGCTTCAGATTCGTGCCATATAATGTTTTGGGCAACTTGCCTTTGGTGCTCCTCGGCTCTTGAAACCATGACTTCATTATTTCCTTCTTCCACACTGCCTTCTTTGCTCCATATTCGGTAACCGCCTGACTATATGTCATTTCTGAATATTCAACCTGCTCTGGAATGCGCATGGAGTTTTGGATAGAATCTTGATCAATGGATAGAAGCACTGTGTCATTGGGTAGGAGGATTTTCTAGGTATCTAGATTATATCGAGCTATGCACTCTCAAACAAGCTTAGGAGCTTGAACGGAAATAGGAAAATTGGAAGCTTCTACTAACCCGCTCTCCTTTAACTTCTCAGTGACAGGGTGTATCTGGTCTGCCTTCAATCTACTCTGAAAGTTCTGCATATCGAAGGACTTCAAGGAGGTGTCTGTAATTGTATGCCAATCAGATGTGATGTCATTCATCCCATCAAATCCCATGAATTTAGTAGCCATGCTTCAACTAATTCTAACTTGGGATTAGGGATATCTCTCAACAACACAAGAGCAAGGAATAACTATAGTCAAGAGCTTCAGATTCAAACAATTCATTAAGCAAATAGTAGATCTTGTTTGTAATACCTCACTTATTTTATAACTTTGAATCCTTACCGTTTAACAGCTGACTTCCCGCGCCACACAAACTAAAAGACTTAAGCATTAATGAAAAATTATGTTATGGCATAAAATGGCTTTATTTGAATTAATTACTTTTACCCCTACGGGCCGTTAAGAAAGATCCTTTCACTTTAGTAAGCATAATGGTAACTTTCTGGAGGTAGCAAAAAATCACTTTTATGCTTCCCTTTCGGCAGAGAAATGCCTTTGGAGTGTTCTCTACTCAAAAATATGTTGAAGGAGAATTTTAGCCTATCGAGATGCTGGAGGGATATGTGATTGGCTTATTTGCTTTCCTTATGCCTTGGATTACTCACGAGATCAATTATTCTTCAAAAATCCTCCATTTTAATGGTTTGGCAGGAAACATACCCCACAGGTCGAAACCCGCCTGTTGGAGTAGCGGAGAAACCATTTTTAGCTTTTTCGCCAATAAGCTTGCATCTTGAATTCTTCCTCATTCAATCATTCCTTTTTCTTGAAATAGATTTGATCTGAATGCCCAAAACTTCCTTATTCTCAAATCTCTCATTTTCAACTTTCACTGACCTTTGATACTTTAAGGTTTGTTAATTGTAGAAAACACACTCTGTAAGTGATTTTCTGTCAGGGAGAAGCTCAGAACCAATTTTTTGCCAATGCTGCAAAAGGGAATGTTAAGGCAAAATACTTTGACTACATATAAAACCAATGTTAGAATCTTTTGAAACATGACCTTTACCGGATTTGGGAACTCAACCTACCCAATGAAACATGATCTCAGATACAAATTCCCTTTGGCTCACAAAAGAGAAGGAAATTTAGGGAAATCTGATAAAGGCCTCCTAGCCTAAGAGGATAGCTAGACTTATACTCAAGACTTACATGAAGATTTCAAGACCACTACTACACATTAAATATCTACTATGTCTGAAAGATATGCAGACCAAAAGTGGGGCAACAGTAAGTCTCCAAGGATTTTGACAAGGAAGCCAGTAGAAAATCCATCTCTTACAAAGTCACGTTATATCACTCCCCCACGGGAAAACACTAGTGATGAAGCCCTTCCATCTACCACACCCACCCTTCCTCTTCCATCTCCCATACCTATTATTTCCCTTCCAGATATCATACTTTTTTATCCTCTTCCATCTCCTAGCACCATTGAAGTCCCCTCATCCGTTGAATTCATCCAATCTTCATCTCTATCTTCTCCTCCCAACACTATCCACACCCCATCTCATGAAACTCACACATCCAACCTTTTTCCCTCTATCCCAATCCCAGATTCTCCCCTCCTTCCACCCCCTCCCTCTGCAAAGTCCATCCACGCATCCCCCCATCTTCCCTCTATTCCAATCAGAAAATCTCCCATCCTTTTATCTCCTCCATATGAAGAATCCCTTCATACATCCCCCATCACACCATCCACATCAATCCAATCATGTCATGACCTTGTCCAAAAGCATGTTGAAAAATCCATTGACTTGAATGAAGATTGTATCATTCCATCCACTCCATATCCAGATCCTAACATCCCACTCCATCCATTACATGATCCATCCACTCCACTTCTTGATCCATTACCCTCCACTCCTCCATCTCAAGATCCTTTCCTTCCATCTACTCCAACTCCGGATCCATTATCCTATCTGAGTCAAGATCCAAGCATCCTATCCACTCCACTTCCTAATTTATCCACTCCTTCACATCAAGATCCTACCATTCCATCTCCTCCAACTCTAAATCCATTACCACATCTGAGTCAAGATCCAAGCATCCCATCCCCTCCCCTTCATCCTCCTGTATCACCTCCAATTCCAACTATCTCACCACCATTACTCCATCACCTTGGTCCACTCACATTCATCTATGATGGTCCACTTAAAGCAGAATATCAGTTACATCTCTACCATTTTCCATCCACCTGATAATGGACTCACATCTTGTTCCTTCACTAAAAAGTATCCTACCTTAACTCAAATACTAAAAATATGGAATTATCCAGGTAAAGGCACAAGCCTAAATGAGCAAGGTACTCTAGAGCCCATTCATGTTAAAATACATCCAAACTCTTATGGTATTGGCTATACACCTCAGGATTCTTCATATGAAACTATTGGTACAACTAAAGAAAAGTTCAAGAGTGATTTCAAGCCCTTCATCACATCTTCCTATCTTCCTTCTAAATCATATAACACCATCCCCCCTCCTCCATCCTTGAAACCCAATAAAACTTACCATATTCCTCCTTCATCCTCTCAATCCATTTTGGGCCCCTATGTCCCAAAATCTCATCCCACATCTTATCCCACTCCTTCCTTCATCCATCAATCCCATATAAAAAATCCCACCACTTACATTCCCAATCAGGATCAACAAAGGCACATACCCATGCACCCCATCCACCATCCTACCTCCACCACTCTATCCATATTTCCTCCATCTCATGCAAGTTATCATATCTCTTCCAATGCTACTCACTGTAATTTGGATGCCACATCACCAATACATAAAGCTACAGATCCACAATCTAAAGATTGTCATGTCCACTTCAAATGACATGCTCCAACAAAAGAAAATCCAATCAAATAATGCACTACATCCCATAGGCCACAAAATACCACCAAAGCAAAAGAAAAAACTATGTGGATCCCAAAGCAAAAAGATGACGTGCATCTAAAATAAAAAACCATTCTGGCATCTGAGGTTACTAATCCTCTAGCTGAGCATTCCTCTCCTCCATCTTCAAAATCTATTTTGGGTCCTTATGTCCCACAACTTCCTACCATGATTCCTACTTCACATCCATCGGTACCATCCACTTCACATTCACTCTTCCCACATCCCTCGCAACATGTGTCAATGTTGATCCTGATAGCATCCCACTATCCCACTCACTTTCCATCATTTTATATGAATACTTCCAACTATCATATCCCCTATCCCACATATCTACCCATGCATAACTATCTCATACCTACATTTTCCTAAGTCACTCATCCCACATAAAGTTGTACCAACATATTGTGATCAACACCAAAAGCAGAAAAACTAGAAAAAGTGAAAAAGTAGCAAAAAAAAAAGAGAAAGAGAAATCAATTCGACCACTAGTGAAAAGTTGGCAAACAAGTGCCTTGGACAAGTACCATGATGAAAACCTGGTAAATAGGTGTCATGCGTAATTCCTCCATCTAGTTTCTCTTCACACTTGGGGGTAAATCCTTCTAGCCACCATCCATCTACCATCCATATCATGTCTTGTCCTTTTCACTTCCTTCATCCTCCTCTGGATCTTCATGAGAAATATATAGGCCACCATATCTACATGCTTTTGGACATCTCTTGACATCCATCTCCCATCTCCCCTCTTTATCCACCTATCCTTTTATCCACCCATCTTTCCTTCCATCTATCCTTCTGCACTATCTCCCTCCCTTATCTACCCTTCGTCCTATATTTCATTCAACTCCGTCATCCTCTTGTTATCCTTTCTTCCATCCTATTGTACCCCATCCTAATGCTTCCTCACATGCATGACCTATCCTAAGTGGGGGAA
Source organism: Thuja plicata (assembly GCA_018584345.1). NCBI lineage: Eukaryota > Viridiplantae > Streptophyta > Pinopsida > Cupressales > Cupressaceae > Thuja > Thuja plicata. Next base: position 359,935 of record MU223961.1, on the reverse strand, counting down.
TTTTGTTCCTTGGTGATGCAGTCCTTGGAAACCTTCTCGTATCCACCTGTCATTTCCCAATCCTCCTCTCCTATCCACAATCCTTTAGCTATCCATCCATTCCTCTACTAAAATCCTTCCATCTAGCGCTTCCCTCTCCACATTCCCCAGTGTCTCCTCCATCTTCTGATTCCTCCTTTCATATATCCTATCCCTTGTCATTGGTATCTAGCTCTAGGCTATCCTCATGCACCCAATGCCACCCATTCCAATCCTAATTCTCCTCATGACCTACCATCACATGCAAATCCTATCCACATCCTCCCGCTATCCAAAGTCAAGTAGCAATCAACCCATCATCATTGGGATGCATCCTTCCCAATCCTTGTGTTTTCTTTGGGATTACATCATTCCCACATCTAGAGCACCCCATCCTCTATTCCTCTATCTTGGCCTTTTGGCTCAACCGGGGCAACATCATGCATATCTGCCTCATATCATCCATTCTCCTTGACCTTCATGTGTCTTTAGTTTGTACATATCTTGTCTGTGTCAGTCTCGTCTTTCGTCCGGTCTCACATGTACATATCTTGCATCCTTGGTTGGTCTCCTTGTAGAAAGTGATCCAGTTCCATTCAGAATCTTGTGCTTCAGCAAGTTCCTTTTGCCAAAATCATGCTTCTTCCATTTGATCTCAACACATCTTTTGCTGAATCAAATACACACTTAACATCTCCATGGAAATGGGTCCGTGAAGGATGTATCCTTCCTCACATTGAACAAAATCCAAATCATAATCATCTTCATCAGAGTAGGTCCATGTAGGATGTATCCTTCCTCACGTCTAACCTAAATCCAATCATCTCCATCAAAACGGGTCCTTGTAGGATTTATCCATCTTCTTGACTGATCTGAATCCAATCAACATTCCGTATCATTTGATCTATCTGGGAAAAGGTGTCTTATTTTTGAATTTTTATCTTGAAATTTAATTTTGGTTCTTGATTATCATTCCTAATTTCTTTCAGTTGTTCTCCTCCTCAAGGTTTCTACGATTCTTTATATCATGGTATGTTGCGAATGGATGCACCTAGGATAGGGAACTTGATCTTTTTGTTTTCTGCTTGTGAGTCAGTTGGATATGGCCCTTGCATGTATGTAATTTGTTTGGGTTCACATGCTGCACTTGGGAAATGTCTTTTGCTTGTGGGATTTTCCAGCATCATTTCAACCATGGTTCTTCCTGAGAGTCATGTGTGATGCTGGGGCAACCCTCATGTGTTTTTGGTGCCAGTCCTCTGCAACATCGCTGACAAGGCCTTGTGTTCCTAGTAACCTTGGCATGATCTCTATGTTGCTATATCAAAATAAGTGCTCAAACTACATGGTGGTATTCTCCCCTTGTAATACTCCTCGCTCAAGCTTCAAGAAAAAAAACCCCCCATCCACTCCCCAGCAAAAGCCATCCTATCAACCTCAACATCCATCTTATCTTACCAATCAACTCCTTCCATCCCAGAAATGATCCTAATCCTTCCTTCCACCACACCTCATCCCTTGTACCTGATGCAAACTTGAATCCCACATCGCCTACTGTCACCCTCTTCTTCTTCTTCTTCTTTCCCCTTTCCTGTCGCTCTTAGCCATCTTTTTGAGACGTCGTCAGGGCTTCATTGTTTCTTCCTGCCACCCTCTTGAGGGGGAATCACCCTAGTCAAATTATATTATAATTCTATCCTAATCATCATTCTGGGGAAACTTTGTTACCTACGTCACATCTTCACGTCGCCTATTATTTTAAACATCTTTGAAATAGCGTTATTCTAACACTATGTCGAAGAGGGGCAAAATGTAGACACCTAAATTTGATTAACACATCTAATCACATTTAGTGCCTTCTAGGAAATTGTCAACTAAGTAATCAGTCATTACCTAATTGATCTATGTTATCCCCTAGCATGATTAATTCATTTAATTGGCTATAGTCTGATTAATTATTAAATGGAAACCAATGGCCTAATAGTTAATTAAATCTCCTTTCCCCTATTAGATTGAATAAATATACTTATTCATTTAGTTTAATTGATAGTATCCTCTTTTCCTTCACTTGTGATTTAAATAGTTAAATCTATTCTATTTAAGCACATGGCTTCATAACCTTAACCCCTAACCTAACCAATCCCAACCACCTAACCCTGAGTTAAAACCCATCCCAACCCCTTCACACATGCTAATCCTTCCTCATTAGCGAACTAATCCTAATCAGTTAATTAACCCCTCCACTCATTCTCTCTCCTCCCATCTCCATATCCCTAATCACCCATCTTAAACCCTAACCCTAATCCTAAATTCTCCCTAAGCTTGTCACATTCCTAATCCTTGGATTAGTAATTCAACTCCTTCCTCAAAGTCAAACTTCTCAAGTTCTCTTAAACCCTAACCCTAATCCTAAATTCTCCCTAAGCTTGTCACATTCCTAATCCTTGGATTAGGAATTCAAACCCTTCCCCAAAGTCAAACTTCTCAAGCTCTATCTTATCCCCTCACCCATACCTCATTAAGACCATCATAAATGCCTCATTAATGCTCTTACACTCCCCATTAATCCTTCTTACAGCCCTCATTACTCACCCTATCTCTACGAGTCTTCTCTTATCCCTTTGCACATGGACCAAAATGATCACATTCATCTCCTCTCACATCCTCTCTCCTTGTGACACTTGTCACAATGAGATGCACCTAAAGAAGCACAATCCTTGTGCTCTCTTCTAGGTGCATCTGAGCCCCTCTTCAGCTTTGCATCCTGATCACTCATTCTGAGTCCATTTTCCTATATAAGGAACCTCATTCCTTCATAAATTTATCCATCTTTTATGCAAACTTATAATGCCAGTTTGAAGAACACCTCTTGAAGCTTGGAGTATGCATCATCCTTGAGCACACATCCATAAGCATCGACACATCAAAAGATCAAAAGGGAGCTTGGATTCTATTTTAGGGTGGTTTGCACTCCTTAATTTGTTATGGTTTTTAAGTTTTTCTTTTCAGTCCAATCACGTATGTAGTTCTAATTTTTAGCTATTGAGTGTTTTAAATTCTTATTATACTCCTTTTTAACTAACTTTCTCCACTCATCATCATTGGGATGCATCCTTCCCAATCCTTGTGTTTCCTTTGGGATCACATCATTCCCAGATCTTGAGAACCCCATCCGCTATTCCTCTATCTTGGCTTTTTGGCTCAATTGAGGCAACATCATGCATATCTGCCTCATATCATCCATTCTCCTTGAGCTTCATGTGTCTTCAGTCTATACATATCTTGTCCATGTCAGTCTCGTCTTTCGTACGGTCTCGCATGTACATATCTCATGTCCTCAGTTGGTCTCCTTGCAGAAAGTGATCCAATTCCATTCCGAATCTTGTGCTTCAGCAAGTTCCTTTTGACAAAATCATGCTTCATCCATTTGATCTCAACACATCTTTTGGCCAATTAGATACACACTTAACATCTCCATGGAAATGGGTCTATGAAGGATGTATCCTTCCTCACGTTTATCTAAATCCAAATCATAATCATCTTCATTAGAGTAGGTCCGTGTAGGAAGTATCCCTCCTCACGTCTGACCTAAATCCAATCGTCTCCATCGAAATGGATCCTTGTAGGATATATCCTTCCTCTTGACTGGCCTGAATCCAATAAGCATTCTGTATCATTTGATCTCTCTGGCAAAAGGTGTCTTGTTGAATTTTTTATCTTGAAATTTAATTTTGGTTCTTGATTATCATTCTTGATTTCTTTCAGTTGTTCCCCTCCTCAAGGTTGCCATGATTCTTTATATCATGGTATGTTGCGAATGGATGCACCTGGGATAGGGAACTTGATCTTTTTTTTTTCTTATTGTGAGTCAGTTGGATATGACCCTTTCATGTATGTAATCCGTTTGGGTTCGCATGCTGCACCTGGGAAATGTCATTTGCTTGTGGGCTTTTATAGCGTCATTTCGAGCATGGTTCTTCTTGGGAGTCATGTGTGATGCTGGGGCAACCCCCGTGTGTTTTTTGTGTCAATCCTCTACAACACTGGTGACAATGCCTTATTTTCCTAGTAACCTTGGCATGAGAGATACGTTTCTATATCAAAAAAAGTGCTCAAACTACATGGTGGTATTCCCCCCTCAGAATACTCCTCGCTCAAGCTTCAAGAAAAAAAACTCCCCAATCCACTCCCTAACAAAAGCCATCCTATCAACCTCAGCAACCATCTTATCATATCAATCAACTCCTTCCATCCTAGCAATGATCCTAATCCTTCCTTCCACCACATCTCATCCCTCATACTTGATGCAAACTTGAATCCCACATCGCCTACTGTCACCCTCTTCTTCTTTTGCTTTCCCTTTCCTGTCGCACTTAGCCATCTTTTCGAGATGTCGTCAAGGCTTCACTTTTCTTCCTACTGCCCTCTCGAGGGGGCATCACCCTAGTCAAATTCTATTCTAATTTTATCATAATCATCATTCTGGGGCAACTTCATTACCTACATCACATCTTTGCGTCATCTATTGTTTTAAAACATCTTCAAAATAGCGTTATTCTAACACTATGTCGAAGAGGGGCAAAATGCAGACACCAAAATCTGATTAACATATCTAATCACATTTAGGGCCTTCTAGGACGTTATCAACTAAGTAATCAGTCATTACCTAATTGATCTATGTTATCCAACAAGCCTGATTAATTCATTTAATTGGCTATAGTCTGATTAATTATTAAATGACAACCAATGGCCAAATAATTAATTAAATCTCCTTTCCCCCATTAGATTGATTAAATATACTTATTCATTTATTTAATTCATATTATCGTCTTTTCCTCCGCTTGTGATTTAAATAGTTAAATCTATTATATTTAAGCACATGGATTCATAACCTTAACCCCTAACCTAACCAATCCCAACCACCTAACCCTAAGTTCAAACCCATCCCAACCCCTTCACACATGCTAATCCTTCCTCATTAGCAAATTAACCCCTCCACTCATTCTCTCTCCTCCCATCTCCATCTCCCTAATCACCTATTTTAAACCCTAACCCTAATCCTAAATTATCCCCAAGCTTGTCACATTCCTAATCCTTGGATTAGGAATTCATCCACTTCCTCAAAGTCAAACTTCTCAAGCCCTCTTAAACCCTAACCCTAATCCTAAATTCTCTCTAAGCTTGTCACATTCATAATCCTTGGATTAGGAATTCAACCCCTTCCCCAAAGTCAAACTTCTCAAGCTCTATCTTATCCCCTCACTCATGCCTCATTAAGACTCTCATTAATGCCTCATTAATGCTCTTACACTCCCCATTAATGCTTCTTACATCCCTCATTACTCACCCTATCTCTAAGAGCCTTCTCTTAATCCTTTGCAGATGGACCAAAATGGTCACATTCATCTCCCCTCACATGCTCTCTCCTTGTGACACTTGTCACAATGGGAGGCACCTAAAGAAACACAATCCTTGTGCTCTCTTCTAGGTGCATCTGAGCCCCTCTTCAGCTTTGCATCCTGACCATTCATTCTGAGTCCATTTTCCTATATAAGGAACCTCATTCCTTCATAAATTTATCCATCTTTTATGCAGACTTATAGTGCCAGTTTGAAGAACACCTATTGAAGCTTGGAGCATGCATCATCCTTGAGCACACATCCATAAGCATGGACACATAAAAATATCAAAAGGGAGCTTAGATTCTGTTTTAGGGAGGTTTGCACTCCTTAATCTGTTATGGTTTTTAAGTTTTCCTTTTCAGTCCAATCATGTATGTAGTTCTGATTTTTAGTTATTGAGTGTTTTAAATTCTTATTATGCTCCTTTTTAACTAACTTTCACTGCTCACACTAATATTTCCACTATTTGGTCTAGCAAAATTTTGTTTAGCAAGTTTGATTTGGCACTTCTTCACATGCCAAAGCCTTTATAATTGGTGTACCTTCATTGGTGCAACAATTGATGACACCAAACTATGAACTTTTCTTCCACTTCTTTAAACTCTCAATGTGGCATTCAAACTTGTTATCAACTTTGTTTGTATGAGCACTTGTGTTATCCTTTCCCTTGGTGACAAGTTTCTTTTATGTCGTGTTTTTAGTTTTATTTCCACAACCCTTAGCCGTTATAGTCTTCCTTCATTTTGTTTTAAACCTCAATAAAAAGTAGGTTTTGATAGTTTTTTTGTTCTTACAAATGTGTCAGTGTAACTTGTCAATACATCCTTGCTTGTTGGTATTTTGATATCAAGCTTGTATGCTCTCTATGATAATCAATAACTATGTGCCTCCAGAAGGTCAGTAACATTAGACTTTGCACACTCAATCACTCAAGTGAGGTGAAGGTCTAAATACAGTTGAGGCAAAAATGAATCCTCCATTCCTCATCATAAATATAAGTCAAGGGGCCATTTTGCTTCAATATGGGTGGATTTTGTGCCTGAGAGACTGCATAATCGGTTAATGTTAGTATATAGATCAAGCCCTTCCTTCTATACTATCAAGATAGAGATGAAAAATCATTAATACTCGATTATAGATGAGTATTATAAAATATAGAAAGAATACACAAGAGACACGGTCTTAGAGGAAACGATATTGCTTCACATAATTACTCAATGTACACTTTATTCTAGCAACAACTAGAAAAACAAATGATGGTACAAACTTCTTCCATGAGATGAGTGAAAGAAAATTTCATGAAATGAATATGTACAAAACCAAAATTTGAATACAAATGAATCAAACTGCACCATCCCATTATAGCTATAGCTCCCTGCTTTGTTGGTAACATTTGAACACTTTTACACATTGTATATGTGGACATGGCAACAAATTAAAACTGCCTTAGGTTGGAACCATGACATGACATTCTTTTTCCATACCAAATAACTTCACAACAACCATAGCTATAGGAGTGGTGAACACAACACACAAGGATCCTCCCAATATTGATTCCATAAGGTAAATAAATTTTGTCTAGCCTCTACGAAACGTACTCATCTCCTGAGCTGAACCTTCAATTGTATTAACTTCTATTGATTGGAAATGTTGCTTCGTGTCATCCACTCTAGAAATTTGCTTTTCTAACTCTATTGGGATGGTGGTCAGGTAGTCTTCCTCGTTATCTAACACATCCTAGAAAAGATTGCTTGAAGATATAGGTGATAAAGAATCACTTACTTGCACACTTTCTGACCATACAAAATTATTTTGCACATTTTCCTCTTGTGAATTGCTTCTATCTGAAAATCCATCAGCGATTGTTGACATCCTTAGTAATTGTTTTTAACTGATTTGCTAAGCCTTATGTTCTTTTTGTCATTCAAGGAAGGTTGTGAATTTTCATTTGTCTTGGGTACTTTAATTCATCTATTGCTAGAGGTACTGGTTGGTTACATGAGCACACAGACTTGTAGTGATTAATATTGAGGTGATGATTTCAATTTTTCTTTCTAAACTTAATATTTCACTATTTTTTATAAAGTTGCTAGATGACTGATTTGATGCCTCTATCAGAAGTTTGTACTATACATGCAAGGTTGCCTTAGACATGCATTTATAGTTTTTGATAGTTTGGGGTGTTGGCAGATGCATTTTGGAGGATCTCTTTGTTCTAAATTGTACTGAAGTATTGATTTTGTTTTTTTTGAGATATGTAAATCTTGTCTTCCTACTTTATCTTGACTATGGATGGTGATATTCTATATGGGAAACATGACAAACACTGATTGTTGGATTTGAAGCACATTGCATTTATGTTTATTAATCTTTTCTTGACCATTGAATTCACCTTCTTTGACTAGAACAACTATTTATGCTGATTTCCATGACATTTCTCATGACCTCCTTATCATACAATCTCACAGACTAGATCATGGTTTTCTCTTGTAATTGGTATTATGGACTTCATTCATTTATGACTAACAAATGTTGTTTTGCAAGATGTATTCGTTGTTGCTAATAATGATGTGTTGGATAGCAACATCAAGGACATCATTGTTGAACTCGACAAATTCATTAATTCAGTTGACTCTTGAGACACTACTTCCACACCTGACACCCTGTTGACACGTCCTTAAGAAGAATGTTCCTTCAACTTCTTAGGAAACTGCCTCTTCGACTGACAGTTGGGATATTGCTTCTTCTTTTGCTTGGATTATTCGGGATTTGAAAATATGTACTCGGATGTAATCTTAGGATACAATTTTGGGTCTTTCTTGGGTTTTGGGTTAGGTTAAATATTTGTAATTGTTCTCGAATGTGGCTACTTGCCATATTATTGTACAAGTGTCTTAGGTCCTTAGGTTTGCATCAAGAGCTACAATCAGAATTTTCTTCGTGATTCTTTCCCACTATACTCCCCTGAACCAGATTCAATGTATATTTTATTATTATTAATAATATATATATATATATATATATATATATATATAACCCATATTTTATGAATGGAAGTGACAAATCGACTTTAAAATTTCCGAGGGAAAACGTAAGCCATTTGGAGGCTCATTAACAATCATTTCCATTTGTAGTAGAGGTCATGTTTGATAAAGAAATTCATTGGGATTTTGAAAAGGAATCCAACATCTAAATTATATGATTTAAAAAAGTTATAAGTTGCTCTAATTCACCTCGGGATACGAATGAGAATTTGGACAAGACTTTCGGATTGATCTGCAATTATGAATTTTGTTGCATGTTATAAAAAAATATTAATCATTGACTTGTACGAACACTTGAGAATCAGAAAAAATAATTAAGTCCCTAATGTGATTAAAAAAAAGGGTGTGGAAAAGATTTAGCTTTTTATGAAAGAGATCCAAGTACAGATACGACAGCATGTGGAGACATTTAATGGTAGTCATACAGTTTGTGACAGAGATTTGTGCCCACATCCCCATGGACCCTACAAATATAAACTAATCCCTGTTTTTCTTCAGAAAAACACTGCAGTTTACATTCCAGGTGGCAAACAAAATGGAGTAGACTCTGAGACATCACCATTATCTCTATTCATTCCAATTGGCTCTAGCCCTGCTAAAACTTCCTCTCTTGTACCTTGCATGTGAATGTGAGCTTTTAGTGAAAGTTAATAGTTTCGAAATTGTAAACAATATTTCATAGAGTTTTATATATTAAATGATGTTGCAAGTTAAGTAAGTTTAATAGGGGAGAGGACCTAGTAGTTGTGCACCCTAACTTCGGGCTTCTCAAAAACCTACGTGAAAATTTCAAATCACTCCTATTTTTTTACAGTAGCTTACTTGGCGAGTCTCCTGCTTATAACTAAGGTTTCAGAGCCACATCATCAAATATGATGCCACTTCAGCATGCTTTTTGCCAAGGTGTCCAAAACAGCCCAAAAAAAAAGTGAGACCAATCATAGTGAATTAGGTACCCCAATAGTTGTGCAGCTGATGTGGCATCACACTATTGGCTGCTTTTTAGAACAAAAGGTACATTTCATTCAATTATGGGTAGTCATGATTAGCAAAAACAACTTTAAAGTCACAACCATTGGTACAATGTTGTCAAAAATATTAGATATTAAATCAACAACTATGGGTATTAAGTTAAGAACTACTATCACAACCATTGGAACGTGCTCAACTACTGGGTCCTCTCCCCTAGTGGGGAAATTATATTATTAAGGGCGTCTAAGTTGGAGTGGTATTGTTATGGCTGAACTTTCTAGAAGACCCAATGTATCATCTCTGTAAGCATCACATAAATTGCATAAGTGCTACGTGTACTGTTCATTTTCTTAAGAGATGGGTTCTTGTGAACCATTGCTCATGAGACATGGGTTATGAGTTTGACATGAAAACTACAAAGTCGAATCGTAGTAGCAATATCAAGATATAATAGTTTAATAGAATAGAATTAAAAACTTTGGGAGATAGATTCTTGTGGACCACTACTCACCAGACATGGGTCGTGAGTTTGACACGGGTCGTGAGTTTGACACGAAAACTACATAGTTGAATTGAATTGTGGTAGCAATGTCCGGATATAATAATTTAATATAATAGAATTGAAAACTTTGAGAGATGGGTACTTGTGGGCCACTACTCATAAGACATGGGTCATGAGTTTGACTTGAAAACTACATAGTTGAATCCTAATAGCAATATCATGATATAATGGTTCAATAGAATGAAATAGAAAACTTTTATGAAGTTAAATATAGTTTATATAAAGGTAGATATATTATTATTTTCTTTTTCTTTTTCTTTATGAAGAACTTATTTTCTATTATTTAATTTGATAAACCCTTGTATTCTTTCAAAATTTGATAATGAACTATCTCATTTTGTCAATCTTCTCCTCACTAAATAAATCTTGAAATTAGGTTGCTGCTAGATTACTTATGTATTTGATTTGAATACTTTTATATGTCATCTTAGACTTAAAAATAGATCCGTCCTAATCTTGGGCTATAAAAGGACCCATTCCACTTCCATTTGTATACTTCACAATTTACAATAAAATATTTTTTTATTTCCATTAAGCCCACTATACAATGCATTCTTTTCTCAAATTTCTTTTTCCTTTTTTCCACTTTTCCCACCTTACATTATTACATTTGTATATGAATAGTCAACTAGACCTAATTAATTTGATTGACATTTCATTTTTTTTATATTAAACAAAACTATTAAAATATTTTACAAAATGAAGCTAAGAAAAGTAGGTGAACAAAATAGCTAAACCACATGTCAAGAACATTCCAACTTCCTTAAAGAGAAGAAAAAAAGAGTCAAAAGCATTTTATTGCATGTTGACTCAAACCAATATAGATAATGCATTACCCTCTCTTCTCAACTATCTTTTACCATTTTTTACTTAGTTTTGGTTATGAGACAAGTTCCCTACTTGCCCAACTCTTTGGATTATGATACTTGCACACAGATTCCTAGGGAGTGGAATGGCGTTGCGGAATGTTGATCATCTGCAAAATTGGAATATAGTGGATAAGAGGCAATTGCTCTGATATGTCTCATATGTTTGATTAGTTAGTCGATAGTGATAGGGTTATGTAGTGCTCTCTCTGCTGGGCACTTTGCTTGTTTTGTTTCTCTTTTGTGTTCGAATAATTTTTTGCCCTTCTTTTAGTCAATTAAATTTGATTCACATTCTAATATCAGTAATAAATCTTGGAACTAAGGTGTTGCTAGATTACTTATGTATTTAGTTCTTTTTTATATATTGAAAGAATGCAAAATACAGTAGTAGTTGTAGTAGTGGCAGTAAAGAAATTGCAAGAATAAAAGACACTATAGACTCAACAAGACATATTTCCTAAAAACAAATCTTCCTTATAGTGAACTATAAAAATACCCACAAAAATATTTTTCTATTTCCATTATTTACGTTCTAATTTATTTGAAAGCCATGGAAAAAACATCAAGAACATTTTATTACATATTGACTCAAACCAATATCCACTATGCAATACTCTTCTCAACCATCTATAACTTTTTCACTGTCCCCACTTTGCAATAGTATATCTGTATATCAATATCAAATTTATTCACATAATCAGATTTGATTCACATTCCAACTTCTTTGAAAAGAGAAAGATAAAAACTTTATTACATATTGACTCAAAGCCAAATAATTCTATCATGGATTTAAGATCCCATGTGCACTACCCAATCTATTTTCTCTAGAAGAAAGACTTCTTTTTCTTTTGGTGCAGTGTAAACTAAAGGAGTTACTTTCAAAGAATTATTGAAAATATTTTCTTGTCATGTAATTTGTGCACATACTTGAGGAAGAAAATGACCTATCTTAAATGTAGCATCATGGGTATCTAGGACCTTGAAGCAAAAGAGGTTTAGGTATATTAACTTTATAGAAATGGGAATGTGGTTATTTTCTACATTGTACAAGTCTGTACAAAAATTATAATTTGTATATATAACAATAGATTTTCACACTATTTTTACTGATTTAATTCTTATAATCTATTTCCATCTATTTCCACACTGCTATAAAAATGTAGAAAACAACAATAAAATATTAAAAACACATTAAACTATACCTATTTGTATTTATACAATTCTACCATTTTGTGTAGAGAATAGTGAAATGGTGGTGAGTAATGAGAACCCTGAAAGTGTGTATTGGTATTAGGTCTATGTATAGAGTTTAGTGTAATTACAAAGTGGGTAAGTACAGTTGAGGAAAAGATAGCAGGGCTTTGATGTGTGTAGAGGCCTATATTACCTGGATTACTTCAAGGCTATACCGGATGTTTGTGGGTCATTCACTATTTTTAATTATATAGGATGGTGGTTCAGGTTTGTGACAGAGGAAGAATATTGAGCAGAGATATTACGTGCTTAAGGGGCAATGCAGGCCAGTAAATATTGTGACAGTCTGCAAGGAGTGGATTCTCGTGATGTAGATTAAGCAAAGTGTGAGTACAACTACAGAACAAGGCTGCACTGCTTTAATGCTTCATACCAATCCATAGTGTTTACTAGTTGTCATCCGTATATAACCTGTAAGGAAAGAGGAGAGACCTGGTTAAAGCAAAGCATTTTGCAGAGAATGCACAGGGAGACCTAGTTCTAAGTTTTTTCAATGCATGGAAAGCTAAGATTAGCCACTGCCTTATCAATGCTTTCTATGTTTGGAATCCATGCTCCATGTGTACCTCACCATGAATTCCAATGTAAGGTCATGCATAATATGTTGTGCGTTTGAACTGACCTTATAAAACCCAGTTGAAGATAGATGAATGTATTTGTGTATTGAGGCCTCTCTGTAGATCAGAGCTCTTTATTTGTCTGCCAACATGCAGCAACAGAATTTTGATGGTCCTAAACATGGGTGTAACTGCAGCTTATGCCCTGCAATGGAGGGCACTGGTGAAGAAGTAGAGGAGAAGGCAAATGAAAGGCAAGAAGAGGTCTCTGAGTCTGGATGGACAATGTACTTGGATCAATCCATACATGAGCTTTCTAGCTATAAGAACAGCCTAGTTGAGTTTGAAGAAGAGGAGGCTAGAAATAGGAAAAATGGGCATTCTTGGTTTCAGCAAAAGGGTGAAGAGGACTCTTCCATGGCTTCTGATGCATCTTCTGGACCTGCACAACTCTTAGAAGTTGTGAATCATAGGGATTTTTACAGTGAAGCTGGGAAAAATGGGCTGAAGTTAACTTCAAGTGAACGTGTTGTTTCTGATGTGAGGAAGCCTAAAAGGAGAAGAGTGGAAGCAGATGAACACAAAGATCTGGATTTTCTTGAGGACACTGCAAGCTCTCCTCTTCACAGCTTCAAGGTAGTTGCCTACCAGATATTAACTGAAATGCTTGAATGGACATCATGTTCATCTGGGTTTTCCTGAATTGATATTGGATAAACAACAATTTGCAGTTGATAGGGTGTTGTTCTACTGTGACTACTTAAGAACATTGACAAATCGAATTTTCTTTTGTCATGGCATTTACATTACACATTGATTTCATATGTAGTATACAAATAATGTAGCAAGTTCCAATAGGATTTGCTTTGATCCATTTGCTGCATACAATAGCATATGCATTTTCCTAGATTCCCAGTAAAATATTCAGGCAATAAATTATTATATTCATTTGTTTTCACTTTTCTCAGGGATCTGAAATACCTGTTAAACGTCAGACAATGTTTTGACATTCATTTTTATACTTCAAATAGGAGATCCCTGAAATACACATCCAGCATTCAAATGGGACCACGAATCCTTGTAGTAATGTGTATACAATAATATAGTATGCAATTTAATGCTCTATTCAAATAAGATCTGTAATCCTGGTAGTGAAAAATCCGAACTATATCATCTTCCGCATTTCATATTCAGCTCATTCTATGAATATTCAAGTTACAGTCATTATGCCCATAATATATGGTGTTGTATGTACAGAGTGGGCTCACAGAAAACGAAGCACAAAACAAGGATTTTCCAGACTTCTCCAAAGTTGTTTGTGATTCTCAAGATCAGGTATGCAAACCAACTACACAACAGTAAAGCATGGATCTATGAAACCCAATTTGCAATCTGCCATTGTTATGGTATTATCAATTATGTGTCTCTTTTTAAGTTTCCCACTCACTTGGAAGTTGGGAGGCTTGGTATAACAATAGAGATTGCTTCTGGATTTGCTGCTAATGTTTTTTATTGACTTTTTGAATCACCCTCACCCTCATTGATCTATTATCAGTGATCACTTTCTTATTGACATTTTGGATCACCCTCAGTGATTCATCATCCGTAATCAACTTTCTTATTGACATTTTGGATCACCCTCAGTGATTCATCATCCGTAATCAACTTTCTTATTGACATTTCGGATCACCCTCAGTAATTCATCATCCATCATCAACTTTCTTATTGACATTTCAGATCATCCTCAATGATCCATCACCAATGATCAACTTTCCTTTCCCCTGCAGGATGATGATCCAAAACGTTGTTTAAAAACCATTTGCAGTAAATTCAGAAACAATCTCTATAATTCAACATGAACTGTTGAAAACTTATGCCAACTAAGGCTTGGTATAATTTATTGGAGCTGATAGAACTGTAGCTTTCTGTATTATATGATCCATGAATGATCTCATCTTACTTTTATTGCTTTATATTGATAGGTAGATGCAGTGAACAAGCGCCTAGATTTTCTGCAATCCATCTTGCCAGAGGCACCAGTTAAGAAAGTTTTACATAATATGTATTTATTAAGAAAGTTTTACATAACTTGTATTGACAAATAGGAAATATATTCTACAGCAAGTCAAATTACGATATACTCAATATCAACTTACAAATACAAAATGGTAGTGTGCCTGTGATAACATATGGTTTGTGAGCATGTGTTTAAAAACAACAGGGCTGCTTTATAGTTTTTAAAGTGGTCTATTAGTCTTTGCCTAGTTTACTAACAGAAGGGTCTTTCCTTTTTATCATTATGTGATGTGCAGATGTGCAGAGAAGAAACAGTGGGAGTAGCCATAAAATATATAAGTGCACTGGAGCAAAGAATTAAGGTGAGAGCATGACCATGGCGATCTCAAAGTAGTCTTTTTATTTTTACCTTGTGCAGATATGTTATTTTGCCCTGAGAGATTTCAGGTATTTCAAGGAAAGGACAAGAACAAAGACAGCCATGAGATTGAAGGAGAAAGTGGAGTTTTGGGAGATAGGGGTCTTTGCATAGTACCCATTTCAGTTCTGTGGAATGCAATTTAAGTTGTATGCTTAGTGCCCATTTCAGCCAATTTTGGAGGAGCAGAAGGCAACAAAACTAATTGCTCCCCACTGGACATTCTTGTTACAGTTTGGGATGGGATTTTGTAGAAGCTGATGATGTTCATATGCTTGTAAAGTAGGGTGTAAAAGTGGGACCAAAATCAAATGTATCCAAACTTTTTGCAATGCAATAGAAATACCTTCCGGACTTGTGCTTTCAGGTATTAATTGCAGGGTCACATGCAACTACTTAGCAAGGCTCAGAATTTAGAAGTTCCTGCAACCTGTTATTAATTTATGTATAAAATTAAAGGGAAGTTAAAATGGGCAGTCATTTTTGCAGTAACCACCCTCTCATCTAGAACTCTTAACTGTTAAGTTTTGAGGGTGTTCTATATTTTAAAAAACGATTTCAAATATACATTTTTACAAGGAACAAAGTTAAATTAATTAATGGCTTATTTGGACTTATTTTTCATTTCAATAGAACTTTTTAAGTCTCAGTTTAACTCTATTTGTTAAATTATGAAGCTGTTCTAGGCTATATTTTAAATAAATGATTTGAAATGTATTTTTACAAGAAATAAAGTTAATTAATGACTAATTTTTACTTCTATTAATTTGCAATAGAATTATCAAATCTAAAAGTATAACTTTTCTATTTATCTAAAACCAATTTTAGATTATATATATATCAAGTGGAAAATTAAATTAAACCATCCAACCTTGAAAAATTAAGCTAATGAATCAAAGTCATGACCCAAAAGACTAGAAAAATAATAAATTTGTCAAACTAAAAATTGACTAAGTTAAACAACAATTGGTCAACTTAATAAAGTTTTTGGTTTACAACAAGTCACATAGAAAACACAAAGCCCACTTGGTATGGGAAGGTGTGTTGTGCCAACGCCACCAATTAGTGAGAGTGCCACATCACCAATCACATTGAAAAGTTTACTTGTAGGTTAAATGGTAGAGGACTACCCTATTTGTCTCATAGAAATCACTTTTTTGAGCATTTGGAGATCACATATTTTTGAAAGATGAGGTAGGTGTGAATACGTCCTAAGGTTTTAAAATATTAAGAGGTCATTCTCCCAACATAAAATTATGGTATTTTATTGATTGTAATAAATTTTAAAATTAATTGATGAAACAATTGTTATTATATAATATAAAATATTATGATTATGATGATCTAATTAAATAGTATAATATTTTCTTATTGCTTTACCAATGAGTTTGACAATTATTGATTTTTTGTGAGTATTGTAAATTAGATCTTATGATAAAGAAGGTTGGCATGAATCTTCTTGAAGACTTTAAAAAATATTGAGATGTTATTATGATGACAAAAGTAACATGCGCCTTAGAAAGACTATTGAAATAAAATATAAAAGTAGTTGACAAAATTATTGTAATGATACAAAACATGCAAAAGTACACCACATGCATCCAATTAAACATTATGTAATGAAAAAATATAAAGAAATATTATAATGTTAATATACCAACAAAAAAGGTGACATTAGTACTAGACATATTGTACTACAATACAAAATCACTTGAGAACTATTACAATGAAACATTACATATAAGATAAACCAAC
This sequence comes from Thuja plicata, assembly GCA_018584345.1. NCBI lineage: Eukaryota > Viridiplantae > Streptophyta > Pinopsida > Cupressales > Cupressaceae > Thuja > Thuja plicata. The sequence goes on along the minus strand of MU223961.1, from coordinate 343,068 downwards.
CAAAAGAATCCAATAAAATATTATAGAATTTTTTCCAAAGCCATTAAAGTGGCTCAAATAACAACTTGAATTAAGACCTATTATGTTTTCTTCTTATAAATTATTTATTTATTTTAATGACATCATATAATATTTCATCAAATGGCATGTGACTATTAGACACCAAGCTCTCTCTCTCTCTCTCTCTCTCTCTCTCTCTCTCACACACACACACACACACACACATCAAAGAAACTTAAATAATTATTTTTAATAAATGTTTTGTTTATGATTATATCTATTCATAAATATGCCACTAGATAAATTATTTCTTTTGTAAAAAAGTAGAGATGATATAAGTTAAGGATATAAAACACATTTTGCATTTAATTTGGTAGTCTAAAATAAACAATAAATTATAATTATCATTAGGACTTAAATTAATATTAATTGAAATTGATAATGCAAATTGAGAAATTAAGTTATTTAATGTAGGAGTAGATTGGTGACTCCTCAATACCCCTATGAATCTTGCAAGAAAAAAAAAACTTCCACAAGAGAGAAAATGACAAGAATAACTTGCTTGATTATGAATGCAAGAATGGACATTAAAGTATACATGAGAGGCCTTGGTTATAAAGGAAAGGTGAGAGGTGGGATTAGAGAAGATTGTGACATGTTTCATAATACTATGCAATAAGACAACTAAAATGTTGACCTAGATAACTAGAAGTAGTTGTCATGATTAAGATAAGATCATGTGACTTCTGATTCTCAAACCACTTAAAACATATAACCGAGAATAAAGTGCAAGAAATAAAGTAAACAAGCATCACACCATAACACATGGATTTTTATTGTGGAAACTGTTGACGGGGTTTTGCTGACCGGGTCCGCCAACAGTCATAAGTTGTCACCGGGTTCCGGGGAAATCGGCCAACTCCGCCTGCAAAGGTTGTCCGGGGGAAATGAATCCTCCGAGTCTTCAAGCACCTGGGTGTCGGGTCACGACGGTGCGGGGCTCAGTTGGGAGAGGTGATTGTTTTCGAGGGGGATAGCTGGTTACTTCAACTCATTTCTCCGGAGATTCAGTACAGTAAGGGTTTCCCAGAGCATTCTACACTTAGCAAATGAAACGAAAAAGATCCTGCAGGGTTAGAAACGTTTATCTAACTACAGTCATGCTGAAATGTCCGGAACGTCAACAATACTCTGAAAGACTACACTAAATACCGAAGAAATACACAACCATCAGTTAGCATTTCATCAGTAGCGGAAATAAAGAGGTCGCTAATCTACTTTAACATATCAGAGTAAAGGACATACAGAACGTTAAAACATGAAATACCATTAACTCAGAAGCAGGGACGCTAACAACATCATTGCCAAGAATCCTTCCTTCTTCATTAATATTTAGTCCAGCAAGCACTAGTGCGTGATACAATGGTGGCTCCAGGGGAGCATCTAACTACCAAGAACAGAACAATGGAGCATTGAGCTCTGCAACTAAAACCATAAAACACTTTGCTATTTCTTATGGACAACAAAATCATCAATTTTGCCGCCACTTGGAAATGGGTCGATTTGCCTATTTATACAACTCTTTGCTAACCCTAACCCTATTTTACACATTCCAATAAAATACAATATCCGGGGGCTGGTACTACCTGCGCCACCCTACAAAAGACCTGGAGACGGAATAGGTCTACCATGTCAGAAGAAGAAGACAAGAATATACATCGGAAGAATCAGTCTCGAGAAGAGAGCCGGAGGGGAGAAAGAAGAAAGCAGGTCCTTCAAGGACCGAGGCTACATGCCTCATAAATGGGAAATGCGGCGCCCTGCCTCCAATGTGCCAGGTGTACCCTTGAATGGCGCCTTGAGAAGACCACCCTGTCAGAAACCAACTACCGAGCCAATGCCTCTTGATGTGGCCAACTACCTTCTGACAGTCTTTATTAACCACCTCTGAAAGTGACCGGTCAGCCTCGGGGACCAGGACACGGGTCACTTTAAAGAATACAAAATTTTTGGATCCGGGACTCCGGGATCCAGGAACCTACGTCCCCAAAAGAATAAAGAATACTTAATGCTCAAGTTTCCCCGGTTCCCGGAGAACGCTCAAGGCTGTTTATTATCGTTGAAGGTCTGAAGGAGGCGGAAAATGCCATCTTCATCTACTTTCTTCAAGCTGGCCCTTCTGTGCCTGGCTACATCAACTAGTTCCCCCAGGTCCGGAACATTATTTCTGAACTCAGCTGCCATCCTCGCGGTGTCATGGCCTTTGAGCACCATTTCGGTAAGTTTTGTCATTTGGGCCCCATCTATCCCCTTCGGGGATTGATACCGAGATGCCATCATTTCATCAAAATTCCCCAAGACTGACTCCTCTGGGGTATAAGTATCTGTACTAAGGGGATCCACCCCGGAAGCCTTTATTACAAATGACTTGTACAAATTGGAAGAATATTTCACTGTATTTACCTTTTCCTGTAAGGACTCTACCAGTTGCTTGGTTACCTCCAATGTGAGGTCCAGTCTGGAGTGTTGAGCCCTTACGAAATCAAATGATTCCTCACCCAGAATTTTGGATTCGGAAATTATGTCTTCCCCCAGGGTGAGGAGCTCTTCGAGTTCTACCTTCCACGCCTGGTAATTCTCGGCGTCACTCTCCCATTGATCAATCAGTGCTTCTGCCTGGTGAATAACCTGCCGGGCCGTATATAAATCTGGGAGAGTGGACGCTAGAAAACGTCGGGTGTTTCCTATCTGTAGAGCGACCCATTTGTCTGCTGCCTGGGCCTTCTTTTTCATTACTCGCAGGGAGTCTATGTTGCTCTGCGGTAATTCTTCTGCTGTGGAGGTCTCCGGAGGAGCGGCATTGAGGGGTCGGGCCAGCTCTGTAAGCAACCCCATAAGGTTTGCGTTCTTCTCTTTCTCAGCCTTGAGCCTCTGGGCCTCTTTTTTGTATCGGGCCTCCACTGCCCTTGCTGCCTCCTTTAGCAGGTCTACTTCGCCCTGCTTTCCCCTTTTTCCCAAGGATACCTCTGCGATATTGTAATCTGCGGGATCCGCAGTCGCTTCATCGGTGTCTGGGGGAGACATTGCCACTACTGCAATTGTTTCTCCGCCCAGCCCAGTCCGAAGGGTATGAACTGTCTGGGCCTTCTTTGCTTTTGGCGGGGCCTGAGCTAAGGCCATCATTTCGGCCAGGGAGAGAGGGACTGTCGGAGCGGACTGGGATTTTCTTTTTTTGTTTTCTGCCAGCCATGGAGGTGGGAGAGGTGGCCTTCCTGCCAGAGTTTGTTCTTCAGATTCCCTCCCGGTGTCCGGTGGTGGCTGCTCCTTTTCAACATATACTTCCTCTGTTCCTCTCCCTGCCGGTACTTCTTCTGCAACAATCTCCTTCTCAATTTCTATCTCCTCAGCCTGGTCCCGGATGTCAATTGGTGTGTCTGGGCCCTGGTCGGCTTCCTCGGGGATTTCTTCTTCACGCTGCTCTTCTTCTTCTTCCTCATCTGTCGGCAGTAGGGGAGGTATCGGGCCAAGATTTAAAGTTTGGGCCGCTGTGATTACCTGCCCAAAGGTTGCCCCCGGGAGTGGCCTTGGGAACATGGTGGCTGGGGTTACGGTTGATCCCGAAGGTCCGAGTCCGGGTTCCCCAGCGAATGCCATCTGTTCATTTGGTGGTTGTTGGTCCACTCCCGGACCTTGCTCTGTTTGGGCCCCGGAAACAATCTCCGGTTCTGGCCTCTTTTCTTCTGTCTGCTGCTCTTCTTGTTCTGCAGCCTTTTGTTCCAGGTCTTCTGGATCCACAGCCTCTTGCTCTTTTTTCGAGACTTCTGTCTCCGCTTGTGTGTCGCCCCCTTGTAGATTTCTGAACTCATCAGCTGGAAATAAGTCAAATTCTTCTTCCGGAGGGGGATTGGTTGGGATTTCTGCCTGTTCTTCTTCTTTCTCCGATTCTGGGGAACTGGAAGAAAGGATTTCCACTTCTTTTGGGAGGGAAGCCCTTGGCGCCGGTTCTGCCTTAGGCTGTTTGATGTGCTTTCTCTTCCTCCGGTTAATTAGAGGCGGCCCCGCATCGGCAATTGCTACTGCCTCCGTGGGATCCACCCCTGTTGCCTTAACCATTAAGGCTGCCAGTGACGGGGAGGAAGGAGGACGAATTGGTCCAGCCATTAGCGGGGAGTGGCAAGCCTCGTTATCAACTGCTCCCTCATTTGCTGGGAGGCTACTACAGACTGCTTAATCTGTTCCTGAATGGGGACTTCTTGCGTGGAGGGTGTTGTAGCTATCCCCTTTCCCTTGTCTGCGCCTTGTGCGGAAGTCCCGGCCCCCAGGGTCAATTTTGGTACCGGTGGTGGTGTCACCCTTGGTCTCAGTCGGGGAGTTTGTCGCATACTCCCGGGGCATACCTTCTTAAAATAGGCATGAATTTCCTCGACTACTTCCCGAGTGAAGTCCTCGATTGTGGGCCCCTCCTGGGCGGCCCAATTCATTGCCGGCAGTGGCATTTTGTCAATCCCCTTTTCTTTGTACTGGGGGTCTGTGGTGGGGGCGGTGTCTGAGAAACCCGCCGGGAACCTCCAGAGCTTTAGTTCCTGCATCATTCCGGCTGTCATCCTGTCGTAGTGCCTGCTCCGGACATCCACATCATCCTGGCAATCTGCCCAGAAGTCCTCCATGTGTATTTGGTGGGGCTCCGAAGCCCGGGGCAGTGCCGTTGCAATTCGGCCATGCGGATCAAAGTTCTTCCGCGCCAGATAGAATTCCTGCAAGTTATACATTTCAATTCATTGTCTGCCTCTCTCGCGGTGGCCATACTGTAGGTGTAGTTCCCACAGGAGATTGGGAACGAGACGTTTGGGACCTTCTTGTGGGCCAAGAAGTTATGCAGCTCCAGCATTTGTCTGTAATATTCCAGCAGCACGATCTTGTCCCCACAATGCTTGGGCAACAAGTAGGGTTTCCCGGAGAAGCCGGCGACCCTAATGTATGTATGCTGCTGGAATTGGATATAGTAGTGCCCATAACTACTAACCAATTTCATCGCCTCAGTGGATAGGCGGTATCCGGCATCCCGGGTGGGCGTGAGCAGATGGTAGTAAATGAAGGAATCATTTACCCGGCAGTAACTGGGGAAGCTGGCCTCCCATTGAATCTGTGGGAAATAGTCACATGGTGCCTTTTGTCCCGGGCCAAGCCCGAGAACGCCATCTGTAAGCAGGCCATTGGAGTGGGGCCTCTATTGGGCCAAAGCCCAAAAAACATAAGAAGTCATGTAGAACTTCTTCTTCTTGTTCAACTGCAGGAACTGGGAGTCAACATGATTGGAAATTATTGTCGCCCAGTCGAAGAATTCTCCCTTAGTGGAGATGCCCAGGAGGAAATAGTACATCCATTTTGCAAATTCCTGGGCGGAGGGTTGCCCAAATACCAGGGCCAATGCTATCATCCCCATTTGGATGCTCTCCTTGAATTCAGAGCGGGGGATATCTATCTTCATTCTCTTTGGGTCCCTCTTCGGGACCTTGATCCAGTTGGTGTTCATGTACACCCGGGTGGCATCCTCCAGTTGATTGAATTGTTTCAAGGCCTCAATCCTTGTAACCACCGTGGCCCTATCAAATTGTGGGATACCCAGACCTGCTTGGAAAGTGACTGGGTCGAGGGACACCAGTGGAGTGGGGTATCCCGTGGGTTCTGCAGTTGTGAGCATGATGGCCCGAACAGAAGAGTTATAGTTGGCAGCCAGGGTTAGAACAAGCTCCGGAGACTGCACGGAGCATGGGAAGCAAGCTGCCCGAAGGATTCCGGAACCTTCGATGTTGGTTGCTAGTTTGTCTCTAGCTTGTCGCTGGATGTGCATTATCTTTACCAGGGCCTACATTTCTTCCCAAGTCCCGACACTGGCGTCGGTCATCAGTTTCACCTCGGACTCAATTTTTGAGCCCACAATCTCATTATCCTGCACAAACTTCATAGTGAGGGGCAGCTTTGCCAGGGCCTTCTTTGACTTTGCTGCTGCCCTGGTCTCGGTTGTAGTTGGTAATTCCAGACTTCCGGGAGGAGATGATGCAGATGCCTCAGACACGTTTGGAAGATGAAGCCCGGACCTGCGAGACAAAGCGACCGTCAGAACATATTTATTAAAATAAAATAGTTACTCTGGGGTCCGAGAAAATCTTACCACCGTGATGTTTGCCTTTCCTGAAAAGTTAGTTTTATGCAAAGGTATCCGAAAAGCAAAACATAAACTTAATGTTCATTATATCTCTGGGTCCGGGAAATTTTATCACACTTGACGAAGACATATGATGTATGGTGGAAAGAGGCCCGAGGCCCGGAGAAATGACCGTTAGCAAAGAAGAATGTGGAGGCGGGTCCACGTGGACGCCACGTGCGTTAGCATTGAATGGATGTGATGGCGATGACGACGGAGCCAACTGTTCAAACGTGCGAAAAAGGAAAGCCACTTGGCTGGAAGTAATTGCGCGCATGGGAAATAAATGAGGCTCTGACAGCCTTGATGGAGGAGAGAGAAAACCGCCTGTCTGAAACTGGCAGAGAGCCGAGTTTCAAACAGGTGGTTTTCTGCCTCGAGGCAAGCTTGAAGGCGAAAAACCAGAAGCAAAGGCGACTCGACCAGCTTGTCAAGCCACCTGGAAGGATATATATAGAGCTGAGGGGTATATACATGGAAAGGAGGAGATATACAAGGGTTACCTACAGATATACACATATATACATGAATATACATACGGGACGACTCCCGCGGAAAAACCAGACAAGGCAGAAACGAATATATACAGCCATTTACATCATTTACATGCTTTTTTACAGACCCAACAGGCAAACAACTCCTGCACAGAAGGCGGACAACCTCCTGGCAGAGTCGACCCACCAACGGGCGGCAAAAACCAGAAACCAAAAGAACAGAACACGACAGAGAAACAAAGCAAAACGAAACAAACAAAACCGAGCAAACCCAAAGACAAACCAGAAAATGGAAGCAAAACAAAGAGGAGGAAAGGAGAAACACCAACCTGAAAATGTAGAAGGCGGAGGAAAGGAGGGATTACCGAGAGAACTCTGCAACAACTCGAGTCGTTAGGCTGCCAAGGCCACCACCACGAAGCACTTGCGTATGTCTGAGAGCAACAGAAGGTGTTAAGCTTTGATTATCACAAATTCTCTGTAAATGCTCTACTAATCGCTTTGAAAATGATCTATTTCGCTCTAAGTGCTCGAAGGTTTTAATCGCGGTAAGTGCGAAAATGACAGGTAAGTCTATTTATACCCGCGGTGAAAAGTAATCCTCCTCCTTCCGGAGTTTTCAGGTCAGGCGCAACCCTCCGGACTCCGGGCCCGGGGATTCCTTACGATGATATTCGTAAGACTTAAGAACATCATCGCAAAGAATCCCGGAGTCCGGGATCCGGCTTCCAACAAAAGACAACCTCCGGGATCCGAGATCCCGGAGGGGAAAACCAAACCGAGAAAACAACACACACCGGGGAAGAAAACCCCGGAGAAAGAAAGCAAAAAGGAAAAGGAAGACATGGCAAAGCCGCAGCAAAAAGCAAAGCAAAAGAAAGAAAAAAAAAAAAAAAAAAGGGGGGGGGGGGACCCAACATTTTGCACACAAAATGTAGGGACGGGGATGCAGGGCATAACAAAAATCATACTATGGGAAAAACCACGGTGGGGATGACACTCACAAGCCAATACTCTGTAGAAAATGTTGTCTTACAATATGGGGAATGCACTTGCATTTAGGCTCATTGCTCAATTACAACTAGGGCTACAACCCTTTACAAGAAGGCTGACTACCTTATTAGATCACTACAATGATCTTAAAGCTTTTGAACTATTGTCATAGCAGATCAACTATGTCTGATTACAGTTCCATATAAGCACATAAATTGACCTGATACACTTTTTCGTCTAACGACCCTATTTTCCAATTCTTCAAAAATCAAACTATCAGATCACCCTAACTTGCATCAAATCTACATGTGTGTCACTTGCACACTTCACACATACAACTTCTATAATCCAACTCTCTTTTCAAACCCTAATCCATCAATTATATAGGTTCGCAACTATAGCTTTGATCTCCCATGTTGGTTACCAAAAACTTCCTAGGGAAATGTAATACGTTTTGACCAAGTCATCCTAATCCTTAATTTGAATTGATTTCCCTCCAAAATTATTTTAATCATTTAGGTAACTATGTTGAATTTACCAATTTATCATAAAAGTTAGCTCCAAAATCAAATTACCACGTACACGTAAAGATCTTCCTTCATGTCATCATGTCAAACCGCGAAACATAGAATATCACTGTTCAGATCTCTATAACTCTTACCCAATATGTCATCGCACCTTGAAACTCTGGAAATAGAATCCATACACCACAATACTACTTTCCTTAGATGCACACCAAAAATATTTAAGTTGGAAGGTAACACTGGACCTTTTACTGTAAACTGCCTGTACAATGTTCTTCATTCATGTACTTAGCCAAATTTGTTCCTGACTTCCAGTCTGATCTCCTAATGAGTTGTGCACATAGAGTTAGAGTGTAAACATCATCTTTTTTCTATCAATGACAACACTCATCCATGTTTTCAGTTCCTATTTCCATATTGCCAACAATCTCCCCCTTTGGCATTGATGGCAACACTTAGTGAAAATTTGACAGTGTCAGAAACTGCACTACATCAAAATATTCTAACATAACTCCCTCTAAGTTGTTATATTATCATATTGTGCACATTTTTCATTGACCTTGATTCCCCCTTTGACATCAATGGAAAAGGGTGCCAAAATTGTCCTATACTCCTGTATGCAAAATAGATGTCCAACTACTCTAAATGAGATATTAACTAATCTAATTAATAAATCAATCTAAATGCAAACACAATAAAGATTACAAGTTTAAATGAAGCAAAACAATAAAGTTACCTTCACCTACCCAATGTAGCTTGTCTCCATTGCCCTCCTAGCTTTGTTTTCTTGAATGTATGTTGAGCTCTCAGATTTCCAAATGAAGCTCTCTTGTCCAAGATGCTACCAAAGTGTGGAGATTGTATGAATGAATGCAAAATGGTCTAAAACCTTGATTATGCAAATGGATGATGGAATGCTTGTGAAAATGCTTGATTGCTTGAAATGGATGATGGAATGCTTGTGAAAATGCTTGATCACTTGAATGCTTGGATACTTGAATACTTGAATGCTTGATTACCTATTAGCTCACAAAGGGAGAATGAGACTCCTTTTATAGGATTTTGGAGGACCTAAGCGTAGGTGGCACGATCCTAGGGTGGAGAATGAAAGGTGGAAGATCCTAGGGTTGCTATTGACTTGGTTGAAGGGGTTGAGAGAAAGGGGGATATAGTTGGAATGTGAGAGGAATAATAGGGAGGATGTTCCTCCTACATTGACATAGAGGAGAAGAAGATGGAAGGGAAAGACACATGTCAAGTGTCTCACAAAGACCATGGAGAGGAAAGAGGAAGGACTCATTCCTCATGAGGACTCTT